>OZ012705.1:78089733-78630820 GCA_963942595.1 Cylloceria caligata | reverse complement strand
AACAGTCGAGTTTCTCTGAACTGATCATAATGAACCCCCCCCCCCCCCCCCCCCGCCGAAGTATACGCGAAAATATATTTCTACGAATATTAAATATATTTTGCACAAATGATTTTATATATTTAACTGATATATCTTGGAAAATATATTTTTAATATATTTTCCCGTATGTTTCATAATATATATGAAATATATAACATATACTGTAATCCAAAAAAGTGTAATACATGAGGATCAATCAGAAAAAAATACGGGGCGTCTGGGCCTGAATTCGGATCCGGAATCTTTCAATTGTCAATCGACAGCTCTTATCACTGAGTTACGCCAGACCGTTTACCACACTTAATTCGAATTATCGTTATACATTGAATATTCCACCACGTTACAACACAATAAAAATATACTTTTTCACGAGAAATTAGATATTTTTAAATATACTTTTCGACTATCAAGAAACGCGAGAAAGTCTCCACGCTAAGTATTATATTTTTATTTCATGGGAGTATACGAGGATCAAAAAATAAACGCCCCCCCCCCCCACCTCTCTCCCTTAAATACTAAATAATTAATAATTAATGTAATAATATGAATCAGTAATAATGAACTATAATAATAAATTATTGAAATAATGTATAATATATAGAGAAACTGCAATCACGATCATACAACTGCGATGGAAATAAATTACCATTGATCAATGTCAACATTATTTTTACAATATTGGATAAAATCGTTTGAACGTCATACGTTAAAAATGAGGAAGCCAGGCGTGAAAAGCTCGCACAGAAGCGATATTAATAAATAAACAGGTTTTGCCTGTATCCTCGCTAAAATTACGCTTTAAAATTAAAGAGTGGAATATGCCGGATCTCGTGAATCGATAAATAAAGTCGTCTGAAGAAGGTTTGCTGTAGAAAATAAAAGCCAGAATGACGAAGAAAAAGAAAAGTGATCAGCAAGCGAGGAGAACTGGAGAAAGGAAAGTAGAAGTGGTCGCGCGATCGATCACCTTCCCGCTAATTAATTTATCCGTCAATTAGCGAGCGCTCGTGCGTACCGCGTCGCGTCTACGAGCGCGAAGGAACGAGAGTTCGAACGAAGGAGGTAAGACTGGCTTGGGACACAGACCGAACCTAAGTATCGCAAAAAAATTGAGAGCCACACTGGCATCAGCTTCGCTTCTCTCCTCTTTCATGGGACTCTCTCTCTCTCTCTCTATCTCGTAGATTCACCGTCACCTCTGCACCCCACTGCACCCCACTGCACTCCTGTGGGAATTTAATTAAACGGGGTAAGGTGCTAGCAGCCGGGAACACAGAGCGCAGACGGAGGCGGTGTTGACGACTAGAGGGTGGGAAGGGGCTAAGATACACGGCATCCTCGAAAACCCCTGGCCCGCCCGGTACCGGCTGCAAGAAGCACCCTGACGTCATTCGACGTGGTTCTCTAATCATAATTTTACCTCTCCTCTCCTGCGAAACACCGGTTCCGGCTTTCTCTATCTCCCTTTCTCCCTCTCGCTTTCTTGCCTTTACGGTTTCATACGGTCTCAAGGTACTTCCAGAAGCTTCCACAACACCACTAGCCAAACCGGAAAGACGTCACGGTGAGATATGAATTATATTTGCAATTACAATGTTATACCAGTGCGGAAGCTCTGAGAAGAACGAGGAGAAAGAGAATGAAGAGTTTATTAAAGAGACCAGACAAAGAGTGTATTATCACACAACCTGAAAAAACATTGGACGTGCTCACCCAACGTTAGCGTGACAGACTCTGCCTCGCTTCGTGTGTACCGAGAGACATAATAGTGTAAATGGGGGGGGGGGGGGGGGGGGGGGGGTTAAAGGATTCGAGAATGTAGTGAATATTATACGCAACGAAAGCGAATTTTACGTGATCACATTCAAATAGTAATATAGCAAATATGTTTTCCAAAATTAAATCGTGATAGATCTGTAGAGTCGTAAATGTACTCATATTTTATATAAAATAAATGTATTATCAAACAGTTTTCAATATATCAAATGAACATTAACATTTTTTTACAGAATATATTATTCGTGTCTACTAAACGTATATTTAAAATAAATATTTCAAACTGAAAATACTATTTTATCGAGAACCTGAGTAAATTTGAAGTAGATGAAGAGTCCGTTGGCTTCCTTACCAGAAGAAATTTTGAGCTTCCTCTCTACCTCGCTTCGTGTGTACTGAGAGACATAATAGTGTAAATGGGGGGAGGGGGGCGGGGTTAAAGGATTCGAGAATGTAGTGAATATTATACGCAACGAAAGCGACTTTTACGTGATCACATTCAAATAGTAATATAGCAAATATGTTTTTCAAAATTAAATCGTGATATATCTGTAGAGTCGTAAATGTACTCATATTTTATATAAAATAAATGTATTATCAAACAGTTTTCAATATATCAAATGAACATTAACATTTTTTTACAGAATATATTATTCGTGTCTACTAAACGTATATTTAAAATAAATATTTCAAACTGAAAATACTATTTTATCGAGAACCTGAGTAAAGTTGAAGTAGATGAAGAGTCCGTTGGCTTCCTTACCAGAAGAAATTTTAAGCTTCCTCTCTACCTCGCTTCGTGTGTACTGAGAGACATAATAGTGTAAATGGGGGGGGTTAAAGGATTCGAGAATGTAGTGAATATTATACGCAACGAAAGCGACTTTTACGTGATCACATTCAAATAGTAATATAGCAAATATGTTTTCCAAAATTAAATCGTGATAGATCTGTAGAGTCGTAAATGTACTCATATTTTATATAAAATAAATGTATTATCAAACAGTTTTCAATATATCAAATGAACATTAACATTTTTTTACAGAATATATTATTCGTGTCTACTAAACGTATATTTAAAATAAATATTTCAAACTGAAAATACTATTTTATCGAGAACCTGAGTAAATTTGAAGTAGATGAAGAGTCCGTTGGCTTCCTTACCAGAAGAAATTTTGAGCTTCCTCTCTACCTCGCTTCGTGTGTACTGAGAGACATAATAGTGTAAATGGGGGGAGGGGGGCGGGGTTAAAGGATTCGAGAATGTAGTGAATATTATACGCAACGAAAGCGACTTTTACGTGATCACATTCAAATAGTAATATAGCAAATATGTTTTTCAAAATTAAATCGTGATATATCTGTAGAGTCGTAAATGTACTCATATTTTATATAAAATAAATGTATTATCAAACAGTTTTCAATATATCAAATGAACATTAACATTTTTTTACAGAATATATTATTCGTGTCTACTAAACGTATATTTAAAATAAATATTTCAAACTGAAAATACTATTTTATCGAGAACCTGAGTAAAGTTGAAGTAGATGAAGAGTCCGTTGGCTTCCTTACCAGAAGAAATTTTAAGCTTCCTCTCTACCTCGCTTCGTGTGTACTGAGAGACATAATAGTGTAAATGGGGGGGGTTAAAGGATTCGAGAATGTAGTGAATATTATACGCAACGAAAGCGACTTTTACGTGATCACATTCAAATAGTAATATAGCAAATATGTTTTCCAAAATTAAATCGTGATAGATCTGTAGAGTCGTAAATGTACTCATATTTTATATAAAATAAATGTATTATCAAACAGTTTTCAATATATCAAATGAACATTAACATTTTTTTACAGAATATATTATTCGTGTCTACTAAACGTATATTTAAAATAAATATTTCAAACTGAAAATACTATTTTATCGAGAACCTGAGTAAATTTGAAGTAGATGAAGAGTCCGTTGGCTTCCTTACCAGAAGAAATTTTGAGCTTCCTCTCTACCTCGCTTCGTGTGTACTGAGAGACATAATAGTGTAAATGGGGGGAGGGGGGCGGGGTTAAAGGATTCGAGAATGTAGTGAATATTATACGCAACGAAAGCGACTTTTACGTGATCACATTCAAATAGTAATATAGCAAATATGTTTTTCAAAATTAAATCGTGATATATCTGTAGAGTCGTAAATGTACTCATATTTTATATAAAATAAATGTATTATCAAACAGTTTTCAATATATCAAATGAACATTAACATTTTTTTACAGAATATATTATTCGTGTCTACTAAACGTATATTTAAAATAAATATTTCAAACTGAAAATACTATTTTATCGAGAACCTGAGTAAAGTTGAAGTAGATGAAGAGTCCGTTGGCTTCCTTACCAGAAGAAATTTTAAGCTTCCTCTCTACCTCGCTTCGTGTGTACTGAGAGACATAATAGTGTAAATGGGGGGGGTTAAAGGATTCGAGAATGTAGTGAATATTATACGCAACGAAAGCGACTTTTACGTGATCACATTCAAATAGTAATATAGCAAATATGTTTTCCAAAATTAAATCGTGATAGATCTGTAGAGTCGTAAATGTACTCATATTTTATATAAAATAAATGTATTATCAAACAGTTTTCAATATATCGAATGAACATTAACATTTTTTTACAAAATATATTATTCGTGTCCACTAAACGTATATTTAAAATAAATATTTCAAACTGAAAATACTATTTTATCGAGAACCTGAGTAAATTTGAAGTAGATGAAGAGTCCGTTGGCTTCCTTACCAGAAGAAATTTTGAGCTTCCTCTCTCACCACCAGTTACACCAGCCTGGCGTTAATTGAAACGCGCTCAGACGTTAACCTCGCGCTCTATCCACCCGTCTTACCAGCCTCTCACGCTTCTTCTGCCTTTACCACGGAGTCTCGCGGTCTCCTTCAACGACAGTTTCCACTGAGTACCAGATAGCAAAGTCAGTGAATGTATGTACGAAATACGCTCACACAAATTTAACTCCGTCGAGTACATACATATACAAAATACAGGGGAGGGGGTGGTGTGATCGCGGTGGTATAATGAGCATCGTGCTGCAGCAACCCGGAGTAAATTCTCATTTGCCTCAGTGTGCCGTGTGCTCCCAAGTTCGTCTCTCTCTCTCTCTCTCTCTCCCTCTCTCTCCTTCCTTCTTCGCCTTCGTGTATACTACGTACATTAATTGATTAGCCAGGAGTATAGCAATGACGAAAAAGGAGGATGAGACCGAAGCAAGCGCAACGTGTGTCCCGTATATACCTCTGGTACAATATGCATCGGAGCATGCACTAAAACGTGCATACGAGTCATACGCCTCACGCCAAAGGATATCTCGTCGCAAGTCGCACATACGAGTGAATGGTATATTCAAAGCAGGGGGGAGGGCATATACCTTTTCGTGATCATACACGCACCCGTCGGCCCTGGTTAATTACTAATACGAGTGAAATTATGAAATTCATTTACATACATTCATCTCCTTCTCCTCCTCATTCAATTCCGTTCGTTGAGAGTGCACTAATTAACGGAAAAATAAAATTTAGTGAAAACCGTGGTGTAGTATTTGCAAATATTAAACTGTTAGCCTCACATGCAGCCTCTCTGTTTGTATGAATGTTTGTACGGCGTTTGGTAACGCGTAAAGCACTCGGACGTAATGACCCTGCGTATATGGGATGCACGCACGTGGTATTTAAAGGAAAACGGGGTGTAAAGGTACAGATGTGTAATTAAATTACAAAAAGTAGTTCAAAATACCAGAAGTACATGTACGAATTTGTAGCAATAGATAACGGAAGGTACGAATTATTTAGATAAATTAGTTTGGGTCGATGTATAATTTTTGTTTTAATTCGATAAGTGTAAGATTTTTGTTGTTGACGTTCAGTCGATCGCTAATTGATATTTATGGAATCGCGAGGAAGCTGAAGAGAGAGGGATTCCATCTTGTTTCAAGCACAAGGCATTTATCTCTGAGGGAGGCGAAACATACTCAATCGTTAACAAACCTTTATGTACAATTTTTTTTAGGATGCATTGAGTTAAAAAAAAAAGGAACTTTAACCGATAGCTTCTTTGCGTTTCTTGCTGACCGAGTCGAGAGATAGGTTGGAGCTTCACCGATGTGCTACAGTCATCTGTCTCTCTCTTACTTTGATGAGTGGTAACCAATGTCTCGAAGACTCAGTCCGAGACATTGGTTACCACCCTCTTAGATCACCCTAGAATTTGTCCATTTTAGGATAAAAAAAAAACGAGAACAATGAACAGAAATAAATTAATCATTGCTTCAACGAACTGCAAATATAAATACGCACCAGACGATTAATATCGTTGTACCAATCAATTAATTGGTTAACTAATCACTAACTTGTTGGACCATCCGAACTAATCGTTTGTAGCTTATTTAATGCAGTTGGTCAAGCAACAAAGCCTTTATCTCTGTGTGTAACTCATGAATTGACAGACACAGTTAACCGTTCTCCTCTAATATCCAAAATATCGATCATTGCGATAAAATTTACATAAATACAGTTTTTGTTACCGACCGAGGGATCGTCTCAAATTCTACGTTTTCGATAGAATTAAATTGCCAAATTTTCGTATGATCAATTGGAAAAGTGCTTAGAGCAAAATCGTATCATTAAACTCCGTTCTATCTTGTACATGCAGCAAGAGAGCAAAACGTTGATTACAGTATATATCCATTGACCGGTTGATACGCACACTCGGTACTCGCGCGTTACCTTCTCCTTGTTTTTTCACTCGTACCACCGAATGTTTGCATAAAAAATGCAACTAGGGTCTGCGAGGGCGCGGCAATGCAAATTTATGTAAACCACACACACAGTGGCAGATATATCTCGGTATATTTAGTGCGCGGGGGAAGTGGGGATGACGCGGTCGAGACAACACGAAGAGAATGGACGAGACAAGGAGAGTAGAGCGAATGAGCCTTTGGGGAAGTGAAGGAGGATGCATAAATACCACTGGACTACCTTATGAGCGTTGGAATCTGCGTGTACACGCGTGTGCGCTCGTATGTGAACAAACGAGAAACGTCAGTATACTTTATAAGTTTGTATACACGCCGAGAGCGAGACTCTGCGGTAAGTGAGCAATTGCTGTACATTCTATGCGCTTGTAAATTTCAAACTTTTGCCTTAACCTTCCAGTTATTAATCTTTTTTATTGACTGCAAAGACCAGCGCGTTAAGTCATTCAGGATTATCACCGAAAGTTCTTACCGTTGCTTATTCCAATATTTATTTCTTCTATAAAAATATACCAAAGGAAATTTTTCCGTTAACATTTTTCAGTCAAAAGTCCAAATTATTTTGAGCTCCCTTAAGTCTTAATTAAATATATTTTTAACCGTTTGATTTCTTCACAATTTTCTTCTCAATGCTAATATCATTTATTTTTTATTAAACAATTTAACCGAATTCTTGTGAAATATTCGAAAAATAATTAAGTAAATATTTCATTATATTTATTAATTTGTCTTTTTTTATCTTCACGCTGATTGTTTTTAATTGCAATGATAATTCTTATTAAATAATTATTCGGAATTATTCGTAGAACAAAGATCAAGATAGTTCATTTGCATAATTACGTGTAATAAAATAATTGAAACAATTGATTCGTTCAATCGTTTTCCATGAATAAATTATTTGAATAATTTATTATATTTGAGTGGCGCTTATGCCTCAGACGTTATATTTATAGCGGAATACTTGCGGTGAACTATAACCACTAAAGTCGACGTGTGAAAACGTAAATTTCGAAGCCCTGCTGACGTTTGGTAACGTGCAAGTAGTATACGAAGTGCATAATACGTAATAGAGGTTGTAGCAGGTAGCCGAGCATACTCTCCTCGTCCAGTGTTACGGTGTTATTTGACGTCGCGCGGTGATAATTCAACCGGCAAGCTATAATTATCAAACTGCGTAATTGTTAATTATTGCTCCATTGTTAGTAGGACTCGGAGTAATTAACGTGTCGTAGGACTTGCCGACGGGTTGCCAACCCTTCGAGGTATATCGCAGGCGCGTCTCACGCGATTCAAGGATCGATTACATGTACACACTGTTCGTCTCCTTGATTTTTCATAAATAAATCAATAAGATAAGCGACAAGATGGATCATTTTGTCTGTGATGATCTTCTCAAGAGATTCAAGAGTTGATTTTTCGTCATGATAGGGTGGGAAGACTATTAATCATTGTTGAGATTATAAATTCTCATATTTTCCATCGAGACAAGAGGCCAAAGACACAGAAAATTAAGTCTTGTTTGTGCATTTAGAATGTACGATTGTTACATTTCAAAAAATCTAATGAAAAAAATGATGTGCACCGCCCGGGAATCGAACCCGGGTCGCAAGGATGGGAATCTTGCATGATACCACTACACCAGCGGTGCCGTTGAGACGATTTTCTAACTATTTTGCTGTTAATGAACAAACCCTTTGGACAATCTGCCATTTCTCTTATTGATCAAAGTTCTATTAAATTGATATTAAAATGATGAATGAAAAGTAAAGCGAAATATATGGTTGGAACTGTCTGCGCATGTACGCAACTGCATGAACGCAGATATACGGTTTACCTCGAGCTCTCTCGGAGAGGTAGTTTCATCCCTATCCCTTGGCTCGCTAGATGTCTCCCTTATACCCTAGTGCTCTCTTCCAGAGTGGTGGATTTGACTGAAATACTTGGCGTATTCCCATTGCCAAACAGAATAATGACGAATTATTGATAAGCGCAGTTATTAATTATTATAAATGATAAATTGTTCAATATAACTGTAACGATATGAGTGGTGTTACTTTATACTTTTTTTAAGTTTAAAAACAAGTCACCCGACACCAGCTTGGATCTACAGAATGTAGAGATTGACGACAAGCTTCCCTTAATTAAAAAATAATGATTATGATAGATCATGACTAATGACAGAAGGATAAAGAAATTTTGAAGAATAAGCGACATAACCAAAGACGGAAATGGCATCTGGCTCTGGTTCGGTACCTACCCCGACAGCCCGGTCATGTTTTATTTATCAATTGTCCACGCGGGTTGGAAGACCGTTGGGTTGCGCGTGTCATCCAAGAACGCCGCACGGGTTTCTCTGAGAAACGAAGAGGAAAGAGTATAGGAGAAGGCAAGCGCGCGCCCTGTATACCATGGTGATTTATGGGTGCAACACCTGACGGTCGTTCAGTTCGTTTTGCACGCGGCGAGTTCGAGTTGGCAGGCAGTTCCGCCTTTTTTTTGTCCAAGGAGAACACGAGGATCGCGCGGCAGCACGACGTGCAGCAGGACACCTTGGTTCACGCCCGTTCAACTCGTTCTACGTGGCATATCGGTAATGCCCCGGTCATTACGAGGCGGTACGCTTCACGGCAATGAGGTCCACGCTCGTCTCAACTCGATTTCCCATGCTTAATAAATCCCAATGAAATTTTTCTCATTTCTATGATTCTCTCTAACCTGGAGCATTAACCCTTTTTATCACAGTCTTCGAGGAGATGAGCTCTCGTTTCTTCCGGTACGTGACTTGCTGGCTACAATGTTGCGCTGCTTGAAAGATCTCGACTGAACGTGAGATTGGTACAGCAACGAGACAACGAGTTCCATTTCAATATCTTTCTACACCGTAATCAAATACCAAGCTCTTTTTATCATTTCCAACTGGATAATAGTGAGTGTCGCATAAAGATTTATAAGATAAAAGTATTAAAGAAAATATATTAATTATGTACGAAAGTACCAACGTTAAATTAATTACGATACATCTCGATCAGAATTATGTGAAATAAATCAGAATGTAACGATCAAATTGAACAAGAAAATCAAGTTAAATTTAAACTCAATTTTCAACTTAATTTTTTAATTCAAATTAAAGTTTCAACTCATTTTGTTAGATCGAAGATTATAATTAAGTTTCTTCTTACAACTTTATAGATTGAAACGTTTCGATTGTTTTTTCGTCCAGAAAATAAATTTATGAATAAAGAAATCGCGAAATATTTGAGAAATATCGACGTTGAAATTCGATTAATTCGAATGGAATCTAGCGCCAAACTTGAAAAGACTGCCAAGGGCGCAGGGAAAGAGAGTTAATAGTATAGTTGTGGCTGTACACGACGGGTCCCTTTACGTTCTTTACTCGTTGACGTTCATCTTCTTTCTCTCATAATTGAGAAACGTAGCCTCCATAGGATCGCCTTGTACGAGCCTGGGGGATAACTATTCACAAAGAGAACGCAGATCGGCGAGCCGAGCGTTATTATATCAAAAGCGATATCGTTCATCCTCTGCTAACATTTTACACTGGGGGGGGGGGGCGGTCAACCCCTGCACATTTTACGATCATTTTTCCCTGCGGGATCGTAAAGTCACCACCGCACCGTGTGGCCACAATCGACTCGTCAGAGAAAGAGAGTGAAACTACATAGACCGCGTTGGATAGTTAAAAATTTCTCACGTTTTTTATCCCCCGGGCATCTCTCGGATAACCCGCGACTTTTAAACCCCCTTGAAGCTCACCCTTGCGCTATACGTTCAGCCAAGACACAGAGATCCTCCTAGAGCAATTAAAGAGACGCGTAATTTTTTTTATTACTGCCAGAGGCTGCTGAGGTCGGAAAAGCTGTAATTTTTTTTTTTTTTCGTTCACCATAAGTGAGACGTACGAGGGGGAAAAGAAAGTGATAAAGAGATAACGGAGAAAAAAACTGGATGACGAGACGACACATTAATTGAAAATTAACTTTTATGCTTCTCGTTTCATCCGCTTAACATTTAATTTAAGGGTCTTATACCATTACGCGCTATAGTGAAAAATGGTTTCCTTATTTTTTAATTGTTCTTACGAACTTTTATAGAGCACTCGGAGCAATCGTGATAATTTCAGTAACCATCAAGTGATAACTATTAATTTCATTATAGGGGAGAGTTGCCTATCTTGAACGTGGGCCTAAGTTGGAGTACAACGATATCTCAATTGTGAATTAACTTTAACCAATCGCACATTTTTTTAAATAAATATTAGGCTGAAAACACACTATTCGATAAATTGTGATACATTGCATCATTAATAAAACTTTCAAAAGATCTCTGAGCAAAGTAATTTCATTGATATTATCCGTTTTTATCTATGAGTCGTCCCTTAAAAACAATTCACCTTTATTAAAAATTTCAAATAAAATATCCTCGATGCTTGAGCCGGAGATTTATGTGAGGTCCGAAACTCAATCTTAATCCAGAGATAACATTTATACAAATAGGATGAAAGTAGATAATAAAGAATTCGTTAACACTTAAATATAAATTCCTGTTAAGCTAATTGCAAATACTAAGTAGAAATATTTATGCAAATAAATTGTTCCTCCGATACCTCTCGAGCAGGCCTTGTTTCATCACAAACTATTACAAAAGTGTAGCACAAGTTTAATTATTGTACAGTGAACGATCTATCTCAAATGAAAATTAAAAGAAAATCAAGAGCAAGCTCTGCGCAGGATGTATTCAAGCAAAATTATACCTCGAAGCGTTAACATCAACTTGGCATTCGAGTCTCGTAGAGTATTTACGTTGCTTCTAGTATGACGAGATCAATTACTTCGAGCATAATCGAAAGACAACAAAAATCTCAAACACGGTAAATTATTGTAGCGTAATTAAATTTCCTGATATTCCTTTAATCAGGAAACCTCTTTACTTTGCGTTTGCTTGACGCGATGAATATATAAAAGGCCGAATTAACAAAAGCTAAGAAAAGTTCAAGAACAAGCCTTGCGGAGCAAGTATACGAAGTAAAATTATACCTCGAAGCGTTATAATTGACTTGGCATTCGAGTCCCGTAGACTATTTCCGTTGAGGCTCGTCCTACGAGATCGCAATTACTAGCATAATCGAAAGACTAAAAAAAAATGCCAAACACCGCAAATTATTGTCGCGTTATTAAATTTTCTGATATCACTTTTACTAGTGAAACTCTTTACTTTGCGTTTGCTTGACGCGATGAATATATGAGAGGCAGAACTAACCTTCGCCAGCAGTGAATCGCCCGCGTATAATTAGTAATGACCGGGGTGGTAACGAAGCATCTATTATGGCGTCTACCGAACGTTAATTAGGTTGCTCGCTTGATTTATTGCGATAGCAGGGAGATAGTTAGTAGTAGATGCGCGCGCGCGCGCGTTGTGTACGTACGTTGCTTTCCGCTCATGTTGATGCTACACAGAGAGACAGAGAGAGAGAGAGAGAGAGAGAGAGAGAGAGAGAGAGAGAGTCAGAGACCATGTGCAACGATCCTAAGTCTCTCGCACGGGTAATCTCTCGCCCATCGGCCACAGTACATATATCTATATCGGTGTCAGTGACTTATAGCGCCAGTGTACAGAGTGTTGCTCTAGCTTATACCGCGATTTTCCCAGTTAGAGTTTCGCAGGCGTATTGCACTCCGCAGAGATCCCATAAAGCATCATCCCTCTGGAAGTCCGCCGGATTCAGCGGGCAAGCTATACAGCCGGCGGGCCTCGATCTTTCGATACCTCGAACCCTTCGGTGGTGAGACAACGTCTACTTTGTTGCACCGTTGCTCACCGCTGCTTACACCCAAGGAGAGTCTCGGAACTCTCATTCTCCTCCTCATCCTCGTCGATGATTGCCAGAACCGATACTCGCATCCGGTAAGCCCTCTCTCTACAACCCCGCAATATGTACTACACAACAGTGAACACTATGGTGTTATACATACATGAGGTACATACCGGTATACACAAGTTTGTATAGCGCATTATGTAGGTCCTGGAGTACATCCATTATACTCTCGCGATGCATAGTACACAACAACACCCGTACAACAACACTTCAAGAGCATCGGATAGGTGAAAGAAGTTGTTAAAAGTATTGTCGGGGAAGTGAAGGATACGGTGTCGAGTGGGGTTTGCCGGGAGGACGGCCGAAAGTAGTTCAATAGCGTAATCCTTATCTCGAAGATTCCTATCAATGGATGTTGCTATTTCGTAGACCCGAAATAAACGAACTCGATCCTAATCCGGTGGATCGTGTGACGATGAGTAGCAGCCTCCCGAAAGCAGGGCTGTTCCGTGGAAACCCGAGGAGTCTTGTACAAGTACTCGAGTCCGACGTATCACAAGCGAGAAACACGTTGACCGCTAGCCATCTAGCGGTGACGCGCGAAATATTATCTCGCTGCACAGCCGGAGTAAGTCACGGTTCTAGATTTTCTACGATAATACGCCATTGTACCAAAATACATTCTTTTCAACATAGTTAGAATAATATTAAAACGAATTTTTTGTTAATCAAGTGTTTACGACTCACCGGAATCGTACTTCGACGAGGATCTCTGCAACAGCCATGTTTGAAGTGCCAGCCTCTCTCGGTGTCTACAGAAAAATTCAGGCCTGATACCATAACGCTTGAGAAAATCGTCACATTTGCGAAATGCCGCCAACGCTTTAGCCGCTTCGATCTCATCCAGCTCTTCGCTCAGATCCTTCGGACAGGTGGAACCTCGTCTTGACGATGCCGATCTCTCCTCGTATGTTTCGTCCGGCAGTAGCATCACCATCTTTTCTTTATGGTCTTCCTCCTCCTCTTCTTCGGAACTTTCTTCGAAGCAGTTGGCGCTCAATACGCTTCCTCGTCCAATACACATATTAACATTCACGGTTCCAATTTATTACGAGGGTACACCGTTCCAAATGTTATCAATAAATTGTGTTAAAAAACTATAATTTTTAAATCACGATCACTAAAAACGTGGTCCAGTCTCTCGTTCTCATTCTTCGAATCTGAAAGTAAGAATACTGCAGCTGCCGATTCTACGCAATTTTCGTCCTTCTCTACTCGTCTGACTCCGGTATAAGATATTCGCTCTCGGCGATCCCTGTATCGATTACTCGAGGAGTCACATCCCTTGTCCGGGAGCCTCCGAGAGCGATCGATTTTCACCGCGACATCGGATTCTCTCACCGCAGACTCCGGGCTATCTGAAACAAAGACCCAAGAGTTAAGGGCGTATATAAATAAACTTCAAAATAATAATGAATAGCTAAATGAATAGAAGCTTGCAGGAATAAAACGTTATTTTACACTATTTTAATTCCCGATAGAAGTAACAGATTTAGTAAACCAATTGAATTAACACAAAAATTAGTTAAATAATAAATAATTGTTCGTGTATTATAGTCTGAAATTTTTCACACTCAATAACGAACGAATCTTTCGATTATGATACGCGAATAACCATTTATTATTTCACGTTGATCCAATTTTTTTTTATTAAACTATTTTTGTTAGACAGGAGTTTATGAATTTTTTTTGTAAAATTATTAATTTCATCCTTTTTAAATGAATATCGTGACGAATGCGACGACGAGTTCGTACAATTTGTAATGTTTAGCCCTCTGGTGTGAGATAATCGTAATAATATTTACTAAAATGAAGTTCAATAACTTTTTTGAAAATTATTTGTGTTTGTGAAAACACATCGCGATCCAGTCGAGTCAATTGACAGTTTAGAATTTTTTTTTTTTAAACATTTTAAACAATACGTATTTGATACCATTTTCATACCGGACTGCTTCTGATTTATAAAATATATACCAAAAGTCCAAAATGATGCATGTTTATATTGTAATTGGTTAAAAACAAGACGATTTTTTCGTAATATCAACTTCATAGCTTTTGATATTTCTGATAATTTCAGTGGAAAAACTTCATCGGTAGATTGCTCGTAGTTTTAAAAAATGATTTATATATTTCGTAATGTAGTATCACTTTTCAGAATCAATATTCCATGCGATTGAAAGGTGGCAACGTCGCCATTTTTTGAGGTTTGCAGCCGTGCACGTAACCAAGTTCAAACTCGTAACTGCCGCTTATAATTCGACAACCATTTTCCGTCTTGATTTGAATGCGATAGAAATGTATTGCAGATAATTTCAATGAGTTGATCAAAAACCTCAAGTTCTTTGTCCTGAGAACCTGAGAACCATGTGATATTTTTGATAACTGCAGTAGAAAAACTGCATCGTTACATGCTTTAAAGATCATATCATAAAACCACGACAATTTCTCGTAGTTTTAAAAAATGATTTATACATTTCGTAATGTTGTATCACTTTTCAGTATCAATATTCCATGCGACTGAAATGTGGCAACGTCGCCATTTTGTGAGATTTGCAGCCGTGCACGTAACCAAGTTCAAACTCGTAACTGCCACTTATAATTCGACAACCATTTTCCGTCTTGATTTGAATGCGATAGAAATGTATTGTAGATAACTCTAATGAGTCGATCAATAACATGAAGCTCATTGTCCTGAGAACATTGTGATAGAATTTAAAAAGAAATATCAAATGCTCACACACATGTAGCGCTAAAAAACAAACATCGGTAACGTCAATTTAGGTTCGCTACATCGTGTTGCACTCGGTGTATCTATCGCGCGAGAACAAGAGAGACCGACTCAATCCGCCTATCTCTCTGATTCACTTGTTCTCGTGCGATAGATAGACCGAGTGTAGTCCGATGTAGTCAATTGAAATCGACGTAATACGTGGAAACGCAAATTGATGCATATAATGTAATATTATAGTGAGTTTGAACCGCGTTTGTCGACCGATATTTACCTGATTTATAAGGTTATGGTTATATGACCGAAGCGACGTTGCCAAACCAATCGACACGCGAGTCGCTATTCACGGTTTTCGTAGAATTTCAATCGCTTCAATATGTAATATCTCTGTTATTTGATGGTCAAACAGTATTTGTATTATTTCTAAATATTCACAGGGGTTCATTTTACGTAAATACACTGAGTGCAAACGTCTATCTTAGTAAAATAATATTGAAAAGTGGAATTGATCATCCTCGTCAAAGGTTTGTCGATATAACATATCAAAAGTACACAACATTAAAACCGTATATTTTCGCTACTGGACAGTCAACCTGTGTGAAATTTATCTCCGACATACATTGAAACCTGTACTACAACATATATTATCCCCAAGAAAAAATCCTGAATACAACCTAATGTTCCAACCTCCTTAATATTAAAAACTGCTATAATTCAACTACGATTCGGGTTGCGTAATTTCGCGTATTATAATATATTTTTAAAAAAAACCAAGTAATAACATAACCTTAAAATACAAACAAATCATTAAAATGATAAAAAATAATCAATAAAGCGTTCCATAGTACCTCGTAATGAAGAGGAGGGAAGAAGAACAAACATTTATAAAGAGCATTATTCTTAAAAAAATAAAAAAATAAATAAATGTTGGACAATGCAAATGGCCGAAGTCAAGACCGATCTTTGAAAAAAAAAAAACGGCTTAACAAGGAAACAGTATTAATTTATCGAACCTAAACCCACATTAATAATAACAATAATATTAAGAAGAACAATAAAAACATAGAAAAGGACCAAGAGCGTCAATCAACAGGTTGTACGTGTCCAGCTGGTTGTCGGATAAATAATCGATGGGGAATCGATCGAGCGAGCGAGCGCAACACGATAGAGTAGGCGATCGTCTTTTGCAGGACGCGATCCCTCTATAGGGTATTCTCGCGTGTGTATTTTCCCTTGCACGTGTTATATAATATATATATATATATATATATACACGTAGTAGTCTCTTTCGTGCCAGGCTCAGTATAATCCTGTCCACTAGTTTAATCCCCGATAGTCTTTACGGTCTCTCATTCTCGTCGTCTGTGTGTACCCACGAGAGCTGTGGCTCGCCATCGCATGATATAAGACGAGTCTAGAACATTAATTAACAATAACACGCCGGGGTCGATTTGACTCGGTGGTGAGCTGGGCTGCGTACGGTAAAGAATCGCGACAAGGTCTGTAGAATGAGGCAAGAGCGAAGGAGACGAAGGAGAGCACCGGATTATTACAGAGAATTGAAGGAGAGGGCGCGCAAGTCGTGGTTAAGGGGACCACGCGTTGACGGTCTCTCGACACGCAATCCTCTTCGTTCGAAACACCCGCGTGCGCTCGTGCTAATTAATCGACCTTAATCGTCGATAAAGTGCGAGCATTGTCGAGAGCTCTCGGCACGCGGTTCAGCGAATCGTGGATAGTCAACCGCAGAGAGCTGCTAACGTCGCGAGTTTACGGAGAATGAGGATCAACCGAGACTAACTGCTATAGCGCAGACGAAAACTATTTGTGATGTGGAGGGAAGAGCAACGAGACGAAGTACCTCCCACGATGAATCACAAGTGGTAGACGAGACGCAAGGGGATATATAGAAAAGGTGAGGGGTAAGAGCTCGTGGAGCTGCGACGACTCGATACGCTCCATTGGCTCAGCGTATCCTGATCCTCCTTCTGGATTTCTACGCTCTCGTAAAAATACTGAATCTTCTGAATCTTATTTGAATACTGAATCTTCGATGTACATTCAGTTGAGCCACAATGGAGTTGAGCAACCATTCCGAGGTCATCGAGTTAACTTTGTTCGGAAACAGCTGTTGCTATTCCTAAAAATTTTTTATTATTCTTAACCAATTGTCGATCAGTTAATTTGATTTAAATATTCATTTTTCAAGTAATAATACAATTTTATTTCTATAAATTTCATTATATTATGAAATACTTTATTTAAGATGAAACTATTGTTATTTTTTTTTTTTATTTTTACGATTGTCAAGTATTTTCCAACAAACTTGAATATTCTTTTCGAATTATTTTCCCTTGAAAAATCTGAGATTTAGATTTTTATGTATTCATCTCGTATTTAGAACAAGTATGCAAAGTAGAAACTTGCACGTTGCTCCCTTCATTTATTTTCCAACTTTCGTAAAGTTACATCTACGTGCAAGTACGTTGATCAATTACGACTTCCTCGTACGTAGAGAAAGCTTTATCGAAACTGGAAAATAACGAGGAAGCAGCGTGCAAGGATCTTCGGTGTAACGCGAATTTAGTAGTTTACATCGTAGAATTCAAGATAAGCAATGATAATAGAGACGTGAAAAAAGGCTTTCTCTAAACGAGGGAACAAATTCCGAAAACTTCTAATAAAAAATCGTTGTGCATTGTCACAAATCTCGAATGACAGAGAGAAAAATCGTAAATATCTCAACAAGATTGTCAAATTGTGACAGCAGCATCGTTAACTTGGATTTATTTTACTCGAGAGAGTTAAATTTTATGAAAACAATTGTACTTATTTATTTATTTATTCAAAACATCTAATCACTTTTACAAATATCAAACACCGTATGACTGTCACCGAGGAAGAAGGGTATTGCCCTCGAACGCGGAACCGTTTTATCGATGATAGTTGGCAAAAGCAACGGGTTACGATCCACTCCCCATTTTATCATAAATTGTACTATCTAATCGATAACGTTGATACCCGATATCGACGATCCTACCACTATAATGTAGACTCGTGAGCAACGGTAACGAAACTTCCAAGAGCGATCTCGTTACGATTCGCTTCCTTCGCGAGATCTCACCATCCGTTACCTTTATATTCTCTCGGGCCATCGATTTTACGAGATTTACATCCACGTCATAATTTTTCAATTTATTTCAAAATCACTGACAGGAAACGAAACGATGTGGCTGCTGTTGAAACCAGGAAACACGAATCTCACAGTCTTTAATGTCGTTACACCTGTGGATTCGACACATTCTCAAGTTACCATACATCGATAGGATCTTATCCCAAATCGTATTTGTACTTGAATTTTATGTTTACAGTGTCAAAAGGCACCGACTTGACGTTCGAGTATCCATCGGAATAATAATTTTTTTAAATAAATAAATAAATTGATAAAAATCGCGTGTCACACAGAGATGAGAAAAAAAAAAACTGAATATTCATTCGAGAGTTGTTCGTCCGGATTGATCTCACGCCCGCCCGGTATAATGTCACGCTTCTGGCTTCTCCTGGTTGTCGCACGAGGCTCGTGCGGTCATTAAAATTCGCCTCGAAAAGCAAAACGCACCTTTTGATACTCGTCAACTTATGACTCCGACCTCCCCTCATCCGTAAATTTAATATCGTCGTGGTGCAACGCAATTCGCGCACTGTATATATATATATAGGCATATACCGTGGAATATAAACGGACGCGTGCTTCTTTAAAGTTAAAAATATTTGCCCGTACTACCCACGGGTTTCCAGGGACTCAAGGATATGAGAGTTTTATAAAACAAATTAAGTATTATACATATAGATATAGTCTTTAACCTACTGCTTCGTATATTTTCAGAAGGAATACAGAATGTTAAAGGAGAGGATGAGATAAGCTTTGACTCTCCGAACGTAATTCTAGGGTCGTTTGCTTCTCAGAACTCGACTTGTTTATTAACTTTCGAAGAGTTCAATAGTTCGAGTAGGAGGAAAAAAATGTTGTAGCAACGATAAATTAATTTTTTTTAATTAAACTACAATTTATATAATGTTAATAATAAATTACAATGAACAAGTTAGCGTGTTAGTGGTGAAAATTGTCACAATTTTCTTTTTAAATTTAGAAAAAAGTTATTTGTTTAAAAAAATATTTAATAATTTACCTTTTGTACGAAACTGTATCGAAGCGATCAAAGCTTTATTCGTTTATTGATAAAAATAAATATTTACAATATTTTTATTTAAAAAATAATTGCTTTCTCAGTTAAAAATCTTTCTATGAAATTTTTGATAATTTTAAAAAGTTCTTAAATTCTTTGTATTAAACGAAAAATTAAAATTAATTTTCTTTAATCAAACTACAATTTATATAATGTTAATAATAAATTACAATGAACAAGTTAGCGTGTTAGTGGTGAAAATTGTCACAATTTTCTTTTCAAATTTAGAAAAAAGCTGTTTGTTTAAAAAAAAAATGTAATAATTGACCTTTTTTTACGAAACTGTATCGAAGCGATCAAAGCTCTATTCGTTTATTGATAAAAATAAATATTTTAATAAAAAAAAAATAATTTCTTTCTCAATTAAAGATATTTCTATGATATTTCGACAATTTAAAAAAGTTCTTGTAATCTTTGTATTAAACTGAAAAGATATTTTTAAAAAAATGAATGCCAATGGCAACGTTATTTTGGTGAAAGAGGATAAAAAAAAAAACGACTTTACTCTCGCCACTATAACGTTTACATTTACCGGTTAAAAAGTATCTTGTGCATAAAAAAGGGAAATAAAGTAGCTTTAAGGGTCCTTTTGGATTGCGAGTGCACAGTACGAGCTCTCGGTCGGGACTGTTGGATGCACCACATGCAAGAGCGGAGAGACCGAGCGAGTGCGAGGGCCCAGCCTGTGATTAGGGCCCGATGTAGCCCGGGGGCCCCTTAACCGCCCACAACACACGGAACGGGGGTGAGCCCAAGCAGGTACTGTTCGCGAAGAGAGAATCACAGCAGGAAAGAAAAGATCGCTCCCTTAACGTGTACTATACTCTCTTCGCGTGTATATAGTTACTCTGTGTACGACGAACGCGAACGTGGGAACGTATCGGATCGTTCATCATATACACCTCCTCGCTTCGCCGTTTCTCGAGTGTGTCAGAGCACAACTCGCGTTCGCGTTCGTTCCTCAGGGGCATTGGATAACGTCGAGAAAAAGAGGTAGAACGGAGAAGCCTTAACCCCCTTCGTTCTCTCAGTCTCGTTCGATCACTACTCGCACGCAGAATTATTTTAATGCGTATTCATTATCGCAACACTTTGATAATTCCATACAAATTGCTTTTACGATATTTATCTATTTTTTTCTTTATAATAATAATAATAATAATAATAATAATTTTAATAAACTTTTCAAAAGTCTAAACATAAATGCGTTTTTTCAAATTAAAAAAAAATGTTTATTATAAATAATAATAACTTAAAAAAATTTCAACAAATTAAACGTTCTTGAATCATTTTTACGACGCGGATAAAAATAAAAAATGTACGAAAACCACGTTCGTGATATTTTTATTATTATTCTTGTGTCATAATAATTATAATTAATCAAGTGTTGAGATAACGATCGTCATGAGAGCGGGTTGTTATTATTATTAATAATATTACGTAACTGAATCGATAGAAATAACCCTGAGGGAGGAATATTGTTATTTGCTCGTGTTGAATATGGCTAACACGTAATATTCATTACGTGTTGCTCATAATCGGTGCCGTAACGTCACGTTCAATATTATTAAATAAATATTTTAAAAAAGGCCATGCGTGAGAACAATGGTCCACGGGTCCTATACCATCGCGTTTGGAGCACATTCATAGGGCACGAACCCCATTACACTTCGGTATGATGACGCGCCGATGTTACAACTGCTATTATTCAGTGATCCCCTTCGCTCCTTTGCGGTTTTACGCGGATCATGAGTTTTGTGGGATTCCTGTGCGAAACGTTGGGAGCCACAAAACTGTGTAATATATGTGTAAAATACGTACTGCGTGTAATAACGTCCTGAACTCTCGAACGAGTAAAAAATATTTAATTAACTTTTTACTCTTCTCGTGGGAAATTAATTTTTTTTCATTAAATTAATTTAATACCGACAAATATTTCAGTACAACTGTTAGGTCCGGACTAATTATGGATTTTTATTGTGCATTAAATAGTTGAACATTTTTCGTAAAATTTTTTGTTTAACCGCACATGCGTGCATACGTTTTTGTGCTACCCGTTAGTGCTTATCACTGATGGGTGAGAATGTACCTTTTGCTTAGGTCAGCAGTCCCACGTTGACCAATGGGACGCGACACGTCTTCGAGACGCGATGCGGCCCCCCTGATTACTCGTTACCTTTTTCGCGATATTGTTGCGAAGGGGGAACCCCTTTCGGCAGTGTTGTTTTTTTTTTTTTTTTTTTTTTTACATTGCTCCAACAGTTGATCCCCGGGGGTTGACGATGACGGTCCACCCTCGTAACAGCAAAGATAAATTATTTTGTTTTTAGTGCTCAGTCACTTCTCTAGTCCGTGACCGAATTTTTACGTGCACCCATCTCTTCTTGTTCACGAGTTTTTACCATTTTAATTATCGTTTAATATAACCTGATTATTTTAATATTTTAATATATATATAGTGATGTTAATTATGTGTTGAAACTTCTTGCGTGAACAATTTATTTATTCAAACTTCCCGTCACCGAACCGTGCTCCGATCCTTAGCCAACGCTTTCTGGCTTAAAACGGAAATTATTCTTACGTTGTGTCTTTTACGTTGTCTTTTGCGAATTATTAAATCCAGAACGTAAGAATAAATACAAAAATGATATATTTCGTAAAGTTAAAAAACAAAGAAAGAGAATTATTATAATTTATATACGCAACGGGAATAAAATAATTGATATTTGGCTAATTGTCTTTCAGTAAAACGAACATTGTTCCCTTATGGAAATAATGTGCAACATACACAAATAATAATGTGCAGATATATCTCGAAGTGTATTTTGACGAGAAAATGTATATTTTGGATATATTCGAAATATATGAAAGGGAAAAATATATCTCTGAGATTTATCCAAACTATACTTGAATTGTATTTGTTATAAATCGACGAAAAGTTACAGTCCTGGGCTCCGTATAACGTCTCTGGGCTATAGTGGCCCATTGAACTGTTGGAAGTTCCGGTTTGAATGGAACCAATAGCAGGTTGCACGTGCCGGAGTCGAAGTCGTGGGTGGCGCGAGGACGTAGAGCTTCATTAAAATTCCAGAACATACAGTATAAGCAGGTTCTACTACTTTTCTTCCGGCTTCCCTGTCGCCTACGCGTTTGTATATTTAGAGACTCTTTCGTCTCTCAACTGAGATCTCGTGATTTTTGCGGAAGCGCTAATTTATTTTTGCTCTTTAGTTTCTTTGGTTAAAGCTGTGGAGGGTCCAGAAACCATCAGAGGGAAAGTCACTTGGATGGAGAAACGGAATTGCCTCGCTGCTTCTGTTCTCCGAGAGAGTGTTGGAAATAAATAAGGCACCCAAGCGCCGCATCCTCGGGAAGCTGAAGAAGAAGAAGAAGAGAAGAAGAAGAAGAAGAAGAAGAAGAAGAAGAAGAAGAAGAAAAAGCGACAGAGGAAGAGAAGCAACTATACAGAAATATTTCAGTGCCCGAGAACGAAGCAGGAACGGCAGCCACTCCGCTTCGTTTCGTCACGTCGTCACAACGAGCTTTAGCATTATTTACCTATTGCATTACATGAAATGAAGTCACGAGGTAGATAAGTCTTATAAACACTGGCGTGTAACTATACACAGTTAAAAATCGAGCTTGTTAAAGTGCATTCAATGTGGACTTTTGGCAACTGTTGACCCATAATGATTTTGTTAACAATAACGTCGTTTACAGTGTTAAATACACACAAGCGAACATGATAAAATTATATGTCTCCCACCTCAAAACTTTAAATACAATAATATTCGAAATGAGAAGATAAAAATCAATAAATTTTTGGCCATCAATGCAGATTTACAGCAAGAATAATATCCAAAAATCCCATTAAATTTCATTCGCCTATATTCGAGTAAAATATCTTGAAAGTTTTGAGGTCATAATGTTAATTATCACCGCTCAATGATGCCTGGTCATTGAAATTCTAATTCAACAAGTTTTAATAATAAATAAGATTGTTACGCGAAAAAAAAACTTAAAGCAAAGGTCGAAAATACTGCAATGCAACTTGTTATTATCACTACGTAAGTAAGTAGCTACGTAGTTCACAGTTGACGTAGCATCCGCGTCTCGAACAGCCTTCCTCTCGGGGAAGACCCTAGATTTTGAGTCTCGTTGCTCACTTTCTCAATCTTTATCAGGTGGCGCGCGCACTGCCGCTGCAGCAGAGCCTCCCAGCGTTTCCGTGTGTCACACACAGCTTGCATTCGCACGCAGTGACATCTCGCTACTGTAATTCGCACGAACTAGAGCGTCTCCTTAGCCCTTTCCATGGCATGCACATTCACTGACGAGAAAGCCAAGCGATTTAACCACGCGTAAGTTGACACTCGTGTCGCAAATGCTAACGCCACGTTGGGTTCTCTCGTCTGGAAACCATATAGCAAAGGTAGAGCGAAGAATCGCCGTACTATGCATTCTTAGATAATCCCTCGGGGCATCTGTTCCGCACCACTCTATCTCGGTATATAAATAATTTTTAAAGAGTAAATAAAAATCCAAAGAAGCAACGCGTCTTCTCGATCGCTACATTTTAATCCTGACGAGCTATGGCTCGCAGAGCCAATGAGAGAAGGTTGCATGCTTTGAATATACATAAACATTATATATATATATATATATATAGTACAACACGCCAGAATAACCCTGACCTCCGACCCATCTTCTTCGCTCTCGACGTGCATACGGTGCAATCGTGCGCGCGTTGTCTCTCACACATACACAGACGAAGCGTATAATTAGGGGGTCAGACGTACGTGCGCCGTTCGAGAACTGACTGGGTGCCTCCCGCTTAGTTTGCTCTCTCCCGCAACTTCCCACGGGCTTTCACAGCATCACCGTCCACTGTGTGTGCCGTTCGTTTATTGCCTCTCTCGCGGAATCTCTTTTTCTCGAGACTGCTTCGTGGTATACAGAGCTCGACCGCGAAAAGTATACACCGATAATTCTGCTAATAACCGTTTTAACCCTCTAAAGCATATTTCGTTTTATCTTCTTGTATTTTTTTCTTTATTTTACATCCAAGCACTTTTTTTATATCGAACAATTAATTATCCGGAGACTATTCGCTCGATAAGTATTTCAAATTAATATCTGCAATGAAAAAAAAAAAAAAAAAAAATAGTACTGACAACAATTAATTATTGGACCATTTGACTATTTTTTATAATTACTCCAATCACATGTAATTATTGCTATTACTATATAAAAACATTCCATGAGATAATAAAAATGTCCCATTGACCAACAATCGATTGTTGTTGCTTAATGATTACCAAAAGTATCACGATTTCTGTGAGTACGCTCAATTACAAAAGCTCTTTTAACCCTTTGCACTCCGTAGGCGCCGCTATTGCGCCATCTGCTGTTGAGTAACAAAACACTCGGAGTGCTAAGGGTTAACTATTAT
Organism: Cylloceria caligata; assembly: GCA_963942595.1. Taxonomy (NCBI): domain Eukaryota; kingdom Metazoa; phylum Arthropoda; class Insecta; order Hymenoptera; family Ichneumonidae; genus Cylloceria; species Cylloceria caligata. The sequence goes on along the minus strand of OZ012705.1, from coordinate 78,605,871 downwards.
ATTTTCTTTTAAATAATTTGTATTAAAAAGTGACAAGTAAAATTATTTAAAATGCAACGATGCGATGTTGTAAATCAAAAGTTAATGTACCTCAATCTTGTTTCAATTAAAAAAAAAAAAAAAACGACAAGTGTTTGTCACACACAGCGGTACAATCAGAGGTAGAAAGCGAGAGCCGTGAAAACCTCAAGATATTTCTAGGAAGTCACGACGCCAGTCTTCCTGGGCTTGTTACACCGTTGGATAAGTACAAAACGATTTTGTGCAATTAGCGATGCGTTAATGAAGCTTCTAGCTACTCTATGTTGCATGGAGTACTGCAACACCGCATCTACCAGTAGCCCTTTGTGCATACGTATACGTAGCCTTAATGCACATTGCGAGAACAGGAAAAGGAAATGCGGTGTGACAACTGTAAAACGATCGTTGGTTTAAGCAACAACACGTCAGAGAGATCGTGATTTCCTTAACCGACACGCAGTCTCTCTTTCTCTGTACCCGGTTCAACGTATATCTCGTAAATTCGCAAACAGTTTACAACCCGGATTTACGACTGAGTCTCCCTCAATGACTTAGCGAGCTCACGATGTCCAGAAACCTCTCTCGCACCTGTTCGAAGCCGTTTGCATTGTAAACTATTTAGCTAATACCAAGGAGAAGAGAAGACAGAGCAGTTGTCGTATAGTAGAGCGAGATGTAATAATTAATGCGCATTCTAATGGGGCAAGCGACTACTATCTTGCGGACACCCTCGCTAATAGTGTCTCGAGATCGAGCAATGCACATTCGATAGATCGTTTCCAACCCTCTCTCCCTCTCCGCGTTCTCTTAGGTCTTCTAATTAAAACTATCGCCACGTATAAACGTTTCTGCATAATAAATAGAAGGAGGCTGAGCCGAGTACAGGTAGTAAGCGATGGGTATATGTGGAAGCAGCTACTAGACACGGCGAGCTCTATACTTACGCATAGGGCATTCCATGCCAAAATTGTTCTCAGCGTTACTCAGATATTAATATATATTTTTTTAAATTCTTTAGGTATTTTTTATAAATAGAAAGCATGAGAATAACACGTAACGTCAACTTTAACGTTTTTTAGTACTGAATTTATTGTTTACTCAATTGTAATAATAAATACTTTTAATACGTTTCCATAAAGGAATTCAGCAATTATTTTTTGTCATCATTTACAATTTATTCTCGTAACTTTAATTCTTTTGAAACCCACGTGGTAAAACCTTGATTCAAAAACAATTGGCAACAGTTGACGATAAACGAAACTTTAACTAAAAATTAATTTTACGATCATATCGAATTGGCATGAATCGCTCCGTACAAATCTACAGCAGTATAGACCGTATAGTAGCTGTATCTTAAGGTCTTTGAGTATACGTGCGAGTGCGCGCTGTACCGATCCGCGTAGTGCGCACAATGATCTCGATCCTCGGTACGATAAGTTGGCCATAAGTCGGCCTTGCACGGATTAAGGCCCCATGAGCTCGGAAACTCTACTATTCCTCTCTCTTTCTCTCTCTATCTTCCACTCTTTCCGTCTCTCTCGCTTATTTCTAGAAGTCGTCGTGGGCCCTGCATCGAGTAAAGAGGCCCACCGTGCCGCCAAGAGGATATCGCATAGCGCGAGCTCTGTATGAGAACGATGCAACAACGATAACGACGATACCACCCTCAGCATTCTAGCTCTTGGTGACTTTTAGTTACCATTGGACACACAGAGTACATACACACGTTGTACTAAGTACGGTAAAGCTTCCAGAGCACCCAGCGCACCACCGGATTCACTCCCTTTACTCAGGCTCACCAAGGTACCTCAGTTTGGCCTGCATAATATGTGTGCATACACGAATATATTATTCTGTGTGAGTATGCTAAAACGTAGCTTGTACATAGAAGAATATGTGGTAGGGAAAGGGCTTGTCGTCGTGGTAGCGCTAACCCAACGAGAGAATGATATGGAGAGGGAAAGAGTCTCTCCTTACCGGCTAATCTCTCATCTTAGATCCCTCCCTTCGCGTATGCTGTATGTATGAGCTGAGGTATATGGTATATATCTACGAGGGGAACAGCTATTCTCTCGCCCTCTCCCTTTGCGTCTCTGCAACATTTGCATTCGTGGGAGTCTCTCGTGAGCAATACGATCATCCCAGCACGATTAGAAGAGGAGAGGTATTATGTGGCAGAGCCTCGAAATATAACCTAACGGTAGAGACCGGATGATAGAAGGCTGTTGTCACTTGGATTTATATTAAGAATACGTTAGTCCAGGTATTCAATATTTCACTTTTCTTCTTTTCGTATATTATAAATTATTTTTAATTTAAACGCCCAAAGGAAAAAAAAAAAAACAAATTAAATATTCGCATCAGCGATTTAATTAATTATACAATTTTAGTTTGTTTTTTTTTTCCTCATCCCTTCATTGTGTTAATGAAATGAAAATATGAAATATTTTGGCATTTTGTTAAACGTAAAATAATATATCGACGCCTGAGATTTCATTAATTCAATTGTAATTTATTTCATTAATTTGAATTTAATTGTTTCAACGTTTCTCGATTGGTAAATGTAACTCGGATATTATTTAATAATTAATTGTAACACTCCTATATAAATAAATGTAATAAATTATTAAGACGACGAGATGTATTATATCTGACACGACTTCAAAATATAACTAATTCCTGACCAGTTAATGGAAAGCTGTTATCAGTTTCATTTAAAAATATCGTAATCCAAGTATTCACCACTTTTTTTGGTAATATAAATTATTCGATTGCAAACTCTAAAAGAGAGAATAAATTAAATATTTGCATCAGTGATTTAATTAATTATTAAATATTAGTTAGTTTTTTTTATCCCCATCCCTTCATTGTGTTAATGAAATGAAAATATAAAATATTTTGGCATTTTGTTAAACGTAAAATAATATATCGACACCTGAGATTTCATTAATTCAATTGTAATTTATTTCATCAATTTGAATTTAATTGATTCAACGTTTCTCGATTGGTAAATTTAACTCGGATATTATTTAATAATTAATTGTAACACTCCTATATAAATAAATGTAATAAATTATTAAGACGACGAGATGTATTATATCTGACACGACTTCAAAATATAACTAATTCCTGACCAGTTAATGGAAAGCTGTTGTCAATTTCATTTAAAAATATCGTAATCCAAGTATTCGCCACTTTTTTTGGTAATATAAATTATTCTATTGCAAACTCTAGAAGAGAGAATAAATTAAAGTATTCACATCAGCGATTTAATTAATTATTCAATTTAATCGATGAATCCGATGTACAATTAGCAACTTTGTAACCTGCGCTTCATTGAATCGTAAAAAAATTGTGTAAATTGAAATAAAATGTTGGATTATCGATGATTAAGATTAATTGCTTTTTAAAAATCGGTAAACACGGTTGAGACTTAAAAATAATTAAGTTTGTCGCTTAATTTATTAAATGTTTCAAATTACAGATTTAATCGAATACAAGATGAAGCTGGTCGACCATCTTAACCCCTTGTGTATCGACATATCGATATCGAATCATATATTTTTCGATATATGCGTCAGTGACACTCAAGGGATTAAGGCGATGTGCTACATGACATCTGTCTCTCTCTCGGAATAACATATGTACGAGAGAGACGTAGCAACCATTTTTCTATCGTCAATTACCGCGTCATCATTTATTTTACGGCTAAAGAACGAAAGCGGTCCAACTGTAATGAAATTGTTACATGCAGTGAATTATTAACCGCTTGGGCAACATTGGTGACATATGGCGTCGATACGCTACAGACTTGAACGACAATTCTACCGCAAATCGAGTAATTTGAGTAATTTGATAAAAATGTTATTTGACGAATAAAACTTTTATCGATTTAAAGTTAGTACGACGAACGAGGTTTTTAATTTATGATTATTATGCCTGTTGTCTCGCGTGAATGATTTATTACTATTAATAATAGCAACAACAACAACAACAACAACAACAACAACAACAACAACAACAATAATAATAATAATAATAATAACAACTCTATAAATAAATGTACAAAATTGCTCTGAATTATTTGAAAGATATTTGTTTTATAGTCGATAATAAAGTTAACAAAAGTGTTATTTAAATAATTTTTCATTGAAACGTTCCCTATCTCTGGTTCTGATCGGTTTCCAATGGCATCAATGATTCTCGGTAAGATTAACACGATAAATGTAGAAATTGTGATGGAAGACCGGTATAAAGATGAAGAAGGTTGCGGAGCGGAGAGATAGAGAACGAGAAAGAATATCGAATATTCCCAAGGAATATCTTGTTCACTTTACTCTAATCCCTTAGCGAGTGCCGAGCGGACGAGCAAGACACCTTTCGAGAGCTCTGATGACGGGACGATTAGACTTTAACCGCGTGAAAACGAACTCTTCTCACACGTAAGGTACACAGAGATTCGATGGACGGACGTACGGGCTTACTCATGACGGCCTGTTAGCGGCAGCTTAATCGGAGATCGTTAGTCGACTTTAAGAGCTCTGGTTGCTCGACTGTAATAAGAGTGCGCGAGTGCTTCTCGCCTCGGCTATCTATATCGGAGCGATTCGTAAGTCCGACATAGGCGAGAAACTCGTGCGAGCTTTAAAAGCTACCGAGAGCTTCTTAGAAGAAATGACTCAATTCTACAAAACGATCTCTTTCTCTCTTTCTCTCTTTCTCTCTATATCCGGCACGATCTCGTTCCTCTCTCACTTTATCGTACTTAACTTTATCATCTCTATAAAACTAAGTTTATAAAAAAAATGGGTTTTATTGACTCGATTCTAGCAAGATCGTATCTGACTACAAAACGAAACCGGTGATAGATGATGAAGCAAGCATCTTTTTCTATCCGACTACAAATTCGGGTGTTCCCCAAGTCTTCGTGTGCAGGCCACTCATGTTTTTCTTGGTTATTAACGACATTGGCACGGCTCTTAACTTCTGTTAACTATATGGTATTCATCGATGATACGCAAATTTATCTTTCCTATCCATCGCGGTTAACTTACAACGTGGTTTGGACATTATCTCGTTGGATGCTCAAGCGATATATGATTATGCGAGTTTAAACGGTTTTAAATTAAAACTCACGAAATCGGCGGTTTTGATAATCGATAGCGACGTTTTAAAAAAATCTTCTTCTTCACGTAGTCCGTCGTGTGAGTCAGTGTCAAGTTCGTCCGAGAGTCGTGTCCCCTTAATTCAAAATAATTTATTTTAGTTTCTATCGAATTGTTCATTTTGTTAATAACGAGTGTACGGTTCAACGCCATCTTTATAGCGCAAGTTACTTACTAAGTTGAGTACTTAGCTCAATACGTTGTACTTGATACTGTGAGAGTGTTGATAAATTTCGATAGTTTAACTGTTGGAAATCTCATTGGATGCTCAAGCCATATATGATTATGCGAGTTTAAACGGTTTTTAATTAAAACTCACGAAATCGGCGGTTTTGATAATCGATAGCGACGTTTTAAAAAAATCTTCTCTTTCACGTAGCCCGTCGTGTGAGTCAGTGTCAAGTTCGTCCGAGAGTCGTGTCCTCTTAATTCAAAATAATTTATTTTAGTTTCTATCGAATTGTTCATTTTGTTAATAACGAGTGTACGGTTCAACGCCATCTTTATAGCGCAAGTTACTTACTAAGGTGAGTACTTAGCTAAATACCTTGTACTTGATACTGTGAGAGTGTTGATAAAGTTCGATAGTTTAACTGTTGGAAATTTGTTTTTAAACTGAAATATTACATTTTACAATTCGTATTGCACTGTCAATTCTCTTTAGATAACTTGGAAATAATAAACTAAATCAATCAATCATCCTCTCGCTCTCTTTTTCTATGCCTGCCAATTCCCCGCTCATCCCTTTTATCCAATTGCAGAATTCGTATTAATCCTTTCCATAGCTCCGAGACTCTCTATCTTTTACACTCACTTGTCTTATAAATTTCGATGTGTGCGCCGTTATCTCGTACCCTTGCTATACGAAATCTCGATGAGGGGCGAGCTTTGTTTTCCTTGAGATAATTTAACGCCTGTCCCAGCAGGATAATAGAGCTAGAGATTCGAGGACTCTGTATATATACCAACTGTAAGAAAAAAGAAAGAGAGATGAGATAAATTGCAACGATTAATTAGCGCAAGGAAGATCGAGGTTACGTTGAGGAGGCTCTTCACGAGAATGGAGCATCAGAATCGTTCTCGAAGAAAAATTTCTTGGCACTTGGGTGAGAGTTGTTTCGCGAGAATCGTTGCCGCGACGATGGAGACGACGCCCCGCGTGACGGGACAACAACCAAGTAAAACACACACATACGCTCCAGAATATCAATGCTTCACGCCATATGTACTTGAGATAATAATTTTGTTTTTTTTCTTCGTTTGGTGTAACGACTTCTGGTTTTTCCGGTGATTACACGATTCGATTGACAATTGTTACAACGAGAGAACGGGACGTGGATTCTTCTGGTTATTTACAAGCCATCGAGTTAACAAAATTAATTTATTTGATTTAAGGCTTAAGACGAGAATACTCAATGGTTGCAACTTTTTGTATTCGGTATAACATTCGCTCTGGTATTGCTGTTTACTTGGCATTTTCTTCAGGCTTAAGATAGTTAAATGATAATTGGTCTAAGGTAAATGTTCAATGATACAATTTTCGGAATGCATGAAGAAAAAAAAACTTTTACCATTTCAGTATAACTAACAGTGATTACGGTGCAAGATATTCGTGACATTTCATCAATTCTTCACTACAAGACACCCCGAATTAACGTGCATTTACATTGGAATTTATGAATGGTTGGGTTATCGGATATTGGAAAATACAGCGAGAGCGAGACAAACGGAAGATAACAAAAGTGTAAGTTTATCTGCAATTAACGTAAAAACTATTCAGTCGCATTCTGATTTTAGTTTGACGATCATCGAAGAATTCTCTTATACACGGAAGACTGTTTGTTACGTCCTCAAGTAATATTTACACTGACAAAAGAGTTTATGCACTATAACTAAATATATTTTGTTGTGTTATCCAAAAAATTTGTTAAGTATAAGAAAATTTATTAACAATTAATTAATGTTAGTGTTCTCATGATAAAATCATATATGACTATTATATTTATTATCAATCGTGGTTCTTCAGCGGATAAGTTTGGTCTTGCGCGACCTCAAAGCCATCGTACCACGATTGTATATTTGCCATGCGAGTGAGTTGACGGTAAACTAGCGTTCCATAAAAAGATCTCCTTGTTTCGTGAGGCCTGCATGTACATTCGAGGCAATCGTTTGAACGTAAGTATAGAAAATATTAATTAATACAAGCATTTGCGATAGCTTTGTTCAACCTGTCTTCAAAGAAATCAATCTGACGGCACGTACAATTATATATACGGTTCTTTCGATCTATGAATGACTATTACGTTTATTATCAACTGTGGTTCTTCAGCGGATAAGTTTGGTCTTGCGCGACCTCAAAGCCATCGTACCACGATTGTATATTTGCAATGGGAGTGAGTTGACATTAGACAAGCGTTCCACAAAAAGATTTCCTTGTTTCGTGAGGCCTGCATGTACATTCAAGACAACCGTTTGAACGTAAGTATAGAAAATATTAATTAATACAAGCGTTTGCGATAGCTTTGTTCAACCTGTCTTCAAAGAAATCAATCTGACGGCACGTACAATTATATATACGGTTCTTTCGATCTATGAATGACTATTATGTTTATTATCAATCGTGGCTCTTCAGCGGATAAGTTTGGTCTTGCACGACCTCAAAGCCATCGTACCACGATTGTATATTTGCAATGCGAGTGAGTTGACGTTAGACTAGCGTTAAACAAAAAGATCTCTTCGTTTCGTAAGGCCTGCATGTACATTCGAGGCAATCGTTTGAACGTAAGTATAGAAAATATTAATTAATACAAGCATTTGCGATAGCTTTGTTCAACCTGTCTTCAAAGAAATCAATCTGACGGCACGTACAATTATATATACGGTTCTTTCGATCTATGAATGACTATTATGTTTATTATCAATCGTGGCTCTTCAGCGGATAAGTTTGGTCTTGCACGACCTCAAAGCCATCGTACCACGATTGTATATTTGCAATGCGAGTGAGTTGACGTTAGACTAGCGTTAAACAAAAAGATCTCTTCGTTTCGTAAGGCCTGCATGTACATTCGAGGCAATCGTTTGAACGTAAGTATAGAAAATATTAATTAATACAAGCATTTGCGATAGCTTTGTTCAACCTGTCTTCAAAGAAATCAATCTGACGGCACGTACAATTATATATACGGTTCTTTCGATCTATGAATGACTATTACGTTTATTATCAACTGTGGTTCTTCAGCGGATAAGTTTGGTCTTGCGCGACCTCAAAGCCATCGTACCACGATTGTATATTTGCAATGGGAGTGAGTTGACATTAGACAAGCGTTCCACAAAAAGATTTCCTTGTTTCGTGAGGCCTGCATGTACATTCGAGGCAATCGTTTGAACGTAAGTATAGAAAATATTAATTAATACAAGCGTTTGCGATAGCTTTGTTCAACCTGTCTTCAAAGAAATCGATCTGACGGCACGTACAATTATATATACGGTTCTTTCGATCTATGAATGACTATTATGTTTATTATCAATCGTGGCTCTTCAGCGGATAAGTTTGGTCTTGCACGACCTCAAAGCCATCGTACCACGATTGTATATTTGCAATGCGAGTGAGTTGACGTTAGACTAGCGTTAAACAAAAAGATCTCTTCGTTTCGTAAGGCCTGCATGTACATTCGAGGCAATCGTTTGAACGTAAGTATAGAAAATATTAATTAATACAAGCGTTTGCGATAACTTTGTTCAACCTGTCTTCAAAGAAATCGATCTGACGGCACGTACAATTATATGTACAGTTCTTTCTATCTATAAATTATTCTCTTCAAATTATTACAATAATGACTATTAATAAGCATTTTATTTATTAAACCAATGCTATGTTGAGTCAACATGATGTGGTGACCCTAATCAGGATACATTTAATGCAAATATAGATTTATTAACTGTTAAAAAATAATTATTTGTGCCAAGTCAAAGATTCAAATGAACGATTTGTTCACTCCAACAGATTATTTATTTCGCTATATCATAATGCTAAATCCTGGATGCCTTCAAATAAACTCTCTTGTCAGTCAACCTAATTTCCATTTAGTTGTAAGCCAACACCTCTTTTCCTGATTCAAGATTTCCTTGTTTATGATTTTTAGTCATTGAAATGAAAGCGAGAAAAGGAGATTTTTTTAAATACGAAAGATACGAAACGGGCATATTATGTATATTCGTCAGCGTTACACATAGATACGGAGACGTGGGTGACGCCATAGAATTAAAAGACAAAACGACACGAAGATAAAAAAATGGCACCCGATGTGGACTAGTGCGATAAATTAATTGGAGTCTGTGTACAGGGCGATGCACCGATGCTGCACTCTCGTCGAAGGTGCTCGATGCCAGCTAATTGAGCGCGACCCTCGCTTTGATTAATCGCTCAATCGATCCCCTCCGTACGTATATATACTCAGAGAGACAGAGAGATGAAGCAAAATACGGAAAGTGGCGGTCGAGTCACGTACACGATAGAGACAGAAATAAACGAGAGAGTTCGAAGTTTACGTGAAAATTGTCGAACCACGCGTTCGAGTGTGGAATATGTCGAGACACGAGATGATTCGCTGTTGAGGGGGTTGGGCCACTCTCCATTAATCGACGCGAACCTCCATTTGCGAAAAATAAATTCATGTTTCCACGAATTCTACCAGATCGTTTTAAGGAATTTTTAAAAAAACTGAATAAACGAACCTATTCTCTCTTAAAAATATTTAAGAAGATCGATCGAATGTACCTGGTGTTGAATAAAGTATTAAATTGGAAACTTTACAACAATTGAGTGCAAAATTATTTGCCATTGTTAAATCTGTATCCTGCTTATCGAAATTTGTCACAAAAAATCTCAACGAACAAACATTCACTTGGAACCCATCGAATCTTACATTTACTGGTCTCGAGGGTTCAACGAACCCGACAAATCGAAGCAGAAACCTTAAACAACATATCTTTAATAAATAATCTAAATCGAATAAATTTATAAATGTAATCTTTCAAGTTTATTTGTTATAATGATTTATCCGTAACTTGACCAGGATACATCTGGTGATCGTTCTTAAAAAACAAAGTATTTGTTCTACATCAGCTGATTTCTTTGTTCCACTCGCCTGTAAAATTTGCTTCGTGTTCATGGTTCTAATATATAAATAAATAAATAAATCTACCCCCACGGAAATAAAAATCGGTCTCAGTTCAATCTTAGGGCGGATATATAAACCGACGAAAACTTATATACGACGGATATGTTATTCTATATATTTCCTTACGATAGGAGGCAGGCGGGGGGGGGGGGCATTCTATCTTTAACATATTTTTAAAAGTTGTTTTTCCTTTGAATCAGGACATCAGCTGATTCCTTCCCTTTTCTCAACTGTACACTTTGCTGTATAACGTTTCTGCTTGAGGCACGCGCTCTTCCGCAAATGATATGACGTTGATTGTGATATGCAAATGCAGAAGCCGTGCGCAAGAGGGTCGAGGAGGAACAGAGAGAGAGAGAGAGAGAGAGAGAGAGAGAGAGAGAGAGAGAGAGAGAGAGAGAGAGAGAGAGAGAGAGAGAGAGAGAGAGAGAGAGAGAGAGAGAGAGAGAGAGAGAGAGAGAGAGAGAGAGAGAGAAAGAGTGCGAGAGAGAGAGAGAAGCGTTAATGAATATTTACTCGGCGCGGTACGCGGCCAGGAGAGAAAGGTATCGATAGGAGGCGCCGATTAAACGTATAATTCTCGAATTAAATTCCTCCCTCCTAGTCCTCCGTCCCTCTTGCTATCATCGACGCCGACGACGCCGCCACCACCGCCACCGTCGCCGCCGACACCGCCGACACCGCCTCCACCGCACGTCCCCCGATCAAATCGTTAAACAGTCGGCGAATGCAAATTGAACGAGTCTCGGGGTTACTCCGATCGTGAGCTTCCACCGGTCTCGATGAGTATACTGCAGTCTAGCCGGTATTAGTAGGCAAGAGGAAAGAGACCGAAAAGCAAATTCTCTCCTAGGACCTTCTCTGTATTCTTCTCGTATTTCAATATGCGCTGAAGCTGCCATAAAAATGTTTAATCAAAGAGCTTTTAATACAATTTTTACCTCGTATCTCCCACACCACTTGTATCGAGGATTCCGTTCGATTTGACAGCAAATCACTGATAAATTTCACTATCAATCACCAAATTGCAATTCACTGGCACCAGCGACGTATCACTTGATTTTTTTTTTTTTCGATTACCGACTTCATCGGTCGCGAATCTATCGAGTTTTTTTAATCTTTCGACGTCTGTGATCCAACGAAAGAATTTTTTTCAATGACTTTTATCTATTTATTAAATTTTTTGTTGAAAAATTTCACTGACGAATGACAACGGTGGAACTTAACGAGACTTTTGGGTTACCACGTGCGAGAGGAACGTCGTGTCTGATTAACCAAGTGTCAGAAAGAAGGGATGCAAGAAGATGAGTCAAGTGTCGTGATGGTCGAGTGCCGGGCTCGTGTCACGCGGCCCAATACCAACAATCAGCGACGTGCTCGCGCGTCCGCTTCCGGCGGAACTCCGCGGGCCCTCTTCGCCTTCGAGCACAGAGTGAAGACTTCGGACGATCTCTCAGCTCGCGTAAGCTGCGTGCTCGAGAGAAGGAGGTCGAAGAAGCGAAGAGTAGGAGGCGAGCTGCTGGTTGCTCCTTCTGCTGCTGTTGCTGCTGGAGAACCAGCTCTCTTTCGCAGCAACGACGATTCGTTCTTCTCTCCCTCTCGTATCTTATTCCTCTTCTACTTCTTCTTATCCCTACTACGGTGCACTTTCTTCTTCTCTTCTCGTTGGTGAAAAAAAAAACCAGAAATAAACATTATTCATCTATCTGATCGATCGTTATCGTTAACAAAGAGCAAATAATAAAAATTTCCGTTAAATAAATTATTTTCATTCATTCAATTTATCCTTTGATCAATCAATTCAATAAAAATAACGAAGAACCTGTTTCTCAATTTGATGTAATCATACAAATTTTCTACTTATTTATATTTGCAATATAATTATTAATAATAAAAATTCGTTATAATGAAAAGTGCATTTATCTTTCTTTTTTTTTTAACAGAAGCAGCTCAAAAAAAAATTTTTCTTTTACTAATAATCATTTCAATTACCTGGGTACAATTTTATTGAATTATTGAAAACGACGCTAGAACCAACATTGAAATTTCATCTTTTTAAACTCCCGACTGCCCCGACGGGTAAAAAGGCGGAAATCATACGTTTAGTATCGACTTAAAGATCTCACTTCGATTTTTTAACTCCCGACTGCCCTACGGGCAAAAAGAAGGGAGTTATTAACTCGCGACTACCCTACGAGTAAAAAGAAGTGAGATACGCGTTGAATGTCCACCTGCAGAACGGGCCAAATTATTATTATTATTATTATTATTAATATTTGCAAAAAACGGTAAAACATCTCTGGACAAATTTCGGCACAACACATCTATAACCTGTAGCATAGGATTTTGTTAACGAATTTTAACATTCGTTGCGTTTTCATGAAGATAAATAAACTTTCAATAAAGTTATAACGATATACAATCTTTTTTGAGAATTCTTTTTGTAACACGTGCATGAAAAATTGGGTTCTTTATGACAGTTTTGTGAAAGGAAAGTAGCCAATTTCATAGCAGTATTGAAAATATAGATTCGCATATGCGCACTTCATAATTGTTTCACTTTCGTTCCTTGGGAAATATTATATTCAATTTCATCCCTGTTTTGCCGGATAAAAACGATGACAGCTCCAACATCGCGAACTATATCGCGGCAAGCAGCTATGTTCAGAGCAGTTGAACCAACAGCCATTTGGGTTTACACAAAGATTTTGTTGCTATAAAAAGAAATAAAAAAGAAAATTAATACAGTAGAAAATAACGAGTAATAGGGTACGTCGACTAAAATGCAAGAAATCGCTACAAACGTTATTCAGGAGTTGGTACCGCAAAAATCATTGATGTTTATATGCTATGCTTTTTTATTCGTGGAGAGCTTCGCCCCCCTCGCCCCTGGGGGGCTCTGCCCTGGACTCCGAGCACTGTAACCTCGACGCTTTTCATTAAATAATTTACTTTCCTGCTTAACGACTAATTTGTATGTATGCAATAATATATATTATTGCAATAGAAATAGTAAGAAAAATAATAAACATGTAAAATTGTTATTGCATAAGTAGAAGAAAGATAAAGAATCGTTGATGAAAAAATAATAAAAAGCGTTAAGAGTTCTCCAAGGAGGGGAAGTAGGCTTTGAAAGTATATTATGTTAAACGAGCCGGTAGCGACGTTGGTGGATGGAGTAAAGTCTAGAGATATAGCTTAGCTGCCAGTCAGGGCGTCTCTGCGCGTCTCGACTGATCCATCGCACACGTCTCGCTGAAGCGAAGGGAAACGAAGCGAAGAGCTGAGACGAGTGACGACACAAGCCCGAGAGGTCTCTGATGAGAGAGCAGACGTACATGCACGTACGACAGTGGCTGCGACACACAACTCTTTCTCAAACTGCCAATTAAATCGGGAGGTCGACGCCTGGCATTCGTTGAATAAACGTCAAAGGTTCGAGTCTATCGAGTCGACGGTGAAAGAGCAGGGGTTGAGGGGATGGGGAGGTGGGGGCTCCGACAAACGTTCCTGCAATTTTGTATCAGCCATGCGAAAGCCAGGGTTTTGCATCGAAGAAGACATAGATGTACAAAACTAAAACAGAATTTGGGAGTTCGCAGGGACTCGATGCCTACAGGGTGTATAGGTGACGGTTAACTCCCTTCGGCAACTTTAGCCAAACTCGTGGTCCTAGCCGGTAAGCGGAAAACGTGGAACACGTGGAGGAAACACAAGTCATCTAAAGAGGGAGAAGGTGGGACGAGCCATAGGGGTTCGTTTTGCATGGAGATCAAAGGTTAATATCGCTCGGGACATAGCGCAGCGACAGAGGCTAACTGATGTGGCTCTCTCTCTCTCTCTCTCCCTCCCTCCGACCCTCCCTTTACCTCGATATTCCATTCACTCGATTCCTCTGTACGTTGCTGCTACACCGGGGTTACGATTTTCCAGGATCGAAGACCGATACGCGCATACGAGAATCCGATACGTCACACACGTACCCTAGAGGATAGCCTAGTTTGGTATAACGCTCTGTCTCACGGAGAGAACATCGTCGGTTTTCTCGTCCCACCAATTATCGTGTGTCGCGTTGGGAAGAAAAAGATATTAAAAAAAAAAACACTATCTGGAACGGTGACACAGGCCGTTGTCGTGTGTATAGAACGATCGAGTCCAATCTTGTACATATTGTCGAGGTACATGTGTATACAACCCAACCACCCCAGTCTCTTTAACGAGATTACAGCCGCCGGCCCGCCGTGCGCTTCGTTATATTGGGATTCGATGCAGGCGACGTTCACCCTCCATCGGTCACGCTAACGAGAATACTTTGTGCATTGAAATACCCCACCTCACCAGTCAAAATATGTACGCGGATAATGACAAATTAACTTTTTTGGCTAGCTGCATATTTTTAATTAATATTTTTAACCACAACTATGAAAAAAATCATTAGATACGCATTAACTTTTTATTCTTAAACCAAAAGGTATGTGACGAGTATGATCACGTATAATATAATAATACTTAGGTTTTGGTAGAAATCTGTGAGATCTACTTCCCTCATTATTCATTAGAAACGATATTTGTCATAATTGTTGCTTTAAAATGTGGAAAAAAATGTATTCACTGGTCGAAAATTGTTTTTTATTTACCAAAAGAGAAATTATGAGATGCCAGAATCAACTATTCGGTTAGAAAACCATACCGTAACAACTAAAACTACCGGCGGAATAGTATGGAACAGTCTGCGAGCACAGTACTGTCATTCAACACGTCATACCGGCACAATATGTCGTCACATACGGTCACAGAATATCTATAGTTCTGCTGACACGTCATGCCGCTTCCGTGCCGCCATCGTCCGTTCACTACGCCGTTACGTAATCTATCCGGATTTGATGGCGCCAGAAATTTAACGATAGTTGGGTGAACCAACGTATTTGTTGGTCCAACTAACTTAGCCTATGGACTAGCAACCTGTTGGTTCGTTCAACTATTATTAACACTAGATTTACCAGACCAGTCATTTTGACTGGTCGTGCAATTTGAATTCAAAATTCCTACTACATATAACATTTGCTTTCCGAAATGATGTTATGACTTTTGTAGCTATAAGTAGAGAATACATTTTATGAACTTAATGTAACTTTATATATATTAGTAACAAATATATTTTTTATTATTGACATTTATACCAGTACCAGTCAAAATGACTGGTGCATGTTTCTATGAAGAAATGTATGATTTCGGGAGAATGATGAGACCGATGCAGTATTTGTAGCGCCCATGCGTCTTTTGTCCGTACATTGTCGGCATTGAGCCGATTATAGCGATTACGGTACCTTTACGATATTTTTGCGAGCACTTACTTTGTAAATGCACGAGGCACGAACAGTCCTGTTTCGAGCTTCGTTCAACACACGAAATAAAATCTTAGTCCAAGCGATCTCCAAGAGTAATCATTCATCTTTACCCGCACAGTGATACAGGTAAGAAACATTTATGTGGATATGGAAATATTCAAAAATATATTCTTCAGTAAGTAGCCTACATACGAAGAAAGTGTCTTAGTTTCAACATATTTTTACAGCGATCGTCAGCCCCTGAAAATGTCAAAACGAATAAAAGTTTCTACATATTTAGAAAATGCAACCAGCATACCTCTGGAATGTTCAGATGTGGAAAGTGAATTATTTGATAGCGACGGTGAATTGTTAGATAGACAAATTGATCAACAAGGCAGTGGTGATAACATTGCTATTATCGAGAGTAGTGATGAGGAAATTCCTGATGAAGATAATATAGATCAGTCAGGTGACAGTGATTGCGAAAATATTCCAAACAAACGTACGAGACGATGCATGCGATTCCCTTCCAGTTCTGAAGACGAAGGTGGAAGTAACGTACCAAATCAGCAAACTGAAATTGCTTCAGATGGAACTATTTGGACGAGAATTGAAGAAGGAAGTGCTGCTGGTAGATTACCAGTTCATAGTGCTTTCAAAGATGTACACGGGCCAACAGCACACGCTAAAAGAAACATTATAAACGGGAATCTAACTAGTGCGTTCCTATTACTGATTGACAACCATATTTTGGAACATATACGAATTTGTACAGAGTTAGAAGCCTCTCGAGTTTTGGGTAAAAACTGGACAATTACGCAAGAAAAATTGAAGGCATTTCTCGCAATATTGTACGCACGTGGGGCGTACGAAGGAAATACTTTGAGGCTTCAATATTTGTGGAACAACAAGTGGGGACCATCATTTTTCTCCAGCACTATGAGTAGACGTGATTTTACTGAGATTCTGCGATACATTCGTTTCGACAAAAGAAATCAGAGGAGTGAACGTTTGCAAACAGACAAGTTCGCTTTAGTCTCAGCAGTTTGGGATAAATTTATTGAAAACAGTCAAAATTGCTTCAAACCGGGAGCTTATATTACCGTGGATGAGCAACTTTTTCCATCGAAGGCCAGATGCAGATTTACTCAGTATATGCCAAACAAACCCCATAAATTTGGCATAAAATTTTGGTTGGCGTCTGATATAGAGACGAAATATGTGGTAAATGGCTTTCCGTATTTAGGAAAAGACGAGACTCGAAATGCATCAACCCCCCTAAGCGAATTTGTCGTAATGAAACTTCTTGAACCGTATACCATGAAGGGCAGAACTGTAACAACTGATAATTTTTTTACAAGTATTCCTTTGGCGTTAAAATTAAGATCTAAAAATACTTCGTTGCTTGGAACAATACGCGCAAACAAGAAGGAACTGCCGAAAACTTGCAAACTGAAAAAAGACAGCATGGCACGTTTCTCAACGTTGTTGTACCAATCCAATGGATGCACACTTACTGTTTATAAGAGCAAGCCGAATAAAAAAGTACTTATACTAAGTACAAAACATAAACACATCAAAATTGATAAAGCTGCTAAGAAATTACCTGAAACTGTATCGTTTTATAATAAAACTAAATTTGGCGTCGATGTCACTGATCAAATGGCACGAAAATATACGGTGAAATCAGGTTCCAGAAGGTGGCCACTTCAAGTGTTTTTCAATATTTTAGATTTTGCCGGAATAAATAGCTGGATATTGTACAAAAACACAACAGGAGAAAATATCTCACGGAAAGACTTTCTGTTTCGATTAGCAGAAGAACTTGCTTCAGAATATCAGACTTCAAGGCAAAAACCACACGAAGCTGATATACCAGCTGCAAATTGCACGGTTTCTGTACGCAAATGGTGTCAAATAGGATATTGCAATAACAATAAGACTACAAAGATTTGCAATAAATGCAAAAAAAGTCTATGCGGAAAGTGTACACACAGCAAAATCTACATATGTAGAAATTGTGAGCGACAAACTGTAAACAATTAAGTGTTTTGTTATTTGACAATGTCTATAAATCCATTTATCTATTTCAATTAATATTGTTCAACTTTTTTTGTCATTTTTAAGAGTGAATAAAGACTGGAAACCACAATAAGCATTTTTTCTTATACACCAGTCATTTTGACTGGTTTGGTAGAAATAGGTATATTTAAATAGCTGGTAAATCTAGTGTTAAGTTCCATTACGTCCGAGTTCACTCTATTTTTCTTCGTATAATTGAACAAACAAATTTGATAAATTTTACGAAATATCTTTCATTGAGTTGATCCGATCCGTTGACTTGTGTCTAGTGAATTATGTTGATTGTTGCTATCACGTTTTGTTACAAAAAATCTAATAACCGAGTTGTTTTTTCGTTAGCTTCTCGTGTCTTCCCTGAAGATTAAAATAGTAATTGAATTTTTCTACTTGATGGGAATCCTCCCATTTCCTGGATTATTAGCTGATCTCATTTTCCGCCTTTCTTGTTGCGAGTCGTAAGGATTCCAAGCGAATTGTACGAGGTATGGAAGATATGAGGCTTCAGGATGAGTTCATACCTGTTAGAGCTAATGGAGGGGAGGATGCGGAAGAGCGAATGGTTTCCAGTTTTTTATATCTAGGAGCAAAGCAAAGTCATTCCCACGTCAGTAGTCATCGCGTTTTGCTCCATTCATGATTCATTGAGAAGACGAGAAACAGTATACACATGCTCGGGCTTGCGACGAATCATTTCTTATTTATCCGCGCGTCATCGCCCGAGGCAGCGCGAGCAAGGGATACTTCTAGCGTTGCTCTTCACCGTTTCGTTTCAAATATAACGAGTCCGCGGTCCAGTTCTCTTTCTCTTTTCTCTATGCGTAACTCTTCTTTTCCTTATACCCGCGGAGACTGGCTTCTCATCACACACGAAACTTTGGTGTCTCCAAGTTCTTCGCCCGACGAACCGTGCGGCTCTGGAATTTTTAAGATTTTTATCTCGAGAGAACGCGAATGATGACGCGACGCTCTAGTCCAAAAGGGACGAGAAATATGTTGATTCAGAGTTCAGAATGAGTTAGAAACATCAACGACGACGTCCTTCGTTTATTTCCCAGCTTCAAAGCTCTTACGTTGGCAATACGAATATCAGTAAGAAACGTGTTTTATACTTTTTCATCGGTTAACAAATTTACGACATTTTTTTTTTTAAACATATAAACGGTGGACAGCAATAGATATCATCACGATATCTCGAAGTGCGATATATAAATGAAGCCGCCTGACGCTAGTCGTTCCGATTGGCTTTCAATGTCGTGTTCCGAATTTATTATGCGCACACTTCAGAGCCTACCAGAGTAATCTAACCTAAAAAAAAAACAGCACAACAGCATGCAATACAAAATAGAGACAATAAAATCTCCTTGCATAATAAAAAAATCTCGCCGCCTCTATGTACAAAAATCCAAATCATGATAATGCTAATTCCCTCAAAATCTACAGACTAGGCGCGCAAGAGAGTCTATATCAATGACAAAGACAAGTAGAATGATATTAGTAGGGCGCGTAGCACCCAAACAGTGCGCGGTACAAATATAAAATAATAATATAAAAGAAAAGCATGTGACGAGGCCGCGCTTAACTTGTACATCCGCGTTACTATAATATTTAAGTATATGTGAGTGCTGCCGGGGCTTTACCATTAAGGCGAAGCGAAACCTTCATACTTACACAGATGTGATGCTTCTCTTTCACTCCGCCGTGTCCGCCATACTAGTTCTACCTCTTTCGCACTCATGAATGTTTCGCCTCCCTTTAAGAAGATCGTGCCGTGACAACCATCATTCCATGTCTCGGCACAATGGAATCATGTACGTCCCGGTACATCCATATATGACGACATTGGGCCAGGACCGCGTGTTGAATTCGTCCATAACCGTCATCTTGCCCTCACAGTTTCAGCACGCTGTGACACTTCACCATAAGCATCAAAACGTACTAACGCGCCATGCCGCTACAATGTCGTCGTCAATCGTCACATCCGGACGTGTATGACCCAACTGTGCCGTAATGCCGTACCGCGTCATACCGCCACTGACGGCATTATCACGTCGTTGTATTGCTGTCTGGGATTTGTTTATTATCAATTATTCAAAACAGTGTATATCGACTGGTACGCTCTGCTTCCAGATCCTTCGATCACTTACCGGGACATCAGGTTGACAAGCTAAATTACAGATTATTCGATTACGCCTCTCGTAAAAGCGTAATTTATATTTATTAAAAGTATTTAAAAGCAATGCCTGTTCGAACTCTTCTCTCCTCTTCTTTCATTTCTTCTTCTTTGACTTTTACTCGCAACGTCGTTGAATTTCTCATGCTGTTCTCCCGCCGAATACTTTCGCTTTGACGACTGCAGACCTCGGAGAGAACGACTTTCCTGGGCAGCACCGAGCCAGCGCCATCTTTCGTATCATCATTTCATTAATCGGTAGCGTAACTACCATTGATATTATTATTATATCACATGATGATGATTATCATCAGCTGGAATCGAAAAACTGAGAAACCGTATTTATCGACAGATGACAAAAGCGAGCCAGAGGCAATGTGTATCTTACACTTTCTTCATTTCGCTTTGACAGTTTATCTCATATTTCAATTCCACTCTTGTGTACACGTAACGATGTAACCTTCAATGCTATGCACCACGCATAGTTTTATTCATTCGCATTATTTATTATTTTATTTCGTGTCCTACTATTGTGAAAAATCAATGCAAGCAGTGTAACTAGCTTTCAGAGATGTCAAATTCGCTGGTACGCGAGAGTCTCGAGTTATTCGGATACGAGAACAATTTAAAACGAGGTTAGCGTACAAAATATAATTAATGTACGAGAGGTTATGTCGTAAAAAGGTTTTTTCTTCTTCATGTAATTGCTTAACGTGAGCGCAATGGTTAATGAATACTTTCATTTGCTAATAACTTAAGAAACAATTGTTGATAAATATTTGTCCAGATAGTTTAACAATAAACACAATATAACTTAACCCTACTATTTCTTTTCATCCCGAGAGTACATTTTGCTACATCTAATGGGCCAAAAAAATGGGTTTTCAATGTACTGTTTAAAAGTTAATTAATCTTAAAGTTGGCGAGTTTTACATTGGTCTCGTAAAAAGTGAGTCAGCTCACAAATAAATGGAGTTTGCATAAATTGTGCCTCCTTGAGAGCATAAAAAAGTTACATACTTGAGCGTTACGGGCGTACAGCTGATTGGAGGATAACGAGCGGCGTATTAAAATTATAATGCGATTTACCGTACAGTTTTTCCATTCTTCATGGATAAAGTTCACCTTCGGTTTACTTTTGTCTCGCATGTTCTTACTTGGCTTTAACGCTGGGTTAATAAACAGTTTCTTTATAAATTATTAACTCGCGAGAACAAAAGTTTCAAAATTGCTAGAAAATTATTTCAAAATCATACGTATTTGCATGAAAGTATTGTAAAAAAAAAGTTGTGATTCAAAATTGTTTTTTTTACTCAATTTATCGTGCGATCAGCTGTTTGTATTTGTTTTTTGTTAATACTCATGACTATATTCAATGATAACTGCAATATTATACAGATAAAAAGAAGAGGAAAGCCAGATCGAAGGGAGCTCTCGATCTGATTCCCATTAATCACAGAATTATAAGGAAGACAAGCAAGAAAGGTAATAATTGGGCTTAAAAAAAAGAATCAGAAAAATTGTTTCTGTAGTTAATCGTCCATGTTTTTATTACAGAAGCAATCTTTCTAGAAAGATCCAACAAGGTAACGGTACACGAGGCTAAGAAGCGTCTGGAAAACAGGATAGATCCCACAGAGGAGAACATCAGAAAGCTTCTTCTGCTAAGCAGCGGAAATTTAAATTGTGAGACTGCTGACAAATTGATAAGCCGCGCTCTGAAGAAATCATACGTTCCTAAAGAATCGAAGCAACCGTCCGAACCAGAAACCACAGCATTTACAGAGGAAGACTTCAAGAAGTTTGAGGAAGAATATTGCGAATTGTAAAGCTTATTGTAAAATTGTAAAGCGAAATTTGCGCGATGCTGGAGACCGATCGGGAGAAAGGAAAAGTTATATTGATTATAACTACCGTGAGTTTTTTGTATTACACGGTTTGGGTTATCGGATTGCCTTTTATAGACAATAGCAGGCTTCAATCTCTTTTCTACTCTCACAACGTGGCTCTTGCGGCACCAGCGATATTCGGCCTCTGTTTTATAGGCGGACTTGTATTTTTCACGATTTACCATCTCGCTCCAGTTATCTCCGCGAAACAGAAATGTTCTACGAGCTCGTAAGAAGCTAAAATGACGTAGAAATGTTAAAACTCAGTAAATATTGAAAAGGCAACTTTTACAGTGTATATCTATCAAACGTAATAAAAGTAAACATCCTTCCGAAGCTCTGCTGACGCCTAAGGCCCTAAGAATAGTGCGAAGATATATATCCAAACAAAATCAGTACGTGATTGCTCAATGCATACACGATTGCATAATACTCGTGATAACACAGTATCGCAATCGCCTCGTTAGACTTCTCGACCCTCGGGTTCTTTTCTTCTCAGTCTCACGCTGGAAACTGTATTCGTTAGATTTAATTTTAAAAAGTCAGCTAGTGGCGTAGTTTGTTGCGCAAAAAAAAAACGAATTTCATCGGTGTTTTCGGAATCTGATGAAATGACGACGAACGGTTGGCTGGTAGTCGGTATAGCCGGGGCTACGTGCAGCGGAAAGACAACTTTGGCGAAGAGGCTGCACAAGAATCTGAAAAACTCCGTACTCATCAATCAGGATGATTATTTCCTTTCCGTTGATGATCCAAGGCACAAACTAGTTCCGGAGCTCAATCATTTAAACTGGGAACTTTTAACGGCGATGGACATGCCAAAGATGGTAAATGACGTTAAAAAATTACTCTCGTCGCCTATCGAGAATGAAGACATTCAGAATAATCATTCGCAACTGAGAGTTCTGATCTTGGACGGATTTTTACTCTTCAATTGCAAGGAATTAGCCGATGTGTGCGATATACGATATTTTTTGGATATGACGAAGGAACAATGCTGGAAGAGGAGAAAAGTTCGAATTTACGATCCACCGGACGTGCCAAATTACTTTGAGAAGATCGTTTGGCCGGAGTACGTTAAAACCAGATCGGAAATTATACGAGACAAGGTCCTGTGTAATATTGTCACATTCATTGACGGCTCCCGGAAGAAAGAGGATACCTTCTTGAAGGTTTTCAACGAAATAAAACTACATCTAACGCCATAATACTTCGAGAAGGTCCTTTGGCCAGAGTACGTTCAAAACGAGGACAGCAATTCGACGAGATTCATAAAAATTTCCCTGAGCAAGGATACTTTCTCGCAGGATACAAACGAAATAAAGTTACGACAAGCTTTATAATTTTTCTACAATTACTTCGAAAAAGTTGTTCAACCAAAATACGTCCGAAACAGTCTTAAATCTTAAATTCTCAAAGATTTTCAATGAATAAAAGACATTCCTGCAGCTGTATATACTTTTTTCATTTAAATAAAATGGATAAATATGCAATGATATGATTGGGACCGTTTGTGTACACTTGGGATATCGCGACAGATGACTTTTCAACAAAGGGTAGAATGGAACAAATCCACAAGAAGCGATTTTCATTTCTGTAGTAAAGGTGTTTACTTAATTCGTTTATTTCTTAATTCAAATCGATAAATTCGCTGTCGTCGAACGCCTGCTCGTCTCTCAAAATTCTACGTATGAAAAAAAAAAGGAAAATCTTTCATACGTAATTTTGTTCAAGACGCTACAACTTCGACTTACCTGAATAGTGCATTTTATTGAGCATTTCCATAATTAATTAATGCCAAACGCTACATTCCCCGCGGTACAGTCATATCACGTTAATTCTCTCTCATTCTCACCGTTATTTAACTTTTATGTAAGAAAAAAGAAATTAAATAATGTACGCGGACGTGCAACGACGTCAACATTGAAATTAAATAAAAGTAATCGCACATTTCTAACGAATGCGTGAAAAGAAAAAGAAAAATCACTTCTCGTTGGATCTTCAACCGACTTTAACAAATTCTTGAGATTGTTGTTTTCTGTGCTTTTTTTTAATAAAGATAACGCACAACGACGTACGTATGTTACATGGAGTAGGTGTTGTGTTTTGGTTGACCTTGGGCATTCGTAACGTTAGTGGGTGGGGGTCCGGCGGATTGATCCTCCTGATCATTTTGGCCGCAAGCTTTCTGAACGTAACGCGGTGTCACCATCACCTCTTCCTCCATTTCGATCACACGCTTATCCAGCTCCGCGCAAGCTGCCATTTCCTTCTCAAGCTTTGCGAGCATACGCGGCGAATTGTATTTCTCTGGATCGTCGTGAAAGACGACCATACCGTCCTTCTGGTTGATCGTTGCGTAGATCTCACCGTCCTCGATCTTTAAAACGGAAAAATTAGCGATGTAACGATGAACATAATTGTCAAATAAAATTGTCACGTTTATCGCAATTTTAAAGCAGTTTTCATCGATTTCAGTATAAAAATGATTCCTATTATCGGTTAAAGAAATTGTATAAAAATGTCATGTGATTAATTGCATGTAACGGTGTAATGATCGTGTAAAAAAATATCTCAGATGCAAATAAAATAAATTGTAGAAGTAAATGCATTTTTTTTCAATATTTTTTTTTACCAGTAAATTATTTATTTTTTGTTACACAAAGCGGTGAATTTCAGTTAAAAAAAATGTCCTCCCGCGCTCTTCAAGGGCAATAATTTTTAGAATATAAGATTTTGAAAGAATTCCTTCAATTGACGATGATTAATTTCACATAAACGAACATCAGTGTGGGAATTTAAGATATTTCTCACCATATTCAAAATATATTTTTCGGCGTCGACAGGTCCTGGTAACTGTACCCTGCTGGCAACGTCCGTCAGGCTGAGCGTGAGGAAGGTCTTGGTAAGCCTTTGTATATTTTTCTTATACAAATACGTGAGTAATTGTTTGACGAGGCCAAGATTGTGATCTCTCGTGAATAATTCCTGATACTTGGTGATTATAGTTTGAACTTCCTCGCAACTGTTTGTCGAATAAGCGGTCGCGAGTTCCTGATAAGCTTGACTGAGCGGCTTAACGTATCTGATTACCACCGATCTCGAGTAATTTGGTGTATTGAAAATTTTACCGTGTAGTATTAGCGACACGAGTATGTACTTTTTATAAGCTTCGAGTATAATATGACTTAGGGCCATTGCCGGTATCGTCATACACACTTCAAAGAAGTAAAACGCCCGGTCGTAATTCTTCAATGCCGTGTATATCATACCACCGTAATAGTAGTAGAGTAAGAAGTACTTGGAGTCGAACTGTCCGCCCTCTTGGCTTATCCCCGTAACGTCGGTATCGAGAAACTCGAGGGCAGGCTTGAAACACTTTGATAGAAGGCATAGCTGGCAAAGATCGGCGTGAATCGACGTCAACTGACTGTCGAATAATTGTATTTTACGTATTGCTCGCCGCAGGAGCTCGATGCCACGCATCGGCACTTGAAACTCCACGAGCGATTGTGTGAGCATGTGACACAGTACAGCATCTGAAGCATTAATTTTTTAAAATCATTTTTTTTTATACATCAACAAGCAAACAAGATTCATAAAAATTCATGGAAATGTACACATATGTAGGATAAACGTGATGCACAAGCTATGTCATATAACACGGAATTTCAATTTTGGTTTAAGACAGTGTAGATTGCCCTGAGTCAGAGGCAGAAATTTTTTTTCTCGAACCCAGATTTTTGTAAGTATGTCAGAAGAGTTGGGCTCAATGCGTAAATATGGCACAGAGTAAGCCCGACGAATCCAACATCAGGAAATCTGGGTCCAAGGAAAAAATGTTAGAAATTGTTGGCTCTGTCTCTCTCGTATTTGCAAATTCTCAAATCGTAAATCTCGTAAATCACGTAAATCAAACCTTCCCTCAGCGAGACGGGCTACAAATTTGTCGTTCTCTCTCGCATCACCACAGCCACCATTGGTGCTATTTCACTTGTACTCGTGGTGGCTCGGTCGGTGTAACACATCTTCTTAAAACAATATGTAACATGTACAGGTGTGAGAGAGATAGAACTAATCTTTCTATCCAAAATTTCTCTGCTGATAAAATCACCTTAAGATGATGTACCACACCTACGTTAACGGAAACTATAATCAAATTGACTCTGTGCGAGTTTATACTTCAGAGAAAAGCAAATTCGGTTTTGTTTCATCCAGCTACTATTCAGTGGAACCAAATTTGAATTTTTCTCAAACATTGATGTACTCAAAGTTACACATTTTTACATACTGAGTTAAGAACATCGGACCACGACGATAGAAAAAAGAAATTTTCTCTGCCAGTTTCCGTTGGATCGGAATAAAAAACTAACAGATCGGAAGAAACGCTTTTATGCAGCTTTGGCCCAACTTTGAAAACGAAGGACACTTTGGTCTTTGAGATTCGTCGGGCGAATAACTTTCGTCGTGTCTCTCTTTCTAGCAAAGCGACACTGCAGACGCTTCTCTCTGGCACTCCCACTGACACATCAGCGGTCTTTCTCTCTTGTAACACTTCCATAGCTCTGGCACAAATACCTTCAGAGATTATTATATTTACATGTATCAGGTGCAAATCGAACTTGTTCTCCATTGCAGCCAATTATAAACTCCTGAATTTGATTGAAGAGCGGCTTGTAAGCATCAGGATCGATAACCTCCTCGGGATCTGACAGTGAAAACTTGGCGACAAGTACAGCAAGGATACCCAATGAATGCTGCTGCAGGTCGAGAGTTTCTAGGACGTTGTCCAGGTGTTGACCATTTTTCATCAACACTTCGCTGGACTTGATTATAACATCTCTGAGGTCGCCAAAATCGCCTGGAATGTTAACCAAAACTAGATATAGAGGTTTGCCAACAAAAAAATTCTATGCGAAATATGTTTGTCACGAGCATTACTAGAAATCATTTCGAAAGGTTACAAATCTATGAAAAAAATTGTAAATCATTTATTTTTCACAAAGACAGTATCCAGTTTAATACAATGCGCCGCACAGAGCACGGATAAAGTTTGGTTATGTTTTCCATCTATGCTAAAGTTAAAGAAATATTGGTTTATTACCTTGCGTCGAGAGCGTCTGGACGTTATTTACAAACTGCTCCAGTGCCGACGCCATTATTGCTGTTGCTTGGTTCTCATATCAGCCTGTCTCGATCCTTTTCGAATACGTATTTACAAGATATATTTTTATATTATATATGTTAGCTGGTATTATCCGCGGAACGAGCCAACATCCAAAAGATGACGTTTTGAAAGAGGCGACCGGAACGCTCTGAAGTCTGAAGCGTGTTGCGGTTTGAGCCGGCTATGTTGCTTCTCCGCATCGAGAGCGCCACCGTGCTACACGATGCTGAGTCAGAGGTTGCGCTTTAAAACCGAATGATTTCTACTTATCGATAAATATTACAATTAACATTTATTTCCAAATGATTTCTCTCGGTATAAGAAAGATAGCTTAGCTTCTAAGCTTCAAAACGAGCATTCTCTTCTCTAAATTCGTCCACCAATTTTTCATCAAAACTATGTATAAACCATATTATCACAGATTTAAATTATATGCAACGTAGATTTAATATTTCGGAAATTTTCCGACGATACAAACAAAATATATATCTGAGATGGTTCCGTAACGGAAGATCCACGAACAAAATAACCGTGAACAAATTATCCGCGTTAAAAATGTCCGCGACAATATATCCTAAAAAATATCACGAACACACGCATTTTATCCTATCAAATCTTTTTTTTTTTCTAGACTTCTTCTTACATGTTTTTCACAATGAGTCAGAGATTTTCGACTAATTCTTGAGAGTACTTGGTGCGAATTATTTCCAATTTCCTTTTGTTAAAAAGTCTTCATATATATTGTTAGGAAAAGATTGCAAAAGAAAAAGAAAAGGACAAATTTAACTTCGATGTTTAATTAAGAAAAATTGTGTTTTTTTTTTTAGCACAATAGCTAAATGTATTTGAAAATAATTATAGAATTTTTTATTATAGAGATGTGCGTAGAATTAATTTTTTTAATCAGTAGTGTAAACATAGAATATTCAAACCTTAAAAAAAAACGATTTTATCCGAAATCGCATGATACGTCGAATATATCGTAGTCGATTTTTTTGGCAGTTTAAATATTCGATGTCAACACTGCGGATTTTTCTATCGATTCTACACAAGTTCCCGTAAATTCTGTAAAATTTAACGTAAAATCGGTTTCGTTTGGTGAAAAATTGTTTATTTCATTACTTTGCTGACGAAATATTTCAAATTCATTAAAAGTTAAAATAAAAATGTAAACTATTGTTGATTCGAAGTCAAAGAACTTTTCTTCTGCAATTTTTTTCCTTCCTATATATAAATAGTAAATAAATAAATTCGGCTCTAAAATTTATATAGAAATATATTTGACGAGATGGGAAAAAAATATTTTCAAAAGTAATAATAAAATCTGTCTAATTTTGAGATATATCTCAGTGTTAGAAAAAAAGTGAGTGAATTGACACAGAATGTTAGATGTACTTCAAATAACTGACAAAAAAATTCTTTATGTCTGATGTAGGTTTTTAAAATATTTCTTCACCATGAGGTACGGGGGTTGAAAAAACTGTGTATCAGGGGTGGAACTTGACAACGCTGTACGTTCTACAGTCGCTAGGCAACAATTAGAATCATTTCTGTCTGTTGGAATCGAGTGTTCATTCTCTATTTCTATCGATAATAAGTATTTGAGCGATGATAACAATATTTTATTTATCCATTTATTGCTTTTGTAGATCAAGTACAACAAATTAGTTAGGAGTGAGATAAATTGATTGCAAATGTTGAGATAATTATTATAAAAATGTCGAACACGACGTACGACGAGATTTGGAGGGAAGCTCAATGTTCGTTGGAAGACGTGGTCCTCTTGGATTCGAGTCTTCAAGGCGCAAAACCTCAGAAAGACCGAAAGAAGATTCATAAAAGTATAGCCGAGCTCTACGTGAGGTATATTGTGATTGTTAATAAATTAGAGCTTTGCTACGATCAGATACTGCAGCCTCAGAAAAGGCTACTCATTCGGAAGTTATTGGATTCGACGATCGGTCGAGGTATCGAATTGAAGCACGAGCTGGTTGAAGTAGATCTCTGTGAGCACAGTTACTACGACGATATACTTCTTAAGTATGGAATTACCCCTCAAGAAGCAGAGTTGCGAGTGCCGAGTTACTTCAGACGCGAGAGAGAGAACGAAATCGAGGAGAGACGCAGATTTATTAAAGATATCTTGAGAAACGTCGGTGCATTGGATGAAGTCGTTGCACCGAAGAAGATGACGGAATATGAAGCTATGAGGTTGATACAGACTCACGAGAGAGCGCGCCAGGGTCGCGTGAGATTTCAATTCATGAAGGAGATTCGAGAGATGAAGGAACGTTCGACTATCAAACCAGAACCAGAAGTGGGTGATACTGCCAAAGAGACTGCTGCGACACTTAGGATTCAAAAGGTCTGGCGAGGATATATCACTCGGCACAGGATTAGAAAGAGACGCATTGAAGAAATGCTGCTTATAGGTAGCTAGATGTAGTTCCCTCAAGAGAGACTTTTATTTTTGACTTAATCAAGTATTTAAGGTGATACGACACACTTTCGGTAAGTGCAATCGGTCATCAAAACTGTTATTAAATTTGTTCAGAGTCGGTTAATATTTTAGAAAAAAGGAAATTCGGTTTTATTTCGTATGTACAGAGAAACTGAATTTGCTTTTTTATCATACATGAATCGTCTCTGAGTAGACCGGATTACAGTTTTTGTTACCGACTGCGCTCGGGATGGTAAAAGATTAAAATCTGCGATTTTCTATATTTTCCATTCAATGGAACAAAGATTATTGAATAAAATCATTGATCGGTGACTTTTTCTGTACATTAAATTGATATCGTCCTATTACTTCATACAACTGTTAACTTTTTTTGTGTAAATTTGAAGGAATGGTTCAACCCAGTCAAGTGATAACCGAGAACAGCAGGCAAATGGATCGAGTGAAGCAATATCGTCATGATAAACAGAAAGAATTTCAGGAACTCTACCAGCAAATGATTCGAGACACCGCAGAATTCATAAGAACAGAGAGAAGCGCTATTATGGAGGAGAACCTGAGATGCGAAATACGCAATTGGATAAACGCATATTTTCAACAGACTGGAAAAATTCCGGAATTGCCGTCTGCCGAGAGCGGTGGCTCACGCATCATACTGAGTCGTCAGGTGTGAATGATTCAAAGATATTCATTAATATTTCTTCCAAACTCTTCAAAAGAAAATTTCTCACGTAGAAAATTATGAATCCTAACAGGGAACCGAGAGCAGCTTGAGCAAATCCACCGCAGTATCTTCAAAGGACTCGAAGAAATCGAAGAAATCGAAATCCAAGAAGGGCAGCTCAGATCTGGATCGCTCGGAAGACGAATCCGACCCTGGAATCAAAGTTACCCCGTCAAATTTCCTTCCCGAAATCATTCAAGCCAATCAAGAGTACCAGGACGTTTGGAAAGACAAAGACGAGACCGGAAATCCAGCGCAGTTACCCTATCGCGACATGGTAGAGCTGGAGATTACGAGAGAAATTGAAGATGATGTCAGGATTGGAGTGGATAATGCTCTAAGAGATGACATCGAGGCTCTCCAAGCAGCCCTCGATAGAGACAGAGGCCACAAGGGCAAAAGGGCCAAGAAATCTCAAAAACGCGTCCGACGAAGTGGAAAGAAGAACAAAAGAAAAAAAGAGAAGGATCTGACTCCCGATCGGACAACCGAGAGCCTCTTCGAGGAACTTCTTACCAACGGGATCATTAAACTATGTCCGGAAGTTCGTCTCAGCAGCTTCAAAGGCGAAAAGTCCTTTGCTAACTTTGAAATATGGAACAAGGGAAAGGATCCACTTCCTACAATCGGTAAAATATCTACGAGGTATTCCACGTTAAGGGAGCCAAAGTTTTCAGTGTATCGACTTTTGAATCTGTTTTAATATTTTTTAAATATAATTCGATGATCATATTTCCTATTTACTTATAACTGATGTATGCGACTCAAGGGGGATGAGAGGGATCCACCGATTGTAGTAAACAAAGTTAAACAAAGTTTTCACCAGTCCCAAAAATAACGAATTGTGAAAGGAATTCCAATTTTTCAATATAATTTTCCATTTGAAAAACAAAAATGGAACTCCTTCTATATGATTTTGACGAAACAACTTTTTAAAAATGTATGATCAGTTTTTGGCTAACCAAAGACGGGTGAATCCTTTTGACCTTCCGAACTCACGATTTTACGCAATATTATTCAGTTAAAACGCATAATAAATTATGTAAATCCAATGTTAGTCCGTTTACGAATGTATTTGAATGATTAAAGGTGACATCAGGCAAGTAGTTGCCGAATACTGCATCTTTCCTCTGGGAATCGAAATAGTGAGACAGCTCACTCCTCTAGTTCGATCTGTTCTGATAGCAGGACCTCACGGGAGTGGAAAGAAGATGTTGATTCACGCAATCTGTACAGAGCTCGGTGCTACTCTCTTTGATGTAACACCTGCAAATATCGCCGGTAAATATCCTGGAAAATCGGGTTTGATAATGCTTCTTCACTTGATATCGAAGGTATCGCGGCTGCTCGAACCAGCGGTCATCTTCATGGATGGAGCGGAAAAGCCATTCGTCAAAAAAGTACTAAAAACTGATAAAACCGATCCCAAAAGACTGAAAAAGGATTTACCGAAATTGGTAAAAAGCATAACTAACGACGATAGAATTATTCTTATCGGTACATCAAGCGCTCCATGGGATGGCGATCAAAAACTTTTGTATCAGACTTACGACAAAGTCATCTACGTACCAAGACCGGATTACGGAACATTGTCGATGATCTGGAAGGATTTATTGTACAAAGTCAGTTAAAATTAATTGCATGTTTATTTGTTCTTAAAAAAACTTCAAATATCTTTAATTAAAATCACCGAGATATTATTTTCTCGTTACACGATGCTACTTTGTGAAATTTTATATTCAGTCTTCGAAGTCAATGATTTTCCAATTCAATAACCCAAAAAAAAATCTTTAAATGAAAATATAGATATTCTTTGTCGGAATATGAATTAAAATATATTTTCCTAAATGTAATTGGCAGATATATTATATTTATATTTTAGTTGTACAACTTTTATTCAGAAATATATGAAATACATTTCTGAATATTTATTTTTCAATGTAGAAAAGTCATCGTAATCTCTCTATATCAGGAGACATTTATTCGTACAACAATTCTTCATTAGATCGTCAATTGATATTTATTCGACAATGATATTGATTTTTACTTTCTCAATTAAATTATATTGTCAATTGATTGGTGTTGAAGTTTATTTTTAATTTTTCACGAATGAGCTGTAGCTTTATTTCTTTTATTGTCAAATTTACTCGTTAATTATTTGATAATGAGAAATAGGAAATAGCAAATAAAAATGTTATATTACAGTATTCAGGCATAAGCAGACAATTCGACACATCAGCTATGACAAGAATTTGTGATGGTTTCACGGTTGGCACAATTATTGACTCGATCAACGAGGTAAAAATATAACATTTTCAATATTATTGTACAATTAAAATTGTCAAATATCGTGATTATGATTATTTATATTTTTTTTCTGATTTTTTTCATGGTAGATAATGACAACGAAAAGAATGGTACAACTTCGGGTACAACCATTGACCCACGCCGAATTAATAAACGTCCTTAGTAGCCGTGACCCCGTCTACCGCGAGGAAGAAGACGCATTTTTGAGTAAGTTTACAAAAAAAGAAAAATATTAATTTCTATGCAGAAATCATGGAAGACGCGTGCGTACTCTGGACCACGGAATTCGTACCTCTAATTCCAATGATTAAATTACTATATCTTATCGCGTGTCTTTCGATTCTTATTCAGCATGGTTCACGAAGACACCGACGTGTCGAAAGAAACAGAGAGCAGTGGAGCTGGAGCTCCAGAAGCTAGAAGAAGCTAACGAGAAGCAGAAGAAAAAAAGGAAGGGGAAGAAATAGAATGAACAACGAAGCTTCATCAGTTTATTAACCCTCTTAAGACCCTATTGATCGCCCCTCCCCCACCTCATGGCACCGCAAATGTTTGTTGCACGCTCAGCGAATTATGCCTTTTACCTACGTCTCAGACACATGCGTCCCCCAATTTGTCATCGTCTTCAGAATATTCCAAAACATCCATATATTCCATTGATGAAAAATCTTTAGATTATGTGTGTGTGTGTTCGTGTGTACGTGTTGAACCTGAAAAATATAACAATATCAATATCTATAGCTTGAGAACGCCTTGAGCTATGAAACACAGGTAGAGAAGTCAATCCTAAATGCTTGTTTCCATTTTCAGCGAAATGCTTGGAGTCGTTAAAACTTTATGCGTTTTTTAATTTTGTCAAAAATCACTGGGTTACCGGGGTTCACCGGATTAAATAGTTTATCGCAATAGACTGTTTCAAAGACATCTTCCAACATTTACCGTTTTTTTAATGACCTCACAGCCTGTAGCGATGGTGAGAGAGACTGGTTGTCTCGATCCAGCGTCAGCGCGGAATCTATCTATGACAGGTTGTACCCATCGTCCAATATATCTAGATCTCCGTTTAACGATCTCGAATCATTCTCTCGAACCACACTGCGGCAAGTTATTCTCCAGTTAATAGAATTTATAATGTTTATAACTAAATAACTTTACTCCAAGAACGACTAACTATACGCGTGGTACTAACAATAAGTGGTACCTCACTCGACGTTTATACACAAGTAATGCTGGGACACTTCTTAAACTTAATTGCTAACGATTTCCTATCACGTTGTATTTTTAGGGTTGAAAAAAAAGTCCAACAAGTGATAGCTCTATGATTTTTATTCGATACCGATACAAAGTATTTCTTTTAAGGCGAAGCGAAACCTCCATAGTTACACATATGTGCTGCTTCTCTTTTACTCAACCGTGAGCACCATACTAGCTTGTCTCTTTCGCACTCATGGGTGGAATATAGAGATTTCACCTCGTCTTAAGGACAATAACGAAATATCTTAAAAAATGATTGATGAGATGGAAATACCTTTTATGCAAGTCGTAGGGTTTTTACCGAGGACGAACAAATGGTCACATGAACAAATATTCTCGATAAAGCGAACGAATAATGCTTATAACATAAAATTTTAGTCAGTTTCGAGACGAAATTAACAAGAAAAAACAATTCTCTAGCTTTAAACGCACCGGAGTTGTCCTTTGAATTCTGTGACTTCCAAGTGCAGTAATTCTGTTATTAAAATGGAACGGCCTAAGTGTAGAAATATCGAAGCTACTTATGTATCGAGTTTCGTACAATTTGATTGACGAGCCTCTGGGATGTAACGATGAACAATGAAGCGTTCGAGTACGTTACACAATCCTTATCAAAAATCAAATATCGGGCTCGTTCAAATAAATTATTTTGTGAGCGCAGTTCGTTCGTTTCCGCTATTAGTTCCAAAGACAAACTCGAGACATTCGTGTTTATTTCTCTCAGTACTTGGACTGTGAGAAAAAAAAATTGTGCTAGCAACTATCAAAAGTGACAATTATTGATTAATAGTTGTCATTATTCCTTAGTTTGTCATTTTATTAATTATTATTCATTATTTATTAATAGTTGTTATAACTTAACTTTATACTTTGTAACTTGTATACTTTATAACTTTATATATTGACTATTATTTTCATCAATAAAAATAATCCATGCAACTATAAAAATATCGAACAAAAGATATAGAAGGTAAGAAATAATGTTATGAAAGCAAAAAGATTCATCGAGAAAACAAAGTAGTCACATGCATTAACAATTGATAGTTGTCGCATGATAATTGTCAAAACTACCGTAATATCACTGAAATCTTTTCCCTAAAATTATTTTCTAAGGCGGATTCAAAGTTGAAGTAAACTTCAATAAATTAATTATGTGATTCGTACATTTTTCTTATTACCGCGTTACTAATTTTTATTGTAAATCGAGTTAACTTCTACGACATAGAGATAAACAGTTAAATTTAAACAAGTGCGCGAATAAGGTTTCTCAACGAAGATTGTCATTCCTTTTTCCGATTGTCAATTTCGTACAATACAATGAGGAAGAATCTCGCGCAGTGGCATAAAAATAAGATGACAGATGCAGCGAAAAAATAAGATGACAAGACGGTTAGGTGCGAAAGGGGACAGGACCCACTTCCTAAATACGCTACTGGCTTCGTGCAAAATCGAAGATTAATAAATTTTCTCGGCGATACACACAAAAGTGTGCTAAGTAACAAGGAATCGAATCACGCATACGTATCATGCGCGAAATGCTTGTCCCGCGAGCTAATCAAATGCGGGCGTCTGAAGTGCTCGGGTTATAATTGTCCTTGCCACAACTTTCAGACAATCTTCGGTCTTTGATCGGTGCTGCGAAGAAATTAAAAAAAAAATCATTGCAACATACGTTTATTCTTTCTAGGATCTGAAATAAATTTGACGAATTGTTGTTGGAGCCGACTTTATCCGACTGACTACAAAAGAGACGCGTAGCTCGATAACGCGAATATTTTGAGTCAAGCCAGCGTGTAAAATTATCGCTTATCTTATCACCAACACCACGCCAAAAATTCTGCGAAAGGTAATTTTTAATGAGTTCGACGATCCAGTCATCGACTTGTCAAATTTTATTCGAGAATGTCTCTTTGACGTGATATATCGAAAACTCAAAGATCGAAGATTGACGGGTCTTTTATATATTCCGAAATGATCGATTCCATAGCTGGAGATGATAAAAGCAAACATCCTGCTGGGAATGACAATTACATCGAATTGCTGTAAAGTTAATCGCACATACAATTTAGTAAATTTCAATACTGGGAGCGTAAGCAGAATATCGAGCGCATCTAGCGATAATTTCGGTACATGAACGTCCCTCGTTACGAATGCATCGAGTATCATATGGACGGATCGCTAAATTTTTTTTCCACTAAAACAAAGCTTCTTCTATTACTTAGGAAGCAAAAAACATCGTTTCTTTGTAGATTATTCATGTAAACAAATACTAAATAGTAAAGCGCTACAATAGACATTTGGTTTTACAATTTCTTATTTTATTTATAGTTCCTATTCCTGTTTGCCGAGACTTTTCTATCTCATTCTGCACACGACTAATTCACCATCATGTCATTAATTATTGGCATAAAATGAGTAAACATGGGTTTCGTAGACTTTATCGTGTGTCGATTTCGAAATCTCGTCCACCATGCTTACAAAGGGTGGAAAAAAGGTCGTCAATTGCCAAAGCTTTCGTATCTCATCCGGCACACGACTAATTCACCATCGTATCATTAATTATTGGCATAAAATGAGACAACATGAGTTTCTTCGACTTTATCGGGTGTCGATTTGGAAATCACGTCCACCATGCTTACAAAGGGTGGAAAAAAGGTCGTCAATTGCCAAAGCTTTCGTATCTCATCCGGCACACGACTAATTCACCATCGTATCATTAATTATTGGCATAAAATGAGACAACATGAGTTTCTTCGACTTTATCGGGTGTCGATTTGGAAATCACGTCCACCATGCTTACAAAGGGTGGAAAAAAGGTCGTCAATTGCCAAAGCTTTCGTATCTCATTCTGCACACGATCAATTCACCATCGTGTCATTAATTATTGGCATAAAATGAGACAACATGAGTTTCTTCGACTTTATCGTGTGTCGGTTTGGAAATCACGTCCACCATGCTTACAAAGGGTGGAAAAAAGGTCGTCAATTGCCAAAGCTTTCGTATCTCATCCCGCACACGACTAATTCACCATCGTGTCATTAATTATTGGCATAAAATGAGTAAACATGGGTTTCTTTGACTTTATCGAGTGTCGATTTGGAAATCACGTCCACCATGCTAACAAAAGATGGAAAAACGGTCGCCTATTATCGAAGCTTTCCTAACTTATCCTGCACATGACCAATGCACTATCGAATCATAATTAATCAATATCTGACCTCTGAGTTTCCGTAAACTCAGCGATTTTCTTTTCCATCACCCAGAGTTCCGATAATCATTGCGTCGCACAAATGTAATCACGAGTACAGCGACGAGTTCACCAATCGCATGTATAAACAAAATCGAATATCGTACGATTTCTGAACATCGTACGATTCCCGTTGATCGCAAAAGCTCGTTATCATAGATCTGCTAGTACGGCTGAATTATATCATCAAGGATTAAAAAAAAAAACGAAGATTCGCTGATGTATTTGACGACTACGTTGTAATGATCAACCAGTTGTACACTGATTCTCAATTTTTCCACTAACAATTACTATCTCTATGCAAAAGGTCGGTTAAATTAAAAAAAAAAACTGTTTTGTTCTTCTAGATTTTTCTGTTCATTGAGAATCTTGCACCTTCACTCAAAAATAGCTCACGCAGAAGCTTTGGCCTGAAAAAAATTGTTTTCTACTGCCTCATCGATATTGAAATTAAAAAAAAAGCTTTTCGAACACGAGATTTTTCAAAAGAAACGTTGTTTAGCGTTAACCCCTTGAATGTCACTGATGCATATAACGACTAATGTATCTGTGAATATCGATATATCGACATTGAAGAAGCTAAGGTGTAAAAATCTTAACGAAATCTGCTGTAAAATCTACCACTTGTTATTGAGGTTGACACATTGTAATATAAAATCAATAATAACAAGATTAAATAATCTTAATTCTTAAAAAATTTAAATATTTATATTTTGTATTATCGTGATACTAGAATGAACTATTATTGTTAATGAGGCTGACACGTTGCAACATAAAATCAATAATAACAACATTAAATAATGATAATTTATTTTAAAAAATTTATATTTCTATTTTGTATTATCGTGATAATAAAATTAACTATCGTTGTTAATGTTACTGACACGTTGAAATATAAAATCAATGATACTCAACGTCGCATAATGTTAATCTTTAATAAACAACGAAATAAAAATTACATAAAATAACTTTTATTTAATCGTGAACCTGAAGGTGAATATTGTTGTCACGTTTAATCAGTGACCGTCCAATAATAACCAAATATTCGTAGAAAGATTCA
Organism: Cylloceria caligata; assembly: GCA_963942595.1. Lineage (NCBI taxonomy): Eukaryota > Metazoa > Arthropoda > Insecta > Hymenoptera > Ichneumonidae > Cylloceria > Cylloceria caligata. The sequence goes on along the minus strand of OZ012705.1, from coordinate 78,567,817 downwards.
AAGAGCAACAACTATAATTAATGGAACCGGTCGAGTGTGAGCGAACTCAGATTAGAGAAAAAAATAAAATGAACTTTTTTTCTTCTTCATCAGCATTCATCGACACACGAGCTGTCGTACAACACAGCGCGGGATTTTGATCTTTGACACTGTTGCGATCTCGCTCTTGCTCCGTTTCTTATTTCTATCCATGCTTCGCTCCAACCGTTTCCACTTGATCGTCACGTTCTCTTAATCTCTTGCAGTTTCTCGTTCGATGGAATAAAACGATTTTTTTCTCTCGTGTATCGACTGACATTTCGTCACAAGTTTTTAATCTCAGACTCATTAACAATTATTATTCCACGCTATATCTACAACGTATTATCGTCGATTCCTCTATCAAAGTTTTTGGTCATTTCTTCAGAGCACAATCGAAACGTTCACTTTTGATTTACGCACGAGTCACCAACATTCCAATTAATAAACATGCGATACGCTATTCTCTCGAAATCGTAGGATTAGTTCCAATTTATGGTGGATATTCGTCCATGAGAATCAATCTTCTGGACAATATTTCAACTCGCTCGTATACGCGTGATTATCTAACAATTAATTATACAACTTATTCGATTATATACATGCGACATAGCAAAAACCATAAGATATCTACAATGCAAATCTCATAAACTATACAAAAAATGTGAAGAATTTAATGAAATTTAATTAAACAGATCCAAATAACGAATATCTCAAAAATTTCACGAAATCATTTGTCCGCATCTTTATCAAGAAATTGTTGAAATACAAACGGCTCGAATTATATAAAACAATGTTCATCCGGATCTCCCGATACAGGCCGTTCTCTCATACGTTGACAATACTGAAACCCGCACGCCTTCCGTGCAAACACATTTCAAAAAATTTTTATTATTGTTTCAGATAAATATTAAAAAATTTTAGACAAAATAATCCAACAATATTTCTCTTTACATGGTTCTGACCTCGAGTGTTTTAGCGGTGAAGACCCTTTTCACTTCCACTCCTCCAGTCTTTAATATTCATAGAATGGCTGGCTACGTTTCTGCGAGCTTCGAGGCCACACCGTGCCCTGAAGGTCCTGATGCCATGGCAGCTCACACGCTCTGCCTGTATGCACGTATGGTGTTTCCTGGAACACGGGGAATGCTCCACGATTCAAAAAAATGGAAAAGGTTCGTACCCGACAGGCTGGCTTCATGGATTGTGCCAGTGGCGCGACGAGAAACCATCCTGACTATCGATCCGCGTTCACTTATACTTATGTACGTTGATACGTACGATTCTGCGACGAAAGGAGTGCTGCGAGCCCTTCGATAACAAAATATTTCATGCGTATACAAAATCAAATATAAAAAATAGAGAACCTTCGACAACTGTGCTTGGGGTTAAGAATTTTCCTTACAATAAAAAAAATTATGTTTTTATTCTCGACAGTTATATCTAATTTTATAATTTAATGTAACAATGGTAAGAGTATTATTCTACGTAGCACGATACGTTTGGAATAAAATTGAATGTAATTGAAGCAAGAGACTATCGATCCGAACGGATGCGCGGATATCCACAGTTCCTGAAATGTTGGCCGCAGCCATCATCTATGTGTTACTACGGGTATCGATGACAAATAACATTTCTTTGAATGGTATGTATCACGGTGAGGTTCGCGATAACGAATTGCCACATATATAGTTAATCCGTTACGCTGCCTATACATCATTCGTATACAAATGGCGTGACTTACCGGTCAATGCTGTTAAACTTTTCACAATTAGAACCTGGCGATGATTTTCGTTACAATTTTCGTTACATTTTTTTGACAATTAAAACCGTCACCAAATAATTCATTTTTCGAAATGGAAATTAATTCTTTAAAAATAATGAAATTATTTGTAAAATTGTGTCAACTTATTTATTAATTTTTTTAAAAATTATATTCGTTACTTGTTAAATATTGAAAAATCGATTTAAGAACATTTGTAAATGAGAGTTTGAGTTATGCTCTCGAACAACTTCGATTCTGTAACTCAAAGAACAATGCGACACCATTTTTGTTTTCAAATGTTACCTCTGTAACTAAATATCTTAGTAAATAATATATCGAATACTCTTAAATGTACACAGATTACAACTAAAACTAGTTTCAAAGTGCAAATAGTTCAGAAGGAATTAAAAAAAAAATGTTTACATACATAACTTGGTATAATTACAAAAACAAATATCAGGATCCATGAAAATTTCAATGAAATTCCTCAAAACACCGTTAACTCAGTATACCGCGTAGTGAAAAAAAAATGTTTTCTAGCTGGTTACAGTGTCTGATCAGTTAGGATAAAGAACCCGTTGAAAAACCGCGCAAGGTACACGCGACGAACGCATGCAGCAGAAACGGTGTCGAATGGGGGAAGACGCGTGGTGCGATCTCTCGAAAGTTTGAGCGTCGACGATGGAAGTACGCGAGTAAGCGGAGGTCTCCGATGAGGTTTATATCGTAAAAAGGACCCGAAAGAAAGGGTTAACATTGGTACGTACGTGCCCTCGCTTCAACGAAATATAAAGAACAAAGCCACGAAGGTATATTCGGGTTCTTCCGGTGATTTCCTACGTTCGTTCGTCTATGCCCGATGTTTCGGGCGAGTATCGCGCGTTCGTTCGCAAAGCGTCGTAGGGCTCCGTAAAGAGCGCAAGCGCGTTCGAATACCGCGTTCCCATTGGACGACACCGCATGGTCTGATGTCAGACCACGGGGCCGGTCCAATTCAATAATAACGAGATGCCCGCTCATGAGACGCCAGCTAGTCCTTAGCGACGCGCCCGTGACGTTCGTGTGCCGGTCACAGCAACGTCGGAAACGTCGTCGTACACACTTCTTACATTTTCTCTCTCTATAATACAACAAGAGACAGCTAAATACCTCGAGAGAATATTTGTGATTTATCAACTGAAAATAACTGAAATATATTTCCCAACGAAAGAAATATTAAATTAATAAATAATAATAATAATTTATGTAACACGAGGTTCGCTGTAAATCGTTATATTTTTATTCGTTTTACTGCGAGGATGTTCAGTCAGTGTGCGTGAACATAACCGTCCAGTCGAGAGACCAACTACGAAGGAGATAGACGCATTATTTTTTTTTTTTCCCCCGAGGCATTTTTACTTTCGGGATTATATCCACGAGTTAGGTAAGCCGTTCAACCATTTTCTCATTTTTATTTTATTTCAGTGTTAAGAGATGTTGTAAATATTTTTTTATTTAGTAATCCCTGTGTAATTATGCGTGATAACGAGAATATATCATTGATGAAAAAAGAAAATTGTTTTTACCATTTAACGGTCAGGATAAAAAAATTTTTATTATTGATATTCTATGATTCTCAGATGACACTTGTTATTCAAATATATTGTATCGTCGCGGCGTATGACAGTATTTTTTTCTGTTCTCTATTTACTTCAGCTACGACTGTGACTCATTTTGTTTACGGTACTTTGTCTGTAAACCGCACAGTGTGGCAAACGAGAAATCACCGAGGCGAGACGATCGCGAATGTAGACAATGCCATTTTAGCACGCGAAATAAATACAAACTGTAATGATCGATCATTCAACGAACTACGAATGGAAAAGAAAAAAAAAACGTTAATATATTATTTTAATATCTAATATTATGAAAATAAAATAAAAACAATAGTACCGAATAGAACATTTTGCTTCTTAACGTTTCGTCTTTCGCAAAGTATTTAATCCTTGGGAATTTTTGTATTTCTCGTTGAAGAAACTTCGCGAAAAATGAAATATAACAAGGAAGGTGCTGTAGGTTATATTTTGTATCGTTGTTTAAAAATAAATTGATAGAAATTGAAATTTAACGAAATGTCCGAGTATTGACAAATTAAAAATACTCAAAAATCTCAATGTTTCAATATATTTTATAACGACAATCGTAATCAATAACGATAACTTATCGTTTAAAAAATGTAAAATCAATTGCTCAAATCGATTTACGAGTTACAGGCCGTTGGATTTTTGGAATCCGTTATAATTGTAAATATAACAAATTCAATGCATCCAAAAAAATTTTTTTATCCACGTAGACTATTTTTGAGTATTCAAAAAAATGCGAATTATTCATCAAAACCAAGCGTTCTTTATAAACAAAACGAAAAGTGATGTTAACGAGAGAATACAAATGTTTTTTTGTCACTTGCGATTTTAGGACAAAAATTTGAATCAACGTCTGCCGATCTAGATTCACGTGTCCGTTGAAACAGCGAAGAAATTATCCGAACAAATGGTTCGATGTCTAACGTCACGTCTGACCATAACAGTTTTCACTTCTGTCAATCGCACTTACGCATCTTTTATAATTGCTCGGTTATGAGCTTAATATCTTATGTTCTCTCGTAACTTTCCACTAAATTTTAATTGCTCGTTTTTCTTATCCATTTATGATTGTTGGTACAATTTTATATAAAAATGTTGCAGAGTCCGTTATCGTGGTTAGAGAATTTTATATAAAGAGCTTTTTTTCTTATTAACCATTTGTACATTGATTTAATATTTTTAAAAAACAATTGCAACACGATTCGTTCGAGTATTTGGCATCGATGTGTGTTTTTTAAATATTAAACTTTGGTTAGAACATTTATTAAACTCTTTATAAAAGAAAGTACATTTTTAACAATATTTTATATTTATTGTACGCGATGATACATTTGAAAATATTATTAAATATAATAATAAACGTGTGAATGGAAACTTGGAGACACCAGCTGCTGGACAAGATTCTTGATCTTTTCTTTCGACAAGCTTTGTTCCTTGTCGAATGGTTCTCTATTTACGTTCAAATTATACCAGAGAGAGAGAGAGAGAGAGAGAGAGAAATATGTGAGAGGTAATCGACTCGAAAGTGGCATCATGTACTCACTCCATTATATTCACTCACTGTCGTTATATTCACACTCTTCAGCGTCGAGATTGAACTATGTAAAATTTTTATCAATATAATTGTCGCATTTAATCAAATTAAATATTAAATTCTTGTTACTTTTGTGTCTATCGTTAATTTTTTTTTTCAACCACTGAATCATAATTTCATGAAAACGAGAAAAAAATTAAATTTTTTATCAACAGTTTCTCCTTTTTTTTTATCATCAACGTTCAAAATTTCATTTTATTTTAACGTTATCACTAAGTGGTACAATGATAAATTATCATTAGGAGTAAAAATCTTGGAAAAATAAGTCAACAACGATTATCAGTATTGTTGTATCCGAAAGGCAAAGTTATCAATCGTCATCCTAGCAATAAAAAAAAAAATCCATTAATAACCTAGATGAAACGATAATTCTATATTAGGGATACGTGAAGGGGGGCCCCCTTGCATCGAAGCCACGATAACCTGATAGTTACATCCCGAATCTAAATCCCAAATAAACAATTAATATTCAAGTTGAACGTTTAAAATGATTGAAAAAAAAATTTTATCAATCGAACGATATTTTATGTAATAAAAAAATTTGATAATTAAATGAAAATTGTGAACGTTTAGAATAAAAAAATAATTACCGTGCAGTCCGATTACTTCGGCTGTATATAAAAAAAAATATATCAGAATTGAGCGGAAAATTGTAACGTCAATGAGCAAACGGCTTAAATAATTCATCGTCGGTATATCGCAGACTTATTCGCATAAATGTCCACTCGTATCGCACAGCGTGTCATAAGTCATTGAGCATTTTGAACGTCAAAGTACTCATACATTATTTCCTTTTTTTTTCTTTTTTTTTTTTCAATATTAAATAAAATCCGAAGGTGTTTCAGTGTGTGCTTTTATTTGAGCTCCAGCCATTCCGATAATTATTCGTTTACATTCGCACGAGATTCTTCAGGAATATTAGACTAAGTTAATATTGATTGCAACGAGCGAGAGTAGTAAAAAAATTTGTAAAAGGTTGCGCAATGCACCTAAACAGACAAGATGACGGCATCGTATGTCCGAATCCTCGGTAATACACATTCCACAACTACGATACACATGAACGTGTCGTGCTACTTCACTCGTTCGCCACGTGACACGTCCGGGAATACCTCGTGGTTGCTGATCGTTCCAGTGATTTTTTTTTTCTCTCTCTCTCTCTCTCTCTCTCTCTCGTACATAATGAAATATTTCCGTACACCGACTATGAATAATATGTCAAGAAAGGTTGAAAAATGTCTGCAAATACTGAAATAATTGCGTCGAAAAGAAATAATCGCGTTCGTGCTATGGAGTGGGAGAGAAAAAATAGGAGGGGGGGGGGGGGGGGGGAGAGAGTTACGCGTGTGATAAAGAAACCACGCGTTCGCGTATCGTACGATTTTTATAGTCTGTACGGTCTGTACGTCGCCGAATCGAGCCTCGAGCCTTGACTCCGGCTCGGAATATATAAATTATATTCGACAAAGGCGCAACGCAGCAGGCATTTAATCGCACTCGAGAAATTCTTCTTCGCTATTGAATGACCGGATGAGCTATGCGAGCTTAGAGTCTTATGGTCACTTTTCGACCTCGCACCACATCGCCCACGTAATTCGCACACCTGATGCACTTCGAAATTCCGCTTGATTTTCATTAACCTTTTTACAATTTTTTAACGTGCGACAAACAATAAAAAACAAAACATTAAATTAAATAAAAATTCTTCATTGTTCGCTGCTCAACTTACGAAATGCGCGCATACGTCGAATCGTTAAGTGTCTTTCGCATCGACGTATACAAAAGTAAACGTGCGAAAGAGCTAATCTCACTTTGAAAAAAAAAAAATGTATTCACTAACAATCGTATTTTATTACTCCGACAACTCTGAACTTTTTTTTTAGACAGTTTTTCTTTCATCCGTTATTCAAATTGAATCGTTAATGAATGATATCATTGGGGATACAATCGGATTTGAATTATAGAAATAAATTTTGAAAAACTGTCTTCGTTGCCAATATCGCAAGAAGAAAAATAATCAACTGCTGGTAAGAAAATTTGAGCGTTAAAAAATTAATATTGATCAATCAATAGATAGAGAAGTAATAAGAAAAATAAATATATATGAAATAAATTACGAATCAGTGTTAACTGTGATAATAAATGAAATATTCTATGAATATATAAAATGTATAAATCGCGTAGATATTTTTTTTATCTCTCTGTCTTCTTGTCGCTTTAAAAAACGATTTCCCGAATGACTTATTTAGCAATTTTTTGTAATCTGTCAATCATTACTCGTTGGCGAATAATGCAAATCAATACGCGTGGTTATTTAAACAGTTGCAAGTAATAGTCGTAGAGGTTAACGTGGATACATATAGAAAAAAAAGTTGTAAGATAAAACGTTAAACACCGTTTACTCATTTTATTTTATTAAAATTTTTGGTAAGCAGTGCAAAGCACTTTACACAGAATTTTCAATCATTCATAGCGAAAGTTTATTTACAATTTATTTCAATTATCATTTAAAGGAACCGTTGTTCGATATTTTCAACAAAGTCTGTGTTCAAAGTCTTAAGGTCAGCTATATAAAAAAATTAAGATTCTGTGTATGTCGTTTGATGTTTTCCAGTCGACTGATAAATATTATTTAAAATATCTCATATCTATGATCAGAATGAAGATATTTTTCATCGGTTTCGTCGATTCGATATCCGAACCGTTTAGGTTAAGACCGGTTACTTCGTTTTAAGCTTATTCAACTCTCCGCGTGATTCGGTACAAAACGCTCGTTAAATTGCCTTGTACGATTTCTCATATTATATGCAACAACATTCTCAAGTTCTCAACCCATAGTTATTTAAATTATGCAAGCCTGACACACACATCCTACGAAAAAAAAAAATGTTCTAAATGTGATTACTAAAAGTTTGTAAATATTTTCAACATACCAACGGTAAATGTTTTTTTTAAATTCTTCTTTCTATTATCATAAAAACAATAATTTTTCTACGAGGAAGCTAAATATTAACAACTGCGTAGACTGAGTGAAAGAAGAAAAGTGTTAATGTAACGCGTGGGAGGGGGCAAAGAAACCTAGAGGTAGGGTCATCGTGTAATCACGCGGATGATCACGTGCGAGTCACGCGGTATAGGGGACCATCGTCGAAGTATAATACTGATATCCGGTGCTCCGGATATTAATCAAACCCGATGATGTTTCGAGAACTGCACTCGACCTCAAGCCTTGGTATTGAATTTGAAGAGAATGAGAGAATGATACGACGCTCGGTATCGTTCCTACGATAGATAACGCATAAGATTAGCAACTCGAGCGAATTTTCTTCGTCCTGATTCAACTTTAATACAACTATGACCACTAGATTCTCCTCTAGCCCCCCCCCCCCCCCCCTCAACCTATCCCCTCACGCCGCATATCGATTTCTTTGCTGAAAGTGTAGCCTTCCCGTTTACGATAATGCAGTGCATGCTCCCTGGATAAAGGGCACGATATTACGTAAAGATAGAAGACCGGGGGTTCAAGTAAAAATAGAGAACCATAGCATTGAAATAAGAAGTAATCATAGCTATTACAGTGTACTACAATTATTAATTTCTCTGTATCGAATGATAATGACATCGATTCTCGATGTGAACTGTGAATCAGTTATTCGCTATCGTCGAATCATCTTAATTTTGTTTTTTGTAATAAAATGATATCGTTCTATGTATGTTTTGATAATACGAGTACATCGATGTAGCGCAATTGTAATTTTTCTATTCATATTTTTATTGAACTTATTTGCTAATTGTTATTTAATAATTTAATTCGAATAGTCATCGACTCGTTTTATATTAATTAGACATTTAATTCGTTGGCAGATTTGTAATTGTAACATTAAGCTTTTATAAGTCTCAATGCCTTCGAAATCGTCCCGGAATGGAACTACGAAGAGCAGAGTGGGGGTAACGCGTTCTTATGATAGAGTCGAGGAGTGGGGATGTTCTTGTGAATTATAAAGAGTTAATTTCTCTATCGAAAATCATTCTACTGTAATACAAGTCTAGATCTCTATCATTCCGTTAATTCTTCGTCGGTACAATATTGATGTTAAGTGTTCTCGGGTACAAGAAGGCTCTCTTGTTCTCTCTTGGCTCTTCGACCATCTTCTATTGTCTTCAAATCTCTCTTTCGTGAACCCTCGTCTTACTCGGGAACGCTTACATTCGGTAAAAATGTTAATTGATAGACTTGTAATTCGTAAAGTTTTAATAACGATTAAAATGTTTTTCAAAATTAAATCGGTGTAGAAATGTTTTTTTGGTAGATTCAAATTAATGACAGAATTGTAATTGTGCCAATTTGTGTACGTTTTTTTTTTTTTTTTTTATGACGTTCGTGTTCTGACGATAGATAATATATGCGTTGAGGGCCATAGGTCGTATGATGTTAGATGACTTGGTAAGCAACGCTAATCGCGATCAAGTGTGTAACAATTGATTTCGAATTATGCGTATGTCGTCGAAGGCACGAATCGATTTCCGATCCGTTTCTCTCTCTCTCTCTCTCTCGCTTTCTCTTTCTATTCCCTTTTATTCGATTTGTCGTATCAATTTAATCAAACGAATTATCTCTTGTTAGCCACCCTAAAGTTATTCAACCAAAAGTGTACGTTATTTTTCTGACTTTTGCTCGTTTTGAACTCCCTCGAGTTCGGTACAAGTGCATCGTTCGAACCCGGTGCAACCCGACCAGCGGGTCTAGTACGAACTGCGACAAAATCGATACAAGAACGTCCGGTTAATCGTGGAAATGAGCAACGGGCTTTCCAGCTGTTTTAGAAATTACTTGTACGCCGAGAAAGACATCAGGGTTCTCTAACTTCTGAGAAACGTGGATTTTGTTCATACTGTACCTTTTAATTGCATTTTACCTCGTTCTTTATCCTTATCAACTAATCTATATGTACAGTTCACTTGACCTACATTTATCTATGCCTCAAACGGAACGAAAATTTGTCGTAACGTCGCAATTTTTTCTTTTGCACAACTATTACTGTAATAATCAGTATTGTCAATTAATAATAAACAATTATTAGTATTATTATTTTTTCAAGTACAATTTTGACGTATTAATATTTTTTTGCTTCTTCGCAGAGAAAGCTACGACGTCAGAGTACTTAAAAAGTTCCAAAACATCGTTAAATCATTTTTTTTTTTTAAATATCCGTGCGTGTGTGCGTGATGTACTTGCAAAATTGCAATGAATATATCTCGAGAACGCGTTACTCGATCATCCTTAAACTTTGCACACGTGTCGAGCGGCAAACATCGTTAGTTTCATTCAATTTTCGTCAAAATCGCTTACGGGTGTCTCATTTTATGGCTATTTGAATTTTTCGAAAAACGGATGTACGCTCTCTAACTTTCGTGAATTTTTAGCTATCAAGTGAAAACATTTTACAAGAATAGATTAGGATACAAGGTTGTTTGGTATAGAGTTTGGCAAGAATCGATCAAGGCGTTCAGATTTTATAAAATCCTAAATTTATGTAACTTTTCGGAAAAAAGAAAAAAAAAATGTTGCTCTAACTTTTGTAAATTTTTATCTGTCAAACTGAAAATTGACATACAAATTGACAAGGGAACAAGGATTTTCGGTATTGAATTCGCTTAGAATCGATCGAGAGATTTTAACTTTATGAAATTTGCCGTTTTACTTAATTTTTCATTTTATTGAAAATTTTAATACCCCTTTCTCTATGGAAAAACCAAAATTTAGATAATCGTTATCTGCAGCAGAGATTATGTGGATTAGCGAGAATCACGAGGAAGCAATGCGCAAATTTCCCATTTCCACGGCTTGTTTTTAATTGAATTAATTAAATATCTAATAGCATTAATATTTTATTTCAATTTTTTTTCTCACTGTACTACTTAGATTTATCTTATTGTAAACAGCTTCTTTAACCCTCGTACGGAGATTAGGGTTGCAAACAATCCCATCATCCTTTTTTATGATCCTACACATTTTATTACATCTTACACAGTATTCCAGTTTATTCGAAACGAATAGACGGTAGAACTCGGCCATCTCCACACATTTTACTTAAATATCTATTAGATAATGTGTAATATAATAATGTCGATTAGATAACGTACACTGTCATTAGTGCTGATAATTTTATTTCAAATTATTTTCATTCCAAAACATTGAATACCAGGCCTGGACATGAAAGATTCATTGTACGCACTGACGGTTTATACATTTTTTAAATTACAAAGAATTGTTAATTTGATTTTTAATCGTCATTTAAAAGTTTTTTTTTTTTTTTTAATATTATTATTTATTACAGTAGATTGAATAATACAAGTCGAATATTTTTACCGAACGAATAATCCTAAAAGATGAAGAAAAAAAATGTTATTAAGTCACCATTGTTGAAACGTTTTTTGTTGTTGGTTTTTTACTCGTGGAAAACGTACCTTGTACCGATAATGTTAAGTAATTCGTATTTCGCTAATCGAGTACAATATTCACGCAGCGATACGATAAACTTGACGTGCACCGCGAGAAAATTTAACTCCGTCAGCGAAATAATCGCTATAGCAATGGGTTAATGACATTGTTCGCAGTACACGTGAGCCATACGCTCATCTTATACACTGACAATATTCTAAGGAGTCACCTTCTAAGGCAGTGTCACGCACTGCAACACATTTTTCAACGATGTTCAATTTCGGTGTATCGACAAATTACTCCACCAGAAAGAATACATACGCACGTATCGGATTGTCTTCCATTTTTTTTTTTTTTTTTAAAGAGGATTTTAAAGTCACGATTGTCGACGAATACGCACTCTCCATCCGCATGCTGATTCAGAATCTATGTCGTAATTTTAATTCGTCGTTGACCTGAGGTAACTTGAGGAAAGGCGAAACTTTCATACTTGGAGACGAAACACTTACATCTGCTCACACCATCACATCGAATTTTTGGAGATTCTTTTCTTGTAGCACACTCAACAGAATTGAATGAAATTTGGACAGTGGACTGCCTTTACGTGAATCTTTATTGTAATGTCAGTAAAATTGTCAAAATCTACGGTTTTTCTATGGTTAGCCAGATCCAAAGTCTCTGGAAGTAGAACGGAACTAGCGCTCTCTCGCGGCATTCGTACTTGGCATGACTTTCCGCTATTTCTTGTGGATGTTTTGTCAAGAATAAAAACTGTTTTTTCCGAGAAAGATTTCTCCGTTCATCGTATCTAAATCGCAATCGAAGTGAACATACCGTGTGTGCGTTTTGTGCTAGCTATGTGATAATGCTATACGTTTTTTTAAATTTTTGCGTATGAAATAATCGTACATTTGTTTTACCATTCATCCATGGCTGTAGATAATCAATCTGTCATTTTTTTTTGGCTTCTGACAATTCTACTAGCGTCACAACAGAGATTCACGTATGTGTAGTCCACCGTCCAAATTTGATTCAATTCTGTTCAGTGTGCTACAAGAAAAGAATCACAAAAAATGCGATGGATGGTGTAAGCAGTTGTGAGGGTTCCCTTAAATATTTTTTTTTTCATTTGGCAGTATTTAAAAAAACAAAATGTCCTTCAATTGCAAAATATTTTTTTCTTAATAGTAACCTAACAAATGTACTTGTTGCAAATAATTGAATAAGAGTAATAAAAAAAAAAAAAAAAAAAAAAAACAACAACACCACAAAGATCCGTAATTTATTAATTTCTTAACTTTTTCAAAACTCTAATTACCGAGTAATACTCTCAATACGTGGTACTTTGAGAAAAAGTTGAATGGTACTCTAGCGAGCATTAAAGAAAAACTGTAAATTAACAATCAAGTGTCAGCCAGTGACAGTGTCAGACCTAGGGTAACAATCGAGAGTTCAAAATCGCACTGAGCCCATCCATCCAGCAATAATTTTGACAATTTCTTTTGAATGACCCGATATGTACATATACATAACTACACAATAACACGGTAATGAGACCCGTCTCGTGATATCATTCTTTATCTACCACGCAGAGGTTCTAATTTCTCGTGCAACGTACGTACAGTTCGTGATAAGAAACAGAAGAGCGTATCTCACATAATTTAACATGTAAAATACTGTGACGTACGCCTTTCCGCTTTTTAACAGTCGATGTATATATTTACACAAGACTGTCTCGAGTATATGCGATAGACAATTCACCTTGCTTTATTAATACCTCGCATGAGTCGTTGTCTTTGTACGTACGTACGTACTATAATATCCGACTCTTGTCATCCTGCAATTATTATTATTACCGATAATTAAACGGTCAATTAACTCGTCAGATATACTCGTTGTCTAATTGAAATTTTAACGAGTCTTCTTACGGTATATTGCGCTGAAGTTTATCAACGATATAACGGCTACGATCCGTAGGATGATACGATTCACCGTGACCTCGAACTATCTGAGTCGAGGCCATCGTATACGTTCCCTTCCAGGGTCATGATCGTTTCGAAGTTGAAGGCTAGAAAGAGACAATCTCCCCGGTCATTTTATCAATTTATGGCGAGGCAAAAGCTCAACATTTACGCACATCAACTTTTTTACTCTCACTCCGTCATGAAAATTCATTTAATTCTATTTCTCCATATAAAAGTTTCGATTCACCTTGTCCACATCATTCTATCGATGTCCAGGATTGTGAACATAAATTATCCGAGTCCTGTTGACGCGAATGATATTTAAAAAATCGTTATTCAAAGCTATTTTTGTTAGTCTGATGTGAAGCGCATCTACGTTTTATTATTTCTTTATTTTTATCGCTATCTCTTTGGAAGGAATACAATTTATTAGTCAGAAGCGAGTCTAAATTATGTTTTATAGAGAATTCTGCGATGCTGGATAAACCTTCTTTAGTCGTGGAATTCCACTCTCTCTCTCTCTCTCTCTCTCTCTCTCTCTCTCTCTCTCTCTCTCTCTCTCTCTCTCTCTCTCTCTCTCTCTCTCTCTCATTCTCTTTCGTGGTTTTCGCACAGTTATTTTGCCCTGGATGGCCTACCTCCATGGCTCACCGATCAAAGTGTCTTTTCCCTGCTATACTTAGTTGATTCTCTTTGTAAGCACGATCGGTGAATGACTTTTGCGATCAAATACGCAAAATATTACAAAAAATATTTAAAAATCGTAATTGTTATTGTAATTATTAGAAATATCTTTTTTGCTTTCTCATATATAGACGAAGCTTCGTTGGCATTTATTTTTAAATTCAATATTCAAATGTCAGGATACTTAAAATAATCTGAAACGTTCATGATAATTGATTGATCGAATAATGAACAATCGTCATTATTAATTATTTTAACGATTATTGTGAATGTAATTAATCGATTAAATTATTATTAACACTTGCGTAATAACTGTATGAAAACTTACGCAGTAATATTCGATAATCTTGCTTAAAAATCTTCAATCGTCTCGGATACGTTTGATTTATTATAATAGAAATAAATTAGAAAAACATTTTTGTTTGTCTTTAAAATAAATGAATTTTTCATGATCCCCACTGTTCTGACATTTGACGTTGCTTTAATAGCGCATATACGGAGTAGCTCATAAACAATAAAGCGTGTACGACGATACGTCAAAACCGACAGAACTCACATAACTCAAACATGCATCATGTGTGACGCGATAACGCGTGTTGAATAATTAATTATTTTTTTTTTTTCTTTATTTAGTTTCCTGTTTTAGTGTCAATCGTCAAAACGTTCAGAGGCTTCCGCCGTGTTAGTACTAACCCAAGTGCATGCGCGTTTGCAGAGTAAGTTAGAGATAGATTTGCAAACGTCACTCGATGATCGTACGACGTCCGCAAGCCCCTTCGAGCTCTCGATAATCGATAAGCAATCATCATCTCGGAATTTACTTTATTTCTCTCTTCGTCGTTTATCCTGTAGGGTCGATTGCTGCGAGGTACCGAGTCTCTATTTCCTTTACAGGCACGAGCTTTAATTATACGTGTGTCAAATACATTAGCAAAAACTATACTCTCTTAGGGAAGTGCAATAGGTGCATCCGGTCTAACCGCACAATGTTCGTCGTAAACGCATTAACGAATCGCTCTGATGTCAAGGCGATTTAACGCCGATTACCTATTCATACGCGCGAGAGCACCGGTTTGACACCAACGACACACTCTTTGCTCCGCTGTGCTTGTTCAACGATTATTCAATGTCATTTATTTTTTTTATTCTATTTTTTTAATTCATATTATTCGCTATATCTGATTTTATAATTTTCTTTCTATGCTTTCCATTTCATTACGTCACTGCTGGTTATTTTACCAAGATAACATATTTAACCGAGAATACTAAGTAGAACTTTGCACACCCGCTTCATCATTTTATTAAACGTTTTAGAAAGCTTGTGAGAAAGCCAAAAAACGATCAACAATACTTTCTCATACAGGTGAAACGCTTCGTGAAAGGTAGAAAATAATGAGGAAGTAACGTTCAAGGTTCTATTTCGACAGATTTTCTTTGCTGATAATCAACGTATATATGATATATTACTCTGGTTTGATCATTCAAGTGTCTGTGGATTTGCTTTGTGAGTTATAGTTATTGACAGAGTTATCGGACTGCACAAATTTATTTAGAAAAACAAAATCAATATTACCATTGACACGGCTCACGAGGCGTGGCGTTTTGTTAAAAAAAAATATTGACACACGATAACGTTCAAGTATTTACCGGTGATATTGTTTTGTACAGACTTCATTACGCATATTCGTGAAGTATCTACTGTCCAGGCATTGAAGTACTCATCGAAAATGATCGTTCTTATCTTAATCCTCGGTGCCTAAAGTGCGTTCGTTACGACTGAACATCCGTGTTAGCTTCGATCCCGATCTTCCCTAACGAATAATTATATCGATGTCTACTGTTTTGTTGAATTAATTGAATTCTAATTGAATTGATAAAATATAAAATTCAATTGATGGAAATTTTTTTTATTTATCATTTATAATAAATATTTTTTTCGACAGTGAGAAATTTAATTCAGAGTAACAACGAACGTAATATATATATATATATATTTTTTTTTTTTTAAATTAAATTTGTGTTTATTGAATAAAATTGTAATATCGATAAAATATTAATTTATATTTTATATTCTGAGTGCGCTTTTAAATTTGACGGTTGCATTTGTTCTTATCTCTGTGCGAAGGAAAAATCTCAACGAGCCGAATGATAAAATCTCGCGTTGTTTGGAGAGAGAAGAAGATAGCGATGTCGTCGGAGAGTTATCTACGGGTACGGTTTCGAGTATAGAAACGTGTGCGCGTACTGAGCGTTGAGAGAGCAATCATTGCAAAATTGGTTTACTCTCGGAGTGAATCCAATTGAGATTACTCAATTAAAGTGACCCGAGAAGACGGGTCACGACTGTAGGGGGTAGGTCTTCGTCTCTATCTTCGTCTTCATTTTTCCTTTGTCTCTTATTCCTTGCGTCAATTTGACGCTATTGTGAAGCGACCTCGATCGTTCCTGTCCGCCGTACGCGTATTTTGCGTCTAATATAGCGCCTTTCGTCTCGTCTTATACGCATCGTACTATTTACTTTTCCTCGAGGTCCCGATAACTCGATAGTTTAGAGCAGGGGTCTCCAAACTACGGCCCGAGGGCCACATTCGGCCCGCGGACAGATTTTGGACTATTTCACTTTTTACCACCGGCAACAATGATAATATGGTTTTGGCCCTCGGAACTTACTGGAGTAATCAGTATGGCCCTAAGGCTGGAAAGTTTGGAGACCCCTGGTTTAGAGGAGCGTCATTGCCAAGGAGAAAGAAAGGATAATATCCAAGAAGATTTGCGCGCACGTTCCAGTTCAGAGTTCAATGAGGTGCGATGGCCGAGAGAACACTCCAGACCATGACCCTCGTCGACTGGTGTATTCGATGACCGACAATTTATCATATCATTTTATCGATAACAAGCCATTGTCTCGTTTTATCCTGAAAAATTCAAGGATAACTTTTCATTTGCATAATTAATTATTTATTAAAGCTAATTATACTTTGGATCGATCTCAAACTTGTTCATCCCGTGAATTTTAATCATAGAACGATCCTTTCACTTTTTTGTGCTTTCGTATGATACTCTCGGATCAAAATAAAGCCCAAAAACTATTCGGAGAAGACCAATATGTTGTTTGGGCAATAAAAACATTTTAATGTCGAATAATTTTTTCGTTTTTTAATACGAAAGATCATGGTTTGTGTTAAATTCAATGATATTAAAGATAGATTTGTAAAAAATGCACTCGAATCCCAAAGAAAACTCGATAAATTGCGTTCAATTAATCGATTTTGAGGTCACCGACTAATTTTTTAAATATGCTAAGGAATATTTGATTATTTCACTATTTGAAAATCGAGGAATATGACGAATTTAACCCTTTGCACTCCAGCCTAGTAGGGCATAGAGGCTTTAATGTCGCAAATACGGCGACAACGGAGTGCAAAGGGTTAAAAATAAATGCCTCGAGGATATCCTTACGTGAAGACCGTGGTGCGAATGACAGAGGAATTCGCTAAACGCGTTATGCACTGGGCAAGAGAGGCGTAAGGTATTCTCTTCGTAAATTTATTTTGAATAATTTGACTCGAACAAAAAGATTGCCAGAGAAAATAGTAATATTCTATCGTTGTCCTCGCTTTTCGGACTTTTTTTGTTTACATGAAATGACGTCAATTTGAGCACACATTGCGTTTAAAAAATAATTTTTTAAAGTGTCCAAATTATTCAACGTCCTTTTATCCTACAAACTAGCAGAGTTCCAACACAATCGAATAAAAACTCGTTTTGTAAAAGATGTCGTCAAGTTCTTTGTATAATTAGTTAGTTATTTATTTATTTTTTTTTAATTCGTGATTTCGACCATGAAACTGAAAAAACAAGTCAATAGAGCAAAAGGATGATTTCTTTCTCATATGTGTTGTTAATTATTTATAGACATTGCGTATCTTTCTCTGTATTATAAAAAAATGTGAGATCCGCCGACGTGTATAAGAGTCAGAGAGCTCCTCTGCGCCTGGATTATTCGAAGTAAATGACTAATTAAGGATCTTCGTATCTCTGAAGCAAACAAAGCTTGAATTGCGTTAGTTTCTCTTGAAGAAATATAGAGAAATAACTGGATTGCGAGGGCCTTTAGCTTCTAAGGACTACGAAACTAAATTATTTAATATTTTATATAAGAGGCTGGAAAATTAATTGTCCGACAAACTGAGATGTAGTTGATAATCCATTTTTTTTCACTATTGATTGCAGCCTGCTGTCCACGAGGCTTTCTCGTCTGATCTAATTCCACATCGTGAAATCGCACCTCCTAACTCAAAACCCGGAGCATCTTGAGTATTCGTTAAAAAGCGACGTTAAGGATTGAAAGATGCCAGCAAGATTCGAGAGCATGAACACTCCTTTGGAGCGTGAACCATCGGTGTCCAACGGTGATCCTTATACCATGGAGAATGATGTGGTGATAACGGGCTTCTCGGGTCGACTTCCGGAATCATCTAACATCGAAGAGTTCAAGCAGCAACTATTCGATGGCATCGATTTGGTTACCGATGACGAGAGACGATGGCCAAGGGGCTTGCACGGGTTGCCAGCTCGTAGCGGAAAGCTAAAGGACTTGGCTTCCTTCGACGCGACTTTTTTCGGCGTTCACGCAAAGCAGGCCCACGTGATGGATCCGCAGTTGCGTATGTTGTTGGAATTGACGCAGGAAGCTATCGTAGACGCTGGAATAAATCCGGTTGAGCTTCGAGGCTCGAGAACCGGCGTCTTCATCGGCGTATCGGACTCCGAATCCGACGAATATTTTACCGTTGATCCGGAGAAGGTAAACGGCTACGGTCTGACTGGTTGTTGTCGGGCAATGTTCCCAAACAGAGTATCCTACACGTTCGACTTCACAGGGCCGTCCTTCGCCGTTGATACCGCGTGCTCGTCGTCCCTCTATGCGATGCACCAAGCGGTTGTTGCGATGCGTACCGGTCAGTGTGATTCCGCAATCGTCGGAGGTCTTAATCTCGTCCTAAAGCCAACGAGTTCCCTGCAATTCCACAGATTGGGAATGCTCTCCCCCGATGGCGCTTGCAAAGCCTTCGACGTCTCTGGAAATGGTTACGTTCGAGCTGAAGCTACGGTCGTAATATTTCTGCAAAAGTCCAGCGACGCTAAGAGAGTCTACGCGACGGTAGTCAATTCCAAGACGAACGTAGATGGCAACAAAGTCCAGGGCATCACCTATCCGAGCGGAGACATGCAGAACAAACTAATGAGAGAAGTTTACGCTGAGGTGAATGTCGATCCCGCGGACGTCGCTTACGTGGAGGCACACGGAACGGGAACAAAAGTGGGAGATCCACAGGAAGTGAATTCCATTGCCGATCTCTTCTGCAAGAACAGAAAAGGTCCCCTGCTTATAGGTTCGGTGAAATCAAACATGGGACACTCGGAGCCCTCGAGCGGTCTCTGCTCGATCGCAAAAGCGCTCATAGCGATGGAGGCTGGCGTCATACCAGCCAACTTGCATTTCAAAGAGCCAAACCCTGACATTCCCGCTCTTAACGACGGAAGGATACAGGTCGTAGACCGAGCGACACCTTGGACGGGAGGTCTGGTCGCCATAAACTCGTTTGGCTTTGGAGGAGCAAACGCTCACATTATTCTCCGTAGCAACCCCAAGCCAAAGCTCTCCCCGATGTTGAACGCGGGGATCCCGAAGATGGTAGTGGTTTCGGGTCGCACCGAGGAGGCCGTAAACTTCCTGCTCGACAAGATCAAGGAGCAGGAGAAAGACGACGAGTTTTTGTCCCTGATACACGATTTGCACAAGAAGAACATAACTGGACACTGTTACAGAGGTTTTAGCATATTGGGCGACTCCCAGACTCGGGAAGTAACGGAATACGTGCCTGACGAACGTCCCGTGTGGTACGTTTTCTCGGGAATGGGTTCGCAGTGGGCGGGAATGGGAAAAGACCTCTGGTCCGTGGAGAGTTTTCAGAGGAGTTTGCGTCGTTGCGCCGAGGCCCTCAAGCCCGAGGGCATTGACCTGCTCAATCTCATCCAACATGGAACCAACGAGACCTTCGAGAGCGTTCTAAACAGCTTCGTTTCGATCGCTGCGATTCAAGTAGCCCTCGTTGATGTTCTAACTATGATTGGAATTCAACCTGACGGTATTGTGGGCCACTCCGTTGGAGAATTGGGTTGCGCTTACGCAGACGGTACCTTCACCGCTGAGCAAACTGTCCTCGCGGCTTACTGGCGAGGAAAATCCATCGAAGAGGCGAAACTCGCGCCAGGCGGTATGGTAGCCGTTGGTCTTAGTTGGGAAGAAGCTGCCAAACGTTGCCCCGATGACATATCACCAGCCTGCCACAACGCCAAAGACTCCGTCACCGTTTCCGGCCCAGTCGACTCCATCGCTAAATTTGCCGAGCATCTCAAGAAGGAAGAAATCTTCGCGAAAGTCGTTGACAGCTCGGGCGTTGCTTTCCACAGCAAGTACATAGCTCCTGCGGGACCGAAGCTTCGCGCTGTTCTCGAGAAAATCATTCCCAATCCCAAACAACGAACTGCCCGATGGATTTCCAGCTCTATTCCGGAAAGCGCTTGGGGTACGCCTCTCGCGCAACACAGCTCGCCGGCTTATCACGTCAACAATCTTATCTCGCCTGTTCTCTTCCAAGAAGCTCTTACTCACGTTCCTGAGAAAGCGATAGTCATCGAGATTGCTCCTCACTGTCTCCTACAGGCAATTCTTCGCAGATCTCTTCCGGCGAATGTGACCAACGTGGGTCTTCACAAACGCGATCACAGCAACAATCTCGAGTTTCTTCTAAACAATCTCGGCAAAATCTACAATGCGGGCGCTCAACCTATCATCAGCGAGCTCTACCCTCCCGTGAGCTATCCCGTAGGTCGTGGCACGCCTATGTTGAATTCTCTTATCAAGTGGGACCACTCCATGGAGTGGACAGTTGCCGATTTTTCCGGCAGGTCCGGAGGCTCCGGTGAAACGGTCGTGGAGATAGATCTCTCGAAAGAAGAGCACGCTCATCTTGCTGGCCATACGATAGACGGAAGAATACTTTTCCCTGCCACTGGATACCTCACAATCGTTTGGAAAACTTTTGCGAAGCTTAGAAACGCCGACTACGAGAAACTTCCGATTATTATGGAGAACGTACAGTTTCTAAGAGCGACGATAATGCCCAAGGAAGGTCCCATCAAGTTCCTAGTTAATATTTTCGAGGGCACCGGTGACTTTGAGATATGCGAGGGAGGATCCCCAGCAGTTACTGGAAAAATTCGAACGTCTGAAAACATCGAGAAGGATCAGCTGAATTTGCCTATTCCCGTCACTAAGAATGATCCTGAATTACTCGAACTTACCACCAGCGATGTCTACAAAGATCTGAGACTGCGAGGCTACGATTATAGCGGAATTTTCCAGGGAATCAAGACTTCTGACAATCGTGGCTCGAGCGGACGACTCGCTTGGATCGACAATTGGATCTCATTCATCGATACCATGCTCCAGTTTCATATTCTCGGCAAAAACACCAGAGATCTCTTTCTGCCTACTCGACTTCAATATGCTGCGATAAATCCTATAATGCACAAAGAGCTCGCTGCTAATCTTATGAAGGATGAAGGGATACCAGTTTACAATTATCCTAACATCAGTATCATCAAGTCCGGGGGTGTTGAACTAAGAGGAATGAAGGCATCGCTCGCTCCCAGAAGGCAACAGACTCAGGCAGCACCGAAACAGGAACGCTACGTTTTTGTCCCCTACGATAATTCGCAGATACTTGTCGAGGACCCTGATAAAGCCAGATCTCACGCTTTTGCAGTACTCCTGCAGACCGTTCTCGAGAATCTTGGAGCTCTGAAGATCAAAGCCGTGGAAGTTGCCGGTGAACGCAATGCCGAAGCACTTTTAGCTCCGTTGATCATCGATACTTTACTCAGCGAGCCCTGCATCAGCGTTAGTATTTTCATAATTATTTATCGTTGCTATGTTTAAATTTTTTTAATACACAACATTGCCTTTGGTACTGATAAATATTCGAGAGTTAAAGACGTTTTATGTATACATTCCTAATTATAAAATGCCATTCGATCAGAACTCGAGTACTTCGCGATAAAAAAAATATCTTTAAACAAATCAAGCATATTGCAGATACTAAGAACTAAGAATTAAGAATAAATTTGTTTTAAAATCTTCAATGAGATTGATTATTTATCAAAAGTTTTTTCTCTTTGCGCAAATTACTCCAATTTTTTTATAGAATCTCACTTTCGACTGAGAATGTAATATGCGAAGTATCCTAAGTAGCTTGAAATATTTTCAAACGTTAAATATTTGTTTTTTTTTAACATTTTTTTATTATCGCAGGTGGACATGCAAGTTGTGTCAACGGCACCCGACAACTATGCTGCTATCGCTGAACAGTGGAGCGTGAAAAACGTAGCCCGTGACGTTCACAAAGTTGCGGCTGGACAGGATCTTCAGCTCGTAATCGCTGCCGATGTTCTCAGCAACGGAGACGCCGTTGTCCTAAAGAATTTGGCTGCATCACTGAAACCTGGTGGTTACATTCTTCTGGAGGAGACGGGCATGATTCAAAAGTCTCTTCTCCGCGGAACGGGACTTCTCTTTGTGGGAAAACAAATAGCGCCTGGCAAGGCTTACATACTCTTGAAGTACGAGGAGGAAACTGCCGAGCCTATTATAATTCAAATAACGGAAAAGAATTTCTCGTGGCTCGAGGGAGTCAAAGCAGCTTTGAAAAAATCCGAGACAGAGGGTCACAAGATATTGCTGGTCTGTCAGGGTGAAGAGCTTCTCGGCTTGATCGGTCTCATGACGTGCATCAGACGCGAAGCCGGTGGAATGAACGCTCGTTATGTGTTCATTCAAGACAAGAATGCCCCGAAATTTTCACTCTCCGCTCCCTCCTACGCCGGCCAATTGGGCAAGCAGTTGATGGCCAATGTCCTAAAGGGTGGCCAGTGGGGAAGCTTCAGACACTTGCGACTCGATCAGCAGAGCGACGTTTCCTCTCTCCAGGTCGAACACGCCTACATCAACGCTTTGACCAGAGGAGATCTCAGCAGTCTGCGATGGATCGAAGGACCTCTGAGCTACTATCAACCGGAAAAGTATCCTGGTACCGAACTTTGCAGCGTTTACTATGCTCCCCTTAACTTCCGGTGAGTCTCGACTTAAAATTCGTTAATAAGCTTTACGAAAATTAAAATATACTTTTAAAAAAAAATTGAAAAAATGATGAATTTATGACCTTCCCCCCTTAATTCAGTTACAAAAAACGTTTAATTTTTTGAAAATTTAAACTAAAGGATTCCTGAAATCGTTTGACAGCTGGCCCACCCCGCTTTATTAAATAAAATTGATTAAAAGAAAATAGTTATTACTGAATAAAATAAAAATAAATAAAATGGTAAATTCATTAGAATTAAAAAAAAAAAAAAAGAAATCAATAATTTTATATTAACTTTTTTAATAAATTCTTCACAGAGATATTATGTTGGCCACGGGAAAGCTGCCACCCGACGCTCTTCCAGGGGATCTGGCAGGTCAGGACTGTATCCTCGGTCTCGAATTTACGGGAAGAGACAGCAAGGGTCGTCGTGTTATGGGAATGATAGCAGCTCGAGGTCTCGCAACAACGGTCCTCGCGGATCCTGGATTCATGTGGGAAGTCCCGGAAAAATGGAGTCTGGAGGAAGCCGCAACGATTCCAGTTTGCTACTCGACGAGTTACTACGCCCTCGTGGTTCGAGGTCGCTTGAAGCCCGGTGAGAGCGTTCTCGTTCACGCTGGTACAGGAGGAGTCGGTCAAGCGAGTATCGCCATAGCCCTTCACATGGGTTGCAAAGTTTTTACAACAGTGGGTTCCCAGGAAAAGAGAAACTTCCTGAAGAAGAATTTCCCCCAATTGACCGACAGAAACATCGGCAATTCTCGTGATACGAGCTTCGAGCAGCTCGTGCTCTCGGAAACCGGAGGTCAGGGTGTCGACGTCGTTCTTAATTCTCTCGCCGAGGAAAAACTCCAGGCGAGCGTACGTTGTCTCGCTAAAGACGGCCGCTTCCTCGAAATCGGTAAATTCGATCTTTCCAACAATACTGGACTGGGAATGTCTTTCTTCCTCAAGAACACGAGCTTTCACGGTATCCTCTTGGACGCTCTCTTCGACACCGACTCGCCGGATAAGCGCGAAGTCGTCAGACTCGTCAGCGAAGGCATCAAGAGCGGAGCCGTTCGGCCACTACCCGCGACTGTATTCTCCGAGCAGCAGATAGAGCAAGGTTTCCGTTATATGGCCACTGGAAAGCACATCGGCAAGGTTCTATTGAAGATTCGCGAAGAAGAGAGCCGCAAACCGACGAATCCTGGTCTCAAGACAGTTGCGGCTATTCCCAGGACTTATATGAATCCGGACAAGTCCTACGTACTCGTGGGAGGTCTAGGAGGCTTTGGTCTCGAGCTTGCCAACTGGATGATCACCAGAGGCGCAAAATACATTATTTTGACGTCCCGTTCGGGAGTTCGCACTGGTTACCAGGCTCTGAGTATCCGTCGTTGGCGAGAGATGGGAATAAACATATCTGTCTCTACTTCGGACGTCACGACGATCGGAGGAGCCGAAAAACTTGTCAAAGAAGCCAACAAAATTGCACCAGTCGGTGGAATCTTTAATCTCGCGGTGGTGCTTCGTGACGCTCTTATAGAGAATCAGGAAGAGGGACACTTCAAGACCGTCGCAATGCCGAAGATCGATGGAACGAAAAATCTCGACGCTGCTTCTCGAAAGCTCTGCCCCTCGCTCGACTACTTTGTCGCTTTCTCATCGATATCGTGCGGCCGTGGTAATGCTGGACAGACCAATTACGGCCTCGCAAATTCTGCGATGGAGAGGATCGTTGAGCAGAGACAGGCCAACGGACTACCAGGTTTAGCTATTCAGTGGGGAGCTATCGGCGACGTTGGTCTTATTCTTGGTAGGCTGACATTTTTTTTTTTAAATTATAAAAAGTATTCACTCTTTATCGTTATTATTAAAAATCGATGTTCTTAGTGTCAACTGTGTCGTAATGTCATTTTTATATATCATTTTATGCAGAAACTATGGGCAACAATGAGACGGAAGTAGGTGGAACGATCCCTCAGCGTATGACGAGTTGTTTAGCTACGATGGATACCTTCCTGCAGCAACCTCATCCAGTTCTCTCGAGCATGGTGCTCGCCGAGAAGCACAAGCCCGGCGACGGCGCGAATCAAGTTGGGCTCCTCGACGCGGTTGGCAATATTTTGGGTATAAAAGACGTGAAAACCGTGAATGCTAATAATAGTTTAGCGGATCTTGGAATGGACTCGCTGATGGGTACAGAAATCAAGCAGACACTGGAAAGGAACTACGACCTGGTGCTGTCAGCCCAGGAGATTCGTGGCTTAACGTTCGCGAAGCTTCAAGAGTTATCTTCCGGCGGAGCAGAAGCAGACGCTCCAGTGACGCCCGTTTCACCGAAGAAAACTGCGACGCCCGGAAGCCCATCGAAGTCTCTCGACTCTTTGCTCTTCAGATGCTCCGATTCCGAATTGGTTCCAAAGAAGGCTCTCGTTCAATTGGAATCAAAAGGAAAGAGCGGAGCTCCGGTGTTCCTCGTTCACGCTATCGAGGGAATGGTCTCTTCGATGAAGACTCTCGCCATCGAGGTCAATCGACCGGTATGGGGTCTCCAGTGCGTAAAAGACGCTCCGTTGGAGTCTATGGAGGAACTTGCCACTTTTTACGTTAAACAGATGAAGACGATACAGAAAAAGGGACCCTTCACCCTTGTCGGCTATTCGTTCGGTGCCTGCGTCGCATTCGAAATGGCGTTGCAAATCGAGGCTGCCGGAGAATCGACGATTCTCAGCCTTCTCGATGGCTCTCCCGACTATCTCACTCTGCACAGCCAATTGATCGGCAAACAGGCCACGGAATCCGGCAGCGAACTCATCGCCGACGGTTATCGCAAGGCTCTAGCTTTCTTCGCAAGGCAATTCAATTCCAACATTGCATTCGTAAAGGTAAAAGAGTTCTCAATAATCGTTATAACAATTTTATTGTCTCATCGTATAGAATAAAATAATAATAATATACCAACTATTCTGTGAGGTGTAACGGATGAAGATTTTATCGCTCCGATAGCCTTAAATTATACTGTTTGACGTAAGAACAATTTAAATAATAATCTCACGATGTAATCGCAGGCATACAGCACACTGAGAGAAGCCGAGAGCGACGAAGCTATGATGGAAAAGATGCTGGAGTTAATCGGCAACACTCCCTTTGATCCAGAGGACCTCAAAGTCTCGGGATTGTTGTTCTTCAAAAAATTGAGAGCAGCGAATCTGTACAAACCCAGTGGCAAGTACAAGGGCCAAGTGAAGCTATTCAAGGCGAAAGACAACTTCATCTCTCTGAACAACGACTACGGTCTATCGGAGGTAAACTATACTCGGAATAAAATGAAAAAGATAAAAAATATTTCTTCAATTCTCTGGAATATTTATTTATTTGTTTGTTGTTTTATTATATTCTCTTCTCGTCTTTTAGGTCTGCACGGAGAACGTCAGGGTCGAAGAGCTCGCCGGCGATCACAGGAGTATCCTGACGGGCGACAGTGTAAAAGCGATTGCGCGACTTATAAGCGTTTGAGCGTAGAAGCCATAGTCATCGAGGTCTGTTTGTTTGTTTTTTTTTTGTCCAAATTTTGGATTTCAAAAAAAGTGTTTTATACTCTAACGTCGCGTTAAGAATATTCGTTTACAAGTTGTTTCGTCAAATCGTCTTACACCACAAAGACACACACACAAACGGATATATAATTACGTCCAAGTTCCTTTTGTATAAAAAAAAATATATATATATATACATATATATCTTCACTGCTGGAATCTTCGTCATAACTCGTCATCTTATCGTGAATTAAAAATTAGAAGATAAAAAAAAAAGAAAGAAAAGAAACGGCGAAAGAAATAATCGCAATTGTGATTGTGCCGCTGAGTCGATGGATAAATGCGGTAACACGGCTTTAGTTAGTCATTTGTATAAGTATCGTCATATAGTTATTTAAGATAAAACAAGACGTAAGCTAATTAACGTCGCGATCAAGCTAATTGTAATAAAATAAACTAATTATTCAATGTAACAATGAAGAAAGAAAAATTGCGTGAGTGGCGTTCGTATAGGGTTTGCTTTTTTTTTTTTTGTAGATGAATTATTTGTAGATCTCCTATACGGGTTTTCGATGTTATCCAGTGGACAGGTGATCATCATTAAGCTGTATGGGAACATGAAACATATATATCAACGTATTTATTTCGCGATACTCGCGGCGAGCCGCAGCATAAGAACTAGTAGATGCGAGCGTATGTCTTCCCGTGTCTCTCTTTTACTCTCTATTTGTCATTGTCTTTATTGCACGCACGCAAAATTATTAGGGAAAATATCGCAGGTCGATTACCAAGTCGACCGAGATTGCGGGAAAGTCTCATTACGCGTGGAGAGGCGCCAAATAATTACAACGATTGATAATAAACAGAAAGATGTATCCATGAGCATTTTACATTTTAAATGATGTGGAATACGCTTTTCCGTTTATCAGTAATCGATGTATCAACGAAAATTAAACAACAAACAAATAATAAAACGTCATGGGCATAGCACACACACGCACGCACGCACGCATACGCAGTCTGTAATATATAAACTTGTAAAATATTCGTTATATGTTTTTAAATGTTTTATTTTCTCGCGATTCTAACGCGTCTTGATGGAAAAGAAAATGTAAGGGCGGTGCGAATTGTGTACGAATGTTGGAAAGATGCGAATTACAAATGGAATTTAACTTCTCGCTACTTTCGACTTAACTCGTGAGGCATTATCAAACATTTTAGCTGTGGCAGAGGATTTTTTTGTTTGTTTTTTGTTGTAATATACATACTTTCGTGCCCTGTTAATACCAATGTAACGTTGCTTTGTAAAGAAAAAATGATGATAATGTATCGCGAGGTGTATCGTGACAGAAACACACATTGGTACATCCGCGTGCTGTGTGCATAACTATTGTAATTTTTGCGGTACGCGGCGATACCGCGTGCACTTTATATCTCACTTGGCACGTATACTTTTGTGGTCGTATATGTTTATAATTATAATGATAATAAATAAATCGTCCCCTTAAATTATTTCTTTCAATCTTCTTTATCTTTATTCATTTATTTGTTATATTAATACTGCTCGTTCGTTGACTTGTTTGGACAATTTTTAAGTCACGAAATATTGAAATAAAGTATTTGAATTACGGTGTTGCTCGCGAATTGTTGACACTGATGCGCTATTTGCGTTTTGGAATTTTAATGAAACTTGGATCTGATATTGCGGCGTTTTGTTCACAAGTGAACGATACCGTGAGCGCGTAACGCGTTCCTGAAATAACTCGCTCCACGGCATGCAAGTTTTCTCCGCCCGAAGTGAACATTGATACTCGACCTGAAAAGATAACAATTTTACTTTTCGTAACATCAGAAATATCTTTAATGTTACTTTCTTTTTCTTACGAGAGAAATTAACTATTGGGAGCGTAACGATTCTATTGTGATTCTATTTGGGAATACAATTGTAACGAGATTTTGTAATTGAATCAGGATCGTTATAGCAATTTTATAGATAATCGTCATCGAGATATCAAACAAACTTTTTTTTTTTCAATTTGTAAGAGGTCGTCAGATTTTATGAATTTTTGTGAAACTGACGTCTACCCTTTAACTTTTACAATTCTCGGGATATCGTGCTAAAACTTTTTATACAATGTAACGATCAATGTTATTTCTTATTCAATTTGACAGAAAACGATTGAAGAATTATTTTATGAAATTTGTTAACCCAATATCAAAGAATTGTAATGAATTTGGAAAAAAATCTATTCAGCGGCATGAATTTCACAAAGTTTTCTTTATGAGAAAGACAAAATATATCAACCTACTTCCTCGTAAGAGAAGATTGTAGAGGTGAAAAATAATGAGAAAGGAACATACAACATTTCACTTTGCAACCGTTTTTTTTTCTCATGAAAAACATTTCTTCTACGAGGAAAAGAATTCTTCCAATCGTTTTTTATCTTTTTTTTTCGTACGATTTAATTCGAGACTCACCCTTTCGTGGTTCTATCGTCGAATTCACGTTATTTTCGTCAACAAATATGAATCTTCCACCCTCAAAGTCTCTACCGTAATCGCTCAAGTAAAGCAATGAAGTATAATGAAAAAATTCGTAGGATACCTAGAAAGACAAATATATTTGTTACTTTTAAATATTTAATAGGTTCTTGAGAAGTAGTTTCAATATATTCATCTCATCGAGTATTCCGCGATCATTGAATTGGCACCTTGTCGACATGAGGCAACCAGTATTGATCGTGGACGGTTTTAGCCGGCAGATTCGTCATTCGGGAAAAAAACGTTGGTTTCGTTAAATAAATCTTGTTAGCATCAACTCCAAAATGATGGGCTATCGCATGATGAATTTTCGTTTTAACAACTCTGTAAAAAATAACATAAAGCAACAACAATTAATAAATATTAAATAGTTAAAGATGGGAGGGAGACAGTCTACCGATTTCAGTAAAAATCAAAACTGTTTTGTTTATTTTTATCGATAAAAAAAATCGTGTTACAAATCCCATGCGTTTGATTGTTCGCAGCGATATTACAATCTTGGAAAGAAATCCCTAGATGCGAATATAAAAAATAAATTGTTGGAGTTCAATGTTATTTCAATGTTTTCTATTTAAAGAAAAAATGGAACTCCTACAATTTATCATATTCAGATTTGGGAATTTACTTACATTTTCGCAATACTCATACGAATGATGAATCGTATGGGATTTGTAATGCAATTTTTTTTAAATGATAAAACAATAAATTTCATTATTCGTGACAGAAAATTGATGAATATTCTCCTTTATCTTTAAACGCAAGCCTCCTGTATTAAGAAAAAAAGAGTTCTGTACTTGTAAATTGCAAAATCTGCGCTATTCAATATTTTTTCAGCCCCTTCCAAGCTGTATATGTTGACGAGGCTCGTGCCTTTGCTCAACGCTCCGCTGTGAAGATCCAATATAGTCGCACCTCCGTCGGAGCCTCCCATATTCATACCGTTGGTAGCAATTTTAAGTAAAACATCCGCTTCTGTCGCCGAGACTAATTTATCGCTAACTACGCGTCCGCACTTTTCGGGTACGCATCCTGGATACGTATCGAGCTCGGCTCTGTATTCAGAAGCGCACTCAATGTTTTGCGTTCTACTCAAAAGAACATCTTTCTGTTTAGCGAGAGAAACCTCTTTGCCGCGTTTGCTGTTATACCACACGACCACCAGTACTCCTAGTATGAGTACGCATCGAGACCAAACTTTTTGATAAGGAAACGAAGGTGTCGGACCAAATTTTCTGGAAAAATTAATTTTCAAATGATAATCATTGTTTTAAATGAACAATCTCAACCCTTTGAAACTACGCGAAATGGTAAAGATAACATTTTTTGTACTCACGGTTCTACGACTTTATCCTCAGATTTTGTGACATTGGTTTTATTATTTACCAAATCGGTAGTTTTCTTCTCTTTCTTGGCGTCTTTTCGCTTTGGCTTTTTGTCCTCTTGCGACATATTTTCTTAGATTGAAACACGTTGATCCGGTTTTTTTTGGAAATCAGACGAACGTCCGGATTGTTGTCATTGTTGGTTGATCGCGGTGTCAAATAATTCACTGTAAACACACAATGATATATGTCGTAACTGTCATCTGTCGTACATCAATGTCGTACTCACAGTCTAATTTCTTTCGATATTCGTGTACATTCAATGTACTGTAAATGTAACAGGAATTGTCGTATACACGTCGGTATTTGAACTGCAAAAGTTCGATAATGGCAAACAGTACTTACGTGTTACGTCGCAGAGTACACGATCGACACACTTTTTTTAGTTCGTGATGCTGTCGAGACGACATAATATCGAGACATTGCGAGATAACAGAGGAGACAATTCAACTTGTCTTGATATTCTCGAATCTCTAATTTCGGAACAGCGACGAGATCATCAATACAGAGACGAGGTTTAGATATTCCAGACTGTCAAAATGTCTCGAATAATACACGAGGTATTCCGCGTCATATAATTTAGTCGCCATGTATACGCGGGTTCGTGCACGCAGTTATTGATAAACTGTATAATTGCTGCTTCCCTGCTTAAGAAATCCCATTGAAATCGATTAAACGGACAAACAACCATAATGAAACCTTAAGGCGAGCGAGGCGAAACCTCTAACTCCACCCATGAGTGCGAAAGAGACAAGCATAGTATGGCGCTCACGGCGGAGTGAAAGAGAAACAGCACATCTGTATAATTATGAAGGTTTCGCCTCGTCTTAAGATGATGTGATACTACTCGATCGGTAACAAGAACTCTAACGCAAATTTCTCTGCTACGATTGATCATTCGAAAGAAATAAGAGAACGGTGGACTGCGTCTTACAGTTCTACGGTTCACAGTTCTCATTTCTCATCCTAAAGATCAATCGTGGAGGAGAAATTTGTAATGGTTAAATAATGCTGTCCTTCTCGCAAGCATTGCAATCTGAGAAAGAAAGTACATGTAACGTATCGTCTTAAGGATCCGATAGAAATTTACAGCGCATCGCGTTAAACAAAATCACGATCTTATAAAAATTCACTAAATCTTTCTCTCTCTCTCTCTCTTACATCTTACCTCACCGCGATCGCTAATGACGCTGTATTGTAAATGTAAATTTAACAGGAATCATTGTATGCAAGTCGGTATAAACAGTGAACATAGATGTACATCTCTGTTCTCTGGTATAAGAAATGCAAAACATCAACGATGGCTATACAGCAGGCTACAGTACCCGGGCGAGTACAAATGTCGCTGACCACGTGCTAATTGTTTTGCATCGATGTGTAAATTAAATATAAAGTTATTGCCATTGTTTATAGAAAATAATATTGTGATTGTTGAACGACAACGTTAGTGGATTAAATCAGTGCATTAAACTACAGGTAAATAAAAAAAAAAAGTACTAAATAACAATTCACTCGAGAATTAGAGGTTAAGCGAACCGGCCGACAAAACTCTTCGTGTAATGAAATGCTATATACGAATTTCCTCTTAATAAAAAAGTCGTAAATCCCTAATTCTCCATCGAATTAACAGTTATTTCGTAAATTATATGTAATGCGGTTGCTACTTGGGATTTTCGGTTATTTGGTAATTTGGAGGTTATGCGTGGTAAACGAATAAAATATATTTTTTATTTACCGAATATACCTTTGCGGGTTTTTGCATTTTTCTTTAACCTACTATTTTACTTCTACTATTTCTAGTTATAAATATATCGTTTTGTAGCTATACTTGGTACTACATTTTTGTTTATCTTCATTTTATCTGTTTTCTTTTAGTCGCTATTTCCTTTGAACTCATTGATGTATCCGGTAAAGTCGTACATTGGTTTTCATGCAAACGATTCATCCATTTTCCTTCGAGTCACTTTTCCTTCTGCTTATTTGCTTCATCAGCTTCGTATCAGTTTTCTTCTTAATTCTACCTTTGCTTTCTCACATTCTCATGCTCTGACGTTTTGTCTTCTCTTTTGCGCAGTCTACGTGTCTTTGAATAAAATATAAGTGCAAACGGAATTCTTGTTACAACTTCTTTTTTTTTTTACAACAATTTCAGCTCCGCGATGACTACATCTTTGGCAGAGCAGCTTAAGAAGCTACGTACTCCACAGACGGAACTTTTGTTACAAGACAAAAAGAGGCCAAGTTTGCTCTTCGAGCCCAAAGAGGCTGCCAACCTTGATCGAGAAATTGTATTAAATATTGGTACGTAGCATTAAATTATCAACATTAATCGTGTATGTTGCTCATTCGCCCCCATCCTGAGTGATTCTGTTATCCTCGGTGCAGACCCATATCGATCTACTGGAAAAGTGTTCAGCACAAACTGCTCCGGTGGGCAGTCTTTGATATCCTACGGACCGATTCTCGCATCATTATTCTCTCGTCTTTACTCGTTTAAACATTCAGCCGCTCCAAGCACTGAGAAACTGCACTGAATATCTTTTTTTTAATCAACATCGTAAACTTTGCTATCGGTTGTATTTAGCTCCTCGTGTAAATCTTTCTTCCTATGCCCATTCGTGTACTCTAACGTCACAACCCGATACAAAATTATTATTAATTGCTTTAATATAATTTTATAAATTATTATTATTATTATTTTCAGGACGAAGTGGCTTGCAAGATTTAATTAAATTATGCAGCGCGTTCCAAGAGTTTGAGGGCACTCTGTTTGCTCCGAGCTCTATAAGTCTGGAACGTTCTGTCCAAGACTCAAATATCAACAAACGACTGGATGCGAGTATAGAAAAATTTCTTATACTCCTATCGCCGTACTTCCTCCTAAACACTGCGCACAAAGCCCTGGAATGGCTCATACATCGTTTCCATATTCATCGGTTCAACGAAAATCATTTTCTGATGCTGATACTGCCGTATCACGAAACTCGAATTTTCGTTAGAGCATTGCAGCTGGTAGACTTGTCTGACCAGAAGGGAATGTGGCACTGGCTCCAACCGTTACAGAAACCCGGAGTTCCACTTTCCTCGCTTACTCTCGTTAACCGCGTGGCTACCGAGAATGGGTTATTAAAATTGTTATGCAAACACGTGGTCAAAGCGACCGGAGTTTATTCCGATCAGGCTACTTCCCTTAGCACACTTTACGCTTTTTATACTATGGCTGTGGTCGGTGCTATCGATCGATCTACAAGCTTGACCGAGGTGCAGATAAATCACATGCTACCTTCTCTCATGAAGGGGCTGGGAAGTTCGATACCCGATTTCGCGGCCAGCAGTTACATGATATTAGCAAACTTATCGACAAAAGCGAGACTCAACAACGAGACTATGGATTATCTGCTGCTGAAAGCTTTAAAGAGACCAAACCTCGAGAACGAAGTAATGTTACTGATATTTTTCATGTACGAGACTGCTCACAATAGAATGACAATTGTTCCGGAAGAACTTGTCCATCGCCTCGCTAAATTGTCCTGGTTTACCGATCAAACGATAAAAATCAAATCGTTGGGCGTAAACGTCGCGAAATTAATCGCGCCTCTGCTGGAAACGTCTTTCGATATTATTCTTAAAAATGCCAATGAAACGGAAGACATCAAAAATATGATAAACGATATTTTCACAAAAGTTACCTTCGACGATGCGGAGATTGATTTAATTCTAAAAAATACTCTCAAACCGCAAAGCGTCGCGGACGAAATCTCCGAAGAGTCGAAAAGTTTTTTCGCCGAATTGTACGGTAGATTGGAGCGTGGATATCCTCTGAGATTCGACGAGTATCTGAAGAAACTTATGAAATCGAGTGAAACCGACGTAGAATCACGGCAAATCATGCAATTCTTGATGTCCTGGCACTCGGGAGCTCGTAACGCTAAAGATTCTCTTGACATTCTCTACAGACTTAACCACTTTAGACCACAGCATCGAATAGCCGCGCTGGAACAGATCGCTAGGGGTGAGGTAGACATTACGGAGGGTTTTCGTGAGATATTAAACAAGGCACTGATCGCACGTTTCAATGACGACAGTGTTAAAGTAGTGCAAACCCTACTGGAATTTCCTATAGAGAGATTGAAAAGTCTATTCGCTAACGACACACTGGTCGACGAGCTGATGATTCTTTTGGCTCAGTGTCACACCGTAATGCGAGCAAAACTCGCTGAACCGGCGATCAAGGTATTGCTGGAAGTTTGCGAGGAAGGTGACGACACGAGCATCTTCATAGCTACCCTTCCCTATCTCTTCCCTACCGACGAAAATGAAGTACGGATAGCTATGCAAATACTGCAGTCGGATTTCGCAAAGAAAAATCGTTACATGCTTATGGTGAAGGAAGATATGGGCGATGTTTATGACGCGGAGGCAATAGGCGATGCGGCTTTTCACAATATTCTCAAAGTGGATCTTTTGCCACCTACAGCGAATATACTAAGCACTATGAGGTTACAATCTTGCAAAAGTGACGCTGCGTCTCTTTTCTTCAATTGCGTTCTCCTCGGCTCGGTCTGCAGAGTACCCGTAGGTTCGCTTTCCAACCAGGTGGCTCGTGAGGTGATAGAGATTGCCGCTGAGGTCATAAAACAGTATCCAATGGTGAAGCAACTTCCCGACTGCAATCACTTGACCGGCGACAAAATTCGAGAGGCACTGAGATTCACTTCGAAAGAAATTCTGCCGCTTCAGGCTGTAACTTACGTTATAGAGATGGTGCATCGACGACTTGACATCAAGATGAACTCCAAAGTCGATTTTGAAGAGGATCCCGAAAGAGCTTACCTTGTTTTACGTCTTCTAGAGATTCTCTTCGACGGAATGAAGTTTGAAAATTATCGTTCTCACTACTCGTGGTGCTTGAAGATATTCTTTCAGCGACACTTTGCGTCTTCGCAGGACATGCTCTGCTTTCTCTCACAATTTTTCACGAGGCCTGTAAACCCTCAAGCATCTCTTCACTGCTTGAATATCGCTCTGGATCTGATAACCCATTCGAGTTCCGTTCAGTGGATTTTTCAGAACAAAACCTTCACGACCAATCTACTGGTTGCTCTCGCGCGAGAGAACAAAGCGTGTCGCGAGGTAGCTGTGAAAATTTTGAAGAAACTCATGCAAACTTTCAATCTTTCCATGGAAGGATTTTCAGCTTTGTTTATGGAACTCGCTGGTAAAAGCACCGAACTATCGATGGATTCTGATCAGTTGTCCTTGATTCTTTACAACCTTCTGTCCCCGGATCCCGATGTGAGGCACCATATTCAGAAGAGCGTGAGCTTGAAATTGCAGGAAGCTCAGCGATTGCTCTTCGACACAGTTCATAGCAGGTCTATGCCGATCCACTCGATCTCGCATCTCCTCGATGTTTTAACGCACGTAAACGGCCCATCGATACTGAAGGAACTTGCAGCCTTCGGTCTTGAATTGCACGAGAAATTACACGACAAATCTGAGAGCAAATTATCGCAACGTTTCGCTGCAAACTCCTTAAAAAATATTCTTCAACGATATAACGCTACAACCGTGGAAGCTCTCAAAGACAGCGCAGTCTGGAAACTCTTCGTAACCAGCACGTCCGATCACAAACTACAAATTGCAATGGAATCCGGAAGTCTCTCGCCCAGTGCGATAATGATAAAGCAGATAGACGAAGTTTTCTTCGAAAAAGTTGGCAAATTGGCGCCTCTGTTGCAAAAAAAAATTCTGGCGAAGCTAATAGACGTTGTGACGGATTGCGAGATCGGTAGCATCGTCGCGGCGAGCAACAGAGCGGTGAGAAGGATAAAAATCCACGCGCAGCTCGTCGTAAACGAGCTAAAGACTATGAAAGAGGCGAGAGTCGAAGGAACCGAAATTCCCAAGCAAGGATTGACCGGAAGGATGAAACGACGATCCATGAACATGCATAGGCCGGAAGTGATAAACAGTCGTCAATGGAAACGAGGAATAACTTTGCTCGAATTCATTCAACGTGCAACAAACATCGAGAAGGAAGAACTTCTGGTTCCTGTGCTATTCGATCTCTTGAGAATGTGTCTCGGTTTTGAAGAGCAGAGTCCTCTCGAGTATACGAATCAATTGCTCCTCTCGACGATCTATCATTTGGCCACGAAGAATCTACCCATACCCGACGCTCATTTGCAAATCGATCTCATTTCTCAGTGCATAAGAATATCTCACAATCCACAAACTCATCACCACGCTCTTCTGGTTCTTGTGGAATTATTTAAAGTCGCTAATGTTCAGACTGCTCTTCACAATATTATGCCGATATTTACGTTTATGGGAAGCTCCGTACTTCGTCAGGATGACGCTTATTCCATACAGATAATATCAAAGACCATAGAGACTATCGTACCGATCATTAACACCGTCAACGACAAGAAACACGCCTGCGAGATTCTTCGAATTTTCGTCGTTTCTCTGCCTGACATACCGGAGCACAGACGTATTCCACTCTTCGTGAAATTGCTTCAGCTCCTTGAGAATCATTTGCATCTGTTTTATCTATTGACTTTCGAGAGTCACGTGCTGTCGCAGAGCAAAGACGCATCGAGTCAACGAATGTCCTCGCAGAGACTCGAATTCGCGTTGACGATCTCACAAGAATTTTCGCCCCAAGTTCTCATCGGCGTTTGCGTCAAGCTCGTAGGATTTGTTAAATCATTGCCCGTGGAAATTGACGAGGAAAATCAGAGGCACTTGCGGAATTTTGCTGGAAAGCACGTATTCGACGTGGCGAATAATTCGCCGAAACAGCTCAGACACTACAAATACACTGTCGTACAATTTTTAAGCGCTCTATTGTCTGCTCCGGAGTTTGTGAATAAAGTAGCGGTTCTAGGGCTCGAGGAAACCGACAGTATCAAAACGCTCTACGACAAACTGATCGTAGAACTCGTTTTACTGATCCAAAGTGCATCGAAGAGCGCGGATCTTCATCAGGGAAAACCTAAAGGAAAATATTGGAAGGTTCTTCTGCATAATCTTTACGATATACTTGACGCTGTTAACGCTCTCTTGCCCAACAGAGTGTTCATTGCTAGTATAAAGCGTCTGATAGCTCACGATCTCTTGACCGTTAGAAGAAAAGCTCTTGAGTTACTCAACTTGAGATTACAACAGAAAATATTCACCGTGGACGATCACCAGGATCTGCTCATGTTCATCGAATCGCTGTTGGACATTGTGTTAAGACACGGCAAGATGTTGAGCCCAGAACTCGAGATAGTACAACAGACCGCTTTGATAACAATGAAATTGCTGGCGAAATTATTGGCCACGGAAAATCCAGCATATTTCAAGCCAGTAAGTTACTTCCGCTACTTCCTTTCGACCCAGGCTTAAACGCCGGAAACTTATAAACTTATTTAATACGAATAGATTCTCGATCTCTCGACGGAGCTTATCAAAACGAAGGAGGGTCCAATGCTGGCGAGTGCGGTCCTCTGTGTCGCCGAATTGTGTAGCTCTATGAGAACTCACGCTATCCAATCTCTCAACAAATTTGCACCAGCGATAATACGTCTCCTGAAGACTCATTGCCATCAGGAGTATCCGGACATTGTAGTAGTCAGCATCGTTAGCGCTCTGCAAAAGATCGTCGAATCCGTTGGCAATTTTTTGTCTCTCTATTTGGACCAGTTGCTCTCGGAATTGTCAAGGCTTAGTGCACTCTACACCGATACGGAACATCCAAAGGTTCGTAAATGTTTACGCGATTAGTTTTAAGGCTTGAATACAAGTCTTAAAAGTCTTCGGGATTCTATAAGATTAATAAATAGTTGAAATTAACGTTAAATCTTTTTTTTTTTTTTTTCAAATCTGACGCTCTAATTATTTCTTCGTTAGAATTTTCTTAAGGAGATCGACATGCTGCATCGATTTCAAATGACGATTCGTTTACCAATGCCTTAAAATTAATTAAGACAATGTGCAACGCTCGTCGTCTGACTCCGTCAGATTGCAATACGCGCTAGAGAAATAACAATAATAATGTGAATTTTATGGGTCGCTCGATTATGGCCGTCGATTATAACCGATTTAGACTGTTGGCCTGTAGTTTAACTCAAGATATCTATTAAAAATATTCGACAAGCCCCTTTTTTTGTGATCGTTAATCACAAACGGTGTTGATTGTCCAATTTAAGTGTCGATAAAGCCATTTTCTATTGTAATGCTCGTGAATTTATTACACTTGAAGTAAATTGTACGAATGATTCGTTTCAGATCGGCTTGGTAGTCTCGAGACTAAAAGCAACGACTCAAAAATTGGCGAGCTGTATTCCCATGCGAGTTTTACTACCCGCAGTTAACAAAACTTACAGTGTTTTACTGGCATCAAAGTCTTATCAATGCGTTCCACCTTTGATGAGTATTCTAGCGGAATCCTTTTCATACGTTCCGCCAAAAGACTTGCAAGCTGCGATACCCGATCTTGCTACTTTTTATCTCAAGGTTCTTCAATTTCGCGAGGATATCACAATTGTCGATGAGTTTGATATGGATATTGACAAATCCAGTACCGCAACGATGAAGGATGTTGTCAACATCGAGGAAAGCGCTAGCAAAGCCGTTGTCGCGTTGGTTCTAAAGCTAAGCGAGGCCACTTTTAGGCCTCTTTATTACAAGCTCTATGATTGGGCTGCGAGAAATCCAGAGCGAAAGCAGAGAAATATTACGTTCTATAGGTAAAGAGAAATCTTTTATCTATGACAGAGATAGAATTATCAAATGAGAATAAAATGTGGACTTGAATTTTTCTCAACAAGTAATCGGGAACTCAAAAGCAAGGATATGGGTCCACGATATGATATCCGGAATATGATATTCTCCGACAAACTATCCGCATAAAACAAGAACTCGCAGATGCTAGAGAGACAGAGATAAAAAATTTCCAACACATATTTCTCGGACCTAGATTTTCTGTTAAACGTCAGAATGAATTTGGCACTGAGGAAGACTCACAAATCTCGACGTTACCGGAACAAGCTGGGTTTGAGAGACATGTGTTGAACATTTTAAGGCAAAGTCTCCGTATCGAGTTTCACCTGACAGCCAAGTGTATTTACGTTTATAATGAATTTATTATTACAGATTGTCGGCGAATATCGCGGAGCGCTTAAAATCTTTGTTTGTCCTCTTCGCGGGACATTTTTTAAAGCACGCGGCGTCACTATTGAGTGGAAACAATCCTATAGTGACGGAAGTACCAACGGATCTGACGCTACCCGAGGAATCAAACAAAATTGAATTAGTGGAAGCTATACTTCTCACATTTTATCGAGTATTCAGTTACGACGCTCAAAACTTTGTAAATCAGGAAAGATTCGATACCCTCGCTCAGCCTATCGTTGATCAGATCGAGAATACGATAGGCACCACCGAAGAGTACGAGAAACGAGCCAAAGATTTTATCGTTCCTTGCATCGCGGCATTTGCCAGCGCGACGCAAGACGATTCGTTGCATAAGCAACTCGTTTACCAGACGCTGTTGAAAACACGACACACGAAACCCTACGTCAGGAACGCCGCGCTGAATGCGTTGGTGAGTATTATATAATTTTTTATCTTTTTGCATCTGTAATTCTTTATTTATTTATTTATTTTTTTTTTTCGATTGATGCTAGCAAGCTTTGCTTTTTTTTTTCAGGTTGAAATAGCGCGAAAACTCGGCGAAGACTTTATGCCACTTTTAGCGGAAACCGTTCCTTTCCTCGCGGAATTACTCGAGGACGAGGATGAAGGCACCGAAAAAAGCGCACAGAATGCTGTTCGCACTCTCGAAGATATCCTAGGCGAACCTTTACAAAAATACTTTTGATTCTGTTAGGAACTTTCATCGAAGCGGGCAATATTCAAATGCGAGCTCGCTACGCTGTACATAGCCGATGTTACAATCGTTCGTACATCTTTTACAATAAAGCGCAAAGATTTTATCGTCATAATCGACAAAAAAAAACAATTATTCTTATGACAAATTATTCTTTCCTCGAAAAAAAAAACGCAGATTTTAAACATATCTGCAAATTAGAATCTTGCACATTACTTTGTCGTTATTAATGTTTGCTTCGGCGTAGAAAAAACTTTTTGACGTTCGGAAAATAATGAGAAAGCGATATGCAAGGCTTTACTTTGAACATTTATTTCTATCGAAGAAATAAAGAATACCAATTGGGCTACTTTTTATCACAAAATGTTCACGGATAGCAAACTCTAGCGTTGCAAGCGTGATTCCGTTTAAGAGTTCTATTCTAAAACAAAATATTAAACACAAACATCGTCTTGCTACAATTATTCAAAAGGTTATTTGACCGGTGTATAAAATACTGAACAATGATGATTTATTAAATCATTCTTTAGGAGGATTCACGCGAAACAACAACGAGACCGTGATATCCGTCATTTAGTCTATGACGACAAATGTGACGTAAAGTCGTCCAAAAATCGTTTCCAATAGACAAAATATATTGTCACTGGTATATTCAATGAGAGAAGAGATACAGTTGTTTCATTATAAGATCAAACTGACACCGAGCCTGCCAGGAATTGAATACGCGATGCATCACAATCGCGAATATAAGAGCGCAGCAAGCGACAAAATATCCGAAAAGGCCAAAACAGCTGAAAAAGAAACGGAAAAGATTGCTTCTGCTACGAAAAAGTTCATACATGGACTATGAAATACAGATTGAACGTAGAATTCAAAATTCTATCATTGTAATACGACAAAATCGTACACTTTTTGTTCTTTTACGTTTATCTAAAAATATTTCTCAAAGTTTTGTATCCAAGATCATAAAAACTATTTGTCCGTTTTACTTTAAACTTGTTACACGTATTTATAATGACATTATCTCAAAAGAAACATATTTTAATTCGTTTCGCTACTATGAATGGGCTGCGGCTGTTACTCTGACGCGCTATATTTTATTTCGAAAGTTCGTTCTCTCGTTACAAGTGTTTCTCAACGCTTAACGAACACCCGACATTTTTTTCTAGACAACTTTTCCGGATTTTTCAGAATATTTTGAGTATCCTAACATTAAAATCTACATTTTTTTCTTCATTATAATAAAACTTACTCTCCAAGGAAGCTGAAAAAAAAGTTAATAATTTGTTTTTATGAAAAAAAAGAAACATCCGTTTATTTTTAACTTAGTTACATAATTTCTGGATGCAATATAATAATATATATTATCTCCCTATGTTTATAATACAGCGTCTCGTGAAAGATATACATAAAATTTATCGTTAGTTTTTTTTTTTTTTTTGTTTACGAATAAAATGATAACGATTGTGAATGAGACGATGAGTGTTCGCGACAAACTAGCGAATGATTATTTAACGCGTGACAAGAATTGCTGAAGAAGGTGGGGATACTGTTGAAGAAAGCTCGTTAGGAGCATTTTTCGTTTTGTTTTCTTTAGTCGGTACACCATAGGGTACATCTGCTGAAATTCATCGTCGAGATTTATTTCATTTTTTTATTATTTCTTTGTGTCAATGTCCGTGAGAGCGCATTCTCTGGTTGTCCAGTGTGCGGAGAGCATGTCTTCATCTTGACTTTGCGTTCTTCGGCTCGCGATCGAGTGCAATTATTAGGCCTTACACGTTTAATCTTATTAATTCCTTAAAGATTACGAGAATTTCATTTTCCGCAGTCACACCTGCGGTATGCCAGCCGGAGGGCTCAGTGAAATTTCTTCTCCGTGAAAGACAGTCGGAGTTTTTCTGTAAAAATAAAAAAATACAAGAGATATTATTTAATGTTTGCGCGACGATTTTCACAGAGAGAAAGTTATTATTTTGTAGCTAAGAAGATATTTTTTTATCTCGACGGAAGAATTAGAAAGGACTCGAAAAATTGTGAAAAGTTGTAAGAGAAATAAATGTTCTTTTTAATGAAAAAAAAAAAAAATTAATGAATAGTTCTGGAAAACTCACCTTTTCCTGTATTGGAAAATAACGTAGACGATAATCATATTCCCAGCGATAAGTAACGCGATGAGAATGGTCGGTAGGATGACGTCTGTAAAACAAACAAAGCGCACATTGTTTTTTTTTAATTTTGAGACGGATGGTCCTTCGCGATATTGCTAATAAATATCATTTCGCCGAACAGATGTTAGGTACAAAGTATCAACGAAGCACGTGCGTGTGAATGATCTTGTTGTTGCGTTATCCCGATGATAAAGTCTCTTAACACTTTTTGTGGCTCACGCATAATCAACCGGCGTTCGACTGTGACACAGTGAACTTTGTCTCGTGTGAAATCGTCATAAACGCAATTTTATTCACCGTTCTACCGTCCCGTTTCGTCTTGTGAACTTAGTGCAATTGATTTATCAACATTAGAGCGAATATAAACACAAATTTTTAATTTCTTTCGCGTGAAATCTTCAAGAGCACAATTTTATTCATCGTTCAACCGTCCCGATTCGTCTCTCGAATTTATCGCAATTGATTTATCAACATCAGCGCGAATATAAACATAAATTTATAAATTTATCGACAGCTTACTATAATAGCTGTCGAAAATTTCAAAGATATTTAAAATTTAACGTTATCTTCGTGTTGCAAAATAAAAAAATAGCACGAGGAGTTACACTCACCTACGACAAAGTCGGCGTGCTTGATCATGGCTGGTTGCGCCGAATCCATAACGAGGTTCGTGCCGCCCGCGACTGCGTCCTCGCCTCGTCCGATTCTCACTCCTGTGCCGGATATATTGTCTCCTGATAAGCTTGAGAGCTGAGTATTTTCTGCCTCTGTCTTTATAATTAAAGCCGAGGAAGCTGCAACACACGGAAAGAAAGAAACTTCATAAATGCAATGAATATAATGAATGATTCAATGATAAGATCGTCAATAAAGCTTTCATCACTAATTTTAATAAAGTACCCTCGTAAGATTCGTTATCAAATGTATAACGATGTTACATGTCACTGATAACAGAGAGTATCAGTTCTCGCAATAATCGTAACGCAACTTGAGCTCGTTTTATCGAGAACGCCGCTGGATGATCTCCCATCGATATATCAGTCCCTCCGTAAAATTTTTCTCTAATCAATTATGATAACGAACAACTTGTTCAAATAATTAAGAGAAAAACGTGCTTTTCAGAAAAATATCATTCTTAAATTACCTCGTAAAATAATATCAATATTTACTTATTTTATTTACTTACAAATCAAATTATAAATATTGTTAAGAATTTTTAAAAAAATATTCTCCAATATTTGTAAAGATTTTAAGGTAAAGAACATTCGATTAACATTGCAATTAAAATGAAATTTAGTCTCCGCAATAAGATGTTTCATAGTTGCGGGTCAATGGAATGGAATGACAGATTACAAACAGATATCGCAACAATGTAATTGCTATGAACTATTCCGTTATCGATCGTCAGCCATACCTATCATGCAGTACAATAGCGTACGAACCCAACGTTATACGACTACTCACGAGTTACGTAATTATTCACTCCTGTTGTTATCAGTCTTTTGTATAATTACGCAATTAATAAAATTCCGATACGGTTCTCGTGTGTTGGCAATAATTTTTCAAAGATTTTCAATCGTACGAGTGAGCGGCTAATAAGAAAAAAGATAAACGATAAAGAGAAACTTCGGAATGGATTTATTACGAGGAAGCATCAATCAAACGTGGAAAGAAAATTTTCCGAGCAGCACGACAGCCACGTGGCTGGCACGAGTATCAAAGATTATCTTTATAGCTTTTAGCTTTAAGGAAGGCTGTGTAGAGTACAAGTCAAGATAAAGAGGGTCGTGAGTGACAGAGAAAAAAATGCTGATGATGATGATGAAAAAAAGAACTGACGTTGATAATGAGAGGTCAGCTTCAACGACTCGACCAACCGTACTGGGTCATTGCGGGGTATCACACACCCGGCTTGCGGCACACTTTAATTATAAACACGACGACACGCCTCGA
Source organism: Cylloceria caligata (assembly GCA_963942595.1). Taxonomy (NCBI): domain Eukaryota; kingdom Metazoa; phylum Arthropoda; class Insecta; order Hymenoptera; family Ichneumonidae; genus Cylloceria; species Cylloceria caligata. Next base: position 78,523,068 of record OZ012705.1, on the reverse strand, counting down.
CCACGCTTTCATCACTCATCGTACGATTCGCTTCCGTTTTTACCAGTTGAAAAAAAGAAAAAAAAACTGACGAGAAACCGGAGAATGAAATCCGGAAGAAAAGTTGTCTGCGACTGTTTTTTTTTTTTTTTTTTTTAAATAAAAATTATTGGAGTACACGTAGTACGATGTATCGGGGACGACTGAAATCTCCAGGTTGGCTCTCGTAACGTGACCCTCTCGTAACTTAAACCAACACTCGGAGATCGCGTGCTTGTTCAATTGATGGGCTGACCACCAACGCTCCAATTTAACCAATTTTGGAGCCCTCTCTCTCCCTTAATCTCAACATTGATTGCAAGCGTAAATGCTGCTCTATGGACAATCGCACTGTACTGCAGCATTCTATGGAGTAATACGTTTCTCAGAATCGATTATCTCGAGCGTGCGGATACCAAGTTCTTGTGAACGTTGTAAGGTTCAAGAGGACTCGATGATAGTTAATTTATCTATAAAAAAAAATAATTGTGAGAAAGCGAGGTTGCGCTACTTTTCACTCTTAATATATTTTTCTTATTTCAATGGACTGTGGAAAGTATTATAATAATTTTGTGGAATTTGAGTAAAGAAACATTGATTGTAAAATGATAAATTATTATAATGACAACAGATTTTTTCAGTAAATCATAAAGCATCGAACGGACCGAATAGAAATTGATTAAAAGATTTAGGCCACGTTTATTATTTTTTTATTTTATAATTAAAAAAAAAACTATTTCATTCACTCCGAAAATTGTTTCAGGAGTAAAAAGAGTAACTTTCAAGTGGCAAGAAATAAAAATTTAATTACCGAACAGTAAAATGGAACAATGATATTTTATCACAGGCGTATGCAACAGCCAGATGCAACGTTGTACAGTTTCATGACTCAAGTACTGCGATGTAAAAGCGTTGTATTACGTTTGAATAACGGGAAATTCGAACGGAACATTGTTACAACGGATTGCGATCTTTTTTCGTGAGTACGGAAAGTTACTAAAAGTGCAACGAGGCTGAAAACTGGAGCGACTAGAGAGAGAGAGAGAGAGAGAGAGAGAGAGGCGAGCTTGATCCGAATAGCTCCGCACCTCTTCGTATACTTAAATTGCTTCAGGGACTATGATCTCTCGAGATAAGATGAGATTGAGAGATCGTCAGCGATTTTATCTTCTTTCTTTTTTACGTACTCGGGTGAATCTTCATCGAATTTCCACTTGATCGCGTATCGGAAGATACGAAACGAATGTGGCCCTGGAGTGAAAACTCGTTAGAGAGAACGTTCGATTTAAATTCCATTTTTTATTCGTAGCCAGATAAGATGGGAAAAAAAAATTAATTGAAATAATTATTTTTAATCAATAACAATGAATGAAACATTGAATTTTCTTTCTAATAAATAAATTGAGAATGAAGTACGGTCGTACAATTATTATTGTTACTTTAGAAAAATTATTCTGCGATATTTTGATTTATTCAGTTGAAGCACCATTCAATTTCCACCTTAACGCGTATCAGGAGATACGAATATTAAGGATATCCTTATGAAAAATGCGAGGGGGGAACGGGAAGGAGAAGGGTAAGCCACTTCTGAACGCGTTAGTCACTGCGCGAGAGAGAAACTCCAGGCAGTGAGCTAAAAAGAGATAGATTACGAAAATATTTCGTTAATTCGAATAATCTTAAAACCTAAAGCGTGATTCATCATGACATTTGAGTATAATATGTCGTAAAGTACGTGACATGCGTACGAACGTGTAATTTCTGGTTAATGTTTGATTTATCCGTTATTTAACAACAAAGGAACGTCATCCAAATATTACATGAAAGTAAATTGCATTACGGTTACGTAATTTTGTCCTTTTGATTGAGTTAATTTTTCTTTAATTTCAATGAAATATTAATTGACGGAGAAATACATTTTAAAATGTATCAATTGAGCGTAATTTTATTTTACAAATTTATTACAAAAAATGTAATAAAATTCATTCCGTAAAACGACTTTCGTTTATTCGACTAATTTAAAAATCTAAACCGTGAATCATCATCTAATTTGAGTATTATTTATCGTAAAGTACGGTACGTGCATACAAACGAGTATTGCGCGGTTAATGCTTGATTCATCTGTAATTTAAAAACAAGGGAACGATCACGTTCATGTAATATCTGAATCACCAGGTATTCGTGTAATTTGTGGATCACCGAATCACTGAAATTTGCGAAATTGACGATCACGTTTATGTAATATTTGGTGATCGAGATATTACATGAAAGTAATGTACGTACATTACGATATCGTAATTTTATCCTTTTCGTTGAGTTTTTATTTTTTAAAAAAATGTATCAAAGAGAATTTCGTTTTTGTAAAAATATAATAAAATTCTTAACGTAAAACGTCTTTCGTTTATTCGACTAATTTTAAAACGAAAAACTTGAATCGTCATCAAATTTTATTATAAACTATCGTAAAGTACAGTGCGTGCATACGAACGAGTAATTCTTGATTAATGCCTGATCTATCCGTCATTTAAAACCAAGGGAACATAGCCCAGATATTACATGAAAGTAATGTACGTACATTGCGGTGTCGTAATTCTGTTCTTTTCGTTAAGTCATTTTTTCTTTAAATTCCAATTCAAAAGAAATTGGCGTAAAAAGACATAAAAATGTACCAATTCGACGTCTTTTTTTTTACTAACTAGCGGGAAAAACTCGCTTTGGTAAAAATGTTATAAAATTCTTCCCGTAAAACGTCTTTCGTTTATTCGACTAATTTTGAAACCAAAACCTTAAATCATCATCAATTTTGAGTATAATCTATCGTAAAGTACAGTACGTGCATACGAACGAGTAATTCTTGATTAATGCCTGATCTATCCGTCATTTAAAACCAAGGGAACATACCCCAGATATTACATGAAAGTAATGTACGTACATTACGGTGTCGTAATTCTGTTCTTTTCGTTAAGCTATTTATTATTTAATTCCAATTTAACAGAAATTGGCATAGAAAGACATAAAAATTTACCAATTCAGCGTATTTTTTTTTTAATATACTTAAAAACTTTAAAAAACCTTTTACTAAATTAGCTGAAGAAAATCGCTTTGGTAAAAATGTAATAAAATTCTTCCCGTAAAACGTTTTTCGTTTATTCGTCTAATTTTGAAACCAAAACCTTAAATCATCATCAAATTTGAATATAATTTTTAGTAAAGTACAGTACGTGCATACGAACGATTGATTCCTGGTTAATGCCTGATCTATCCGTCATTTAAAACCAAGGGAAAATGGTCGAGATATTACATGAAAGTAATGTACGTACATTACGGTATCGTAATTCGGTTCTTTTCGATAAATTATTTTTTCTTTAATTCCAATTTAACCGAAATTGGTGGAGAAAGACATATATTTTTCAAAATGTACCAATTCGGTATACCTTTTTTTCCTACAAACTACCTAGAGTTATCCAAAGCAATCGAACAGAAATTTAAAACGTCTCGTTAGCGCTATTTTTAATTCGTTACTCAAGACATTTAATCAACTGTTATTAGCCGCATTGCAAATATCATAATAAATATATATTTTCATTATCATAATAAATATACTTGCATAAGAAACATTTATCCATAATATTTATTAATAATTGTAATATTAAATTTATTATATCGGTTTATGCATAAATGCTTAACGAGTATTAAAATTGTTTTTCCGATTAACCAGCGTTAATCAGACGAGTGAATAAGATTTATTGTTGGTAATTAATAATTGAGAATAAATTAATGTCTTGGGATTATTGATATTGTCTTTAATAAAATGATTCTGTATTATACGAGTGGAGCTCATTCTTGTTGCTTCTGACATTAGTTAAATGAAAATTGCATCGTAATGTAATATCACGATAGAACATTAAGCGTGCTTGGAGGTATACGATAGATGAACTCTGACTCTGTTATCGAAAAAAATGGGTACGTAAAAGTCCAGAAGTAACTCTATCATTGCTAGATCATCCGAATCATTAGGAATGACGATCATGAGTCGAAGGAGAAGGAGCAGACGCATCGTGGTAAGCGTGAAGGCGCGCACATTGCGTCACTCACGTATTCACCATGCGTCTCTCGAAAGAAAGGTCTCTGTCCGTTCGCGGTGTTCCTTCCATCGTGGCCGACGTAAAGAAGCGTTTGAGAAAAGGCTCACGTGCTAAAAATACAATTTTTTTCCACAGAGGGCACTTCGGCAAGTTTCAATGTTTCGTTTCGCCGCTAGAAAATAAATGAAGAAAGAATAATCCTCGAATAGAGAAATATAAAAAAAAGTATAAATAACACGATCGCTAAAGCGTATCGCGCGCGTGGATCGTGAGTCGACGCACACAAAGAGACGCTCAGCGCGCAGACTCGGTAGATCTCGGGCCAATCGAACAACAAGAAATTCTATTACAAACCTAAATGAATAAAAAGGAAGAAAAAAACGAGGCTATACAGTTGCGTTTTTATAAGAAAAACCACTCACTTATCAGATTCCTGATGGAGTCGGTGAAAATTCGTATCATCCTGACGATAGTTCGTTACACGGTCCTCCGCCAATTTTGTACAATACCAAGAGGATTCCACAGTCTCAAATAATATAAAATAAATAAATCAGGAATAGTCGGTTCGCCCGCTGTCAGCTGTGAATCACAACCATCACGTTCTCTCCCGTTTTCTCGAGTTTGAGAGTCTCTCCGTAATTATTACAAACACGCAGAGATACACATAGATGCACAGACACTCGAAGGCTCGCGGTAAACGTCGCTAGTTCTCACACTCGCGATGCACAGAGAGCTTCGGCTCGCGTTTGAGCATCTGGTATCTATACAGTCGTTGCGAACTCGCGAGTAAGTTGCACCGTATGAGAGAGCAAGAGAGAGACAGAGGGAGAAATCGACGAGGAAAGAAGCGATCGGAGCCTACGCCAGCAAAAGTGCGTAAGCCAATGCGCTCGTGTTTACGAGAATTTCCGTCCAAAGTCTCCTCGGAGACTCTCTTTCCTTTTCACTCTTCTCTAAATTTCTTTATTCCTTCTTTCTTTCTTCGGTCAGCAGCTGCTACCTCCTACTACTTCTTTTCTCCTCTTCTTACTCTATTCCTTCGCTGATCTTCGCTACGCTCGATCCTCCCGAGTCCTACCACACTCGCGCGTTATTCGTCAGCGAGAAATCGTGGCGCCGCGCTCAATCCTCTCAGGGTTTTTTCACAACGGTCTACCGCTCTTGTGACGTCGCTGTACGCCACTGAATGAACGTTAAAAAAATTATCGAAGAGAGACAGACGAGAAGAGACGAAAATAAGAGGAGCTATCCGTGATTCGGCTCGGAGAGTGACTGAGCGCGATCGACGCTATTTCGTCGTCTTTATCCGTTTTGCTGGGGCGCTAAAAGAGCTAAATCGTGCGAGGGTACATGGCGTGATGCGGCAATGAGACGGCGCCTCGATGTCACGCTTTAGTGACTCTTCTCGCGATGCCCTTTGACCCGGGTGAAGCTATACGCGACAAAGCCACCGAGTGATCTTCCCTCTCGCTACTTGACTCTATCATTCGAGGCGATGCGTTAAAATTATGTCTATCGAAAGCTCGCTGGCCTTTATCAATTGTTATCTATACCAGAATGAAATATCAAACCATTTGATTACGTTCGGTCGATAAGAAATGCCATCGTTATGACAAAAACGTTCAATTACACCTTATCGGACACATTGAATTTATAATCTCTCTGTTATTCAGGTTGACGTTTCGAGGACTGCTTTGTGGAGCAATGTGGAGAACGGTACAAGGAGATGTTGAAGCTGCGCGCGAGGTCGAGTGACTGGTCATGGAAATAATAATAAAATTCTTCGTTAAGTTGAGGAAAAGGTAGTCGAAATATTTCGTCGGGCAACGAGTATCTGATTAAACTAATCGAACGTATCTTGACGTCGGATTAACGTCGAAATAATCGAGGCAAACATTGTATTTTACTTATTCGTTGACTTTGTATTGTGTTTTTTTTTTCTTACTTAAATTTCTTTACTTTTTTATTTTACTTATTCGTTAAAAAATTTATTTTTAGCAATTTGTACTATTTAAAAATGTTATTTGACATATTCTTTACAAAAATTGTAATCCAATGTGTTTGAAAAAATTCGTCGTTTCTTGTTTATTTTATAGAGAAGTCAACCGTAAGTAAGAATTTTTGTTTGTAAATAAATGGTAAGTAAACAAAATTATTTTCAATTCCGTATGCAACGTGGAAGATCAAGTTACGAGTGTGTCGATAGGATTAACAGTTGTTTTGAAAATATACCAACGGACGAATAAAATTCCTGATCAAGTGCTATCCCCGTGCGGTATAAAAATTATTTACGCTTTAAGGAGTTTTTGATACTTTGAACTTTCGTAAAGTAATACAATACAGTTTGTCGCGCACCACAACAACGATTTTCGCGTTTTTTTTTCCCGTTTCCATCGAGAGAAAACAGAGGAGAATGTTAATCGTGGCACGAGTTACGTTTAGAAATGTGACGGAGCGAGAGTCGCGTTTGCAGGTTCCCGCTATCAGCAGTGTCGACCGCGACTGGAGGAAGTATTTCTTATTCGGCGCCAGGAAAGGGCGGAAAGCCGAGAGATAGAGAAAAACAGAGAGAGAGAGAGAGAGAGAGAGAGAGAGAGAGAGAGAGAGAGAGAGAGAGAGAGAGAGAGAGAGAGAGAAAGAGAGAGACCGCAAGAGTAACAGAGTGCAATGGCGGGGGAAAAGAGGATAAGGACAGCGGGTGGAAGATGCGAAAGGGGAACAAGCCTGCTTGCCCGCTGCCTGTTTCCCCTACCAACAGTGACTCCAAGAGTGAGAGAAGGATCTCATTTTCTCTCTCTTTTTCTCTTTTAACCTATATATATATATATATATATACATTTCCTCCTGTAGCCATCTTCGTTGCTCTCTGTTGCATCTGATATGGTTTCTCATCCCTGGTTCCTCTCCTACGTCCTTTGTTTCATCAAGATGCACCGGCAGCAGCTGCAGTTGCAAAATTACGAGGGCTTAAGAGTCAACGAAGAGGCATATCACGAATTTCTTGGCACTTTTTCAAATATCTTCAGCCTTTTTAGTCAATTTTATATCTTCTTTTGATTGCGCGCCCTTTTTTCTCAAGTTGTTTTTCATCTGTGCCGTCTTACGGTGGTCTATTGTTATTAAAAATTGTATCATTGTGTGAGTTGATATCTCCACAAACACGCCGAGCCCACGGACGCCTGGTTACACGTGACAGATACGAAAATTTTTTTTTTTCATTTCTCTTTTTTATGACGGCCTCGGCTAATATTTCTCAAATTTCGATAAAATACTTTTTCTATTTTATATATTTACACAGAATTAATCGAGTTTTTATACCGATTACGATAATGGATATTATAAATATGATAATTAGGCCATTTACTCGAGCACTATTGATCCCACGCAATTGATCTTACGCAATTGATGAAGCAATATCGCTAAATTTACATAAATTTTTGTCTATTTAGGATGAATCATCGATATACTCAGACCAGGGAGAGTCTTCTTGCAAAGAGAATATCACCATGAAAAGCCAATTCGATCGAACGATGCAAACTTAATATTACGACTAGTTGAAAATCGAAAAAAATATTTTTACCGATCCACCGAGCTACGAAAAAAAAAATGTTATTTATAAAAAAACATTCAATTTGTATTACTTTTTGTCGTTGTTGTGCTCTGCACGTGATATTTTTTTATCAAGTTGAAAATTCTCATACGTGCAGTTGCAAGACAATATTATTTTTATCATATTTACATGACTCAGCTCCCCCTTAAAACAGAGACATTTCAGCAGTTAGATATTTCGCGGAACGTTAAAATGCTGACGATGCAAATAAATGAAGATACCGGTGCAATTACAAGCGATGACCGGTGCATGTTGTTGTCTTTCTAACTACAATACAATTCTACCTACTGTCAGTAGGAAAACGTTGTCACGTCAACTTCTCTCACGCTATCACGACGAACAGTATTTTTTAAAAATCACGCTAAAATTCCTTTTTCGCTGAATCGATCGCTCGCTCGTTGCAAATATTCTTCGTATGTCCACGAATCTCGGTGGTTTTACGAATAAACGTGACAGTCGCTGTCATCTTACTGAACCCAGAGACAGACCGACTCAGCTTTGGAAATTATGTTATTGTCACGATGACGTCTAGAATTTATATATTCCCTAATCTATTTATCTCGCTTCCGCTTCTTCTTCTTCTTCTTCTTCTTCTTCTTTTTCCAATTTCGATCGTACCCTTAATACAACACTAGGAGGTACCCGATTAAGCCGCTGACAAATATCGTGTCTGCCAACACTGAAAGTAACGGCCATTCGTGACGGGTATATCTCTTCTTCCGCGTATATTGCATTCTCTGTCAATTCAACTATTTTTCTTCTGACCCTTTCAGATATTTTTCATAATTAGCCAGATTTACTCTGTTACTTTCCGTCTTTCGTCGTTTCATTCTAAAATTTGGAATAAATGTACATAGAGTATCTTCGAATGGTACTAAAGTGCCAAAAATGTGGCTGAATTGACAAGGAACGGCCTCGTACATGTGTTGTGTATCATTGTGTGATGAGTCTAAGAGCCGACACGTGGCGCCATCTTTCAGGCAAAATTGGTAAACAAACGTATGAATAAGTTTTTATCAATTAATTAATTTTTAGAAAAAGCACAAAGATAAATATTTGGTGCTGATCGGATATCGAAACCAGAATCATTGCGTTTGAGACAAAATTTTATCCGCGAGCTCTCACACTTGATCTTTTCTCAAATTTCATTTTACAGCAAATTGTCTCGAATATTTCGTAGGCGAAGGGTTTTTATTTCAGGAGTGCCGATGTTGGATTTGTAACCTTAAGAGGGGATAAATGTACATCCCCTCTACCTTCATCACCACTCCTCGATCTTCTTCCTTCCTGGCATTCGAGGGGATGTGTTGTTTGGCCAAGTAGCAAAGGTTCCAGGAATCTCGAAATTCAACTTCTTCTCGTCATCTCGTCATCTCTCTCTCTCTCTCTCTCTCTCTCTCTCTCTCTCTCTCTCTCTCTCTCTCTCTCTCTCTCGCTCTCTCGCTCTCTCTCTTTCTCCCTCGTTTAATTTCGCTCCGAGGGCTCAGACGCGATTCGCCGAGCGTTGATATATATTTGTGGTAAGAGCTTATTTTGTTGTGATTCAGCGAGAGAAGAGACGAGATGCAGACACAGCTGTGATGTCGAGACTTTGAAAAAGTCTGCTTTCGTTGGTTCACATATGTCTCGTCGAGTCCGCAACGTTATTTAATTTATACATCGAGAGACATTGTTATGGAAATAAAATGAAAGAAGATAACGCGCAAGAGAATTATTTAAAGATAGGAGTGATAACGATAACTGAAACGTAATCAAACGCCTACCGATTGACAACTTATCTCCTCATCGGAACATTTTATCGGACGGTATAGAAACTTTTTTTTTTACTCGTAATTAGCTTCTTCGTACAGCTAAGTTGACAGATTAGAAGAAAAATTCTAATTTAAGAAATACAGAAATTAGTAAATACTTTAATAATAGATAAAATGGATTTATTTTTAAATTATCAGTAATTGTTAATTAAGTAACTCGATGAGCAAATAAATAAATAAAATTTTACTATATTTTTTAAAAAATAAATAAGTCAATAAACTGTTTTTACATTATTCGTTCAAATACACGAAAATAAAATGAGCTGACGGAAACAAAAAATTAATTGAAACGACCAATCGATTATGTTAATTTCCTCACAATTCGATATATTTGTGGCAACGGAAACTTTGGCTGTACGAACGAAAGTTTCGTTAGTAGATAACCCACAAATGACTTGGTAATCAACTTTATAGTTGGCTGCCAGGTATAATTGCGAGATCACCTAATCGATTGGTTATTGCAACTATTCGAATGACAGCCTGATGAATTAGATTATTAATCGTTATTAATTAGATTATAAATCGTTTGATTTATTTATAAATTGAACTTTTCTTTTTCAATTAACAACTCAACGAACCGTTTATAAATTTAAAAAAAAAATTGATGCACAGAAAAGAAGAATAAGTTGACAGAACTAAAAAATAAATTGATAATCCAATCGATTATGCTAATTTCAATTGATCGTCATTTTTTGTTATTCATTAAACGTTTCTTTTTTAATTAATAAATCAACGAAACGTTTTTGAATTAAAAAAGAAAATTGATTAACAGAAAAAAATAATTAGCTCACAGAACTAAAAAATTAGTTGAGACAACGGATCGATTGTACTAATTTCCTCACAATTCGGTATATTTATGGAAAGGGAAACATTGGTTGCGCGAACTGAGTTTCGTTAGTAGATAATCCACCAATCATTGGTAACCAACTATAATTGCGACCTCGTCTTATTGATTTATTACAATCGTAAGTTTTGTAAATACTTTGTATTCGAATACTGAAAGAAAACATGGCCGATGAGATACTAATATCAAACGTCTTCTTGAATATCCCGCTAAAATAATCGATTGTTACAACTATTCGAATGACAGCCTGATGTATAATTATTAATTAAATTATTAATCGTTTGATTGTTTCAACAATTGTACTTTTCTTTTTCAATTAACAAATCACTGAACCGTTTATCAATTTATAAAAAATTGATACACAGAAAAAAGAATATGACAGAAACAAAAAATAGATTGGGACAACCAATCGATTATGCTAATTTATTTAAAACTCGATATATTTATCAAAGCGGAAACATAAATAGTTGTAGAAACCAACTATACGACTGTAACGTTGTCTAATCGATAGGTTGGTACAACCATTCGAATCATAGCATAAACCTATAGAGTAATCGTGCTTACTATGTCGCATGAACTAATCGTAAATAATTATAATGTTTTTATATTCAAACTGGATACGAGAGAAAATTAATGAGTTGTCGTAACTAAGTTTAGATATCGTGGAAACAATAAATACAAAATATAACTGTAAACAACCAATCCATCTGTGTTACTTAGCAACCAATTTACGTGATTAGTATTAATTGTTTTTCTTTAGATAATTATTTTGTTAATTAGCTTATTCTGCTGTCGATAAACTTGGAAATGGCATTTGGGGATACCGAGAGTTAAAAACGTGGAAATAGAGATGGAGAGTTTGTTCGTCCCTTTGTCGCGAGGGTTGATCGTCCGTTATCGATTCCCTCAAGTAAATGTACATCACGATACACATAACGTAAAGCAAAAAAAAAACCTGATACAAGAAGAAGAAGAAGAAGAAGAAGAAGAAGAAGAAGAAGAAGAAGAAGAAGAAGAAGACGAAAATGCAGAAGCCGTTTAAATTATTCTCTAGGTTATTAATCACACCAAGGTAATTGACCGAAGCTTATCATCAGTGTCGCGGATCATCGACGAGGAGCACCACTGACATTCTACATTTTAATAATATCCGCGCACTTTGTATGTGATCACCTTAAGCAGTATGCACTCTGCGACCGCGATATCACCGAGTGCCCGAGTCTCTTTGTGCGAGTAAAAGAAGGTTTATAATTGAAGAAATCGATCAACGCGTATACCAAAGCTAATCGTTTATAGAAACTAATTAATAATTCTACCTTACACGATTATCAATAAATATCGCGATATCGCTTCAATTAAAATCATTTTATCCACAGCACAAAAAAAAAATATATTTGACAGAAATATTTATTTCCCTTTTGTTTAGTTACTAACCTGGCGATCGATGTAATTTACTTGTTGGAGTTATTTCAAAGAATAATCGAAGATATCGTACCGAAGATACCCGCGAATCGAAAACGGAGAGTACACACGTGGCGGTCGCTTCCGAACGGCTGGCGTCGGGAAAGTGCTGCTGGTTTGACTATAGTTTGACTATACACTCCGGGTGCGGGTTTACCACGGTCTTCCTCTCCTCGTGCAGACGAATAAGCCACGCGACTCTCCTTCCTCTGCACCCCACGTCACGGGACTTTACTTCGCGCGATCACGACCGTCCAGATCCCCACCACAGCACATATTTCTGACGCTGCAACGCGCGAGAAACCTTTCCTTCCCTACCAGTAAGCTGATAGGAGAACTACCAGGGGGTTCCAGACAAACTTGTTGTATATATATGACGTTCGTTCTCCCAGTGCCGTACTTGCTCTCCCCACTTGCCTTGACACCATAATCGCTGTACCTGGTTACTCCCTTCATGGGGATAGTTATATAGAAATATAACAGCGATGAGATTTACAATATACAGAGTTGGTGTTGGAATCATCAACTTTCTGGATAACTCTTGATGGCTAATTTTCTAAATTGTATTTGGAGGAGCCCTGTAGAAAATTGCCGCGGGAGAGGGAGTTGGGAGTTAACGGTAACTCTGGAAACTACGGGAAACTACGAAAACTACTTATTATTGAATTATCCGCTCGATTTATCTGATCGTTGATTCGGCACAAACGAAACTGTCTGTTGTATGGAGTTTGAAATATACAATTATTATTGCCAATTACTTTAGAGAAATGCTTGAATTATTTGAAAATTTTTACTTGCATCGTTAACATTATTTTTTTTTTATCTTGTCAGACTATTTTAACATGCGTTTACACACGCCATGTGTACCCAAATTGCGTGTTTTTAATCTGGAATAAATGTCGAGATAAAATGTAAAAAAAATTTATTTCAATCCAGTGTAATTAAATAAAGCAACAATATTAAAATCCGATCGATTTTGTACTTAGTTTATGAATATTATTCAATATAACGACAAGTACATGCATTTGTTTTCGATAAAAGGACGTCGCCCTCTCGCTCGCCCCTTACCACGATGCACGATAGTGCTTATCGTGTACATTAGTCATACAGGATGCATACCTCCCCCCCCCCCTCCCCCACCCCGGCACCACTTTTGACCCATCCACCTCACTATCCAGTGAACTCCCTTAACGCGATTCGTCAAAGTGCTTGGCATTTATTTTTTATATTTCTAGTGACGTTAATTTGTTTCTTATTTTTTAAAAATTCCAAATTTTCTTATATTGTTAATAATAATAATGAGTTTTTGTACAGTCAGAGAGACTGAATGATAGAAAAAAACGAAAATTATCAAAAATATTAATTGAGTTAAAAAAAAAGCCAAACATTGAATATTTTTCTTCTAGAATAGAAAGACACGTTGAGTTGTTGGTTGGATTAACAAAAATGTTGTTTCCTTGGTTTGATTACAAGGTAAACATGATTTTTCTTCCAGGTATCGTGTAAAGGATTTTTAAAAATGTATAAACGAGCAACGACGATTAATTTTCATAGTCCTCGGTAAATAACTTTTGTCTTTTCGTCGACGCATCGCCAACGCAACGCCCGATAAAGTTATTTCGGGTCGTGGTTCATTCAATTCTAGCTTTACGGTTGCCGTGTACAACAGCAGAAATATAGCTCGTGTGTACATTGCAAACGTACATACTTCCGGTCAGCATGAGACGAGAGAGAGAAGAGAAGGAAAAATATGTTTGTATATATGCGTTTTCCATCTGATAATTTTCTGCTGTAGCGAGAAGAGCTTGCCCCAGTTACTCCTTTGTTAAAACTGTAGAGTAGCACGGGTTTAATTTAATAATAGAACGCGTAAACGGGAGTGACAGAGAGAAAAGAAGAAGAAGAAGAAGAATAAGAAGAGAGAGAGAGAGAGAGAGAGAGAGAGAGAACGAAAGCATTTCTATCGTTGCTATAAATGACAGAAGCGATCCAGTAAGGAAATCAAGACGTTCTCTAATTTACGGCATCTGTTCTTCGTGCAGGAGTAATTCTATTTATCTTCCAAGGATTTTTTTACAGCATAAGAATTAATTTAACCGCGATACAATGCAATTAAGACTGAACAATCTTTTATTGAAATTCTATAGTCAACGCTCCAAGTAGCTCACTCGCACAATTTATTCAACGGCAAAATATATACAAAAATAATATTAATTTAAAAAAATAGAATAATAATGCTTCCTCGTAGAATAAACTTTGTTTTAATGAAAAACATAATCGAGATATTTATGTTGGGATAGTTAAAATTGTCTCGTATCTTTAGTAAAGTCGTTTAAAAAAATATGTTCCTAATTGTGTGTGTGTGTGTGTGTGTGTGTGTGTTAGGCTTTTAAAATGTTATGCGAATGATTGTTCATAACGGTGTTTTGATAATATGAATAAATCCCCAGATGCAAGTATAAATAATTGTAGGAGACGTTCAATTTGTTATTAAACATAAAATAATATTGAAACTCCAATCTACAGTTTGTTATATTCGTATCTAGGGATTTTATCCTATGATAAGTACACCGTTGAAAAACAATCAATCTTAATGAACTTTTGTTGAGATTTTCTCCATTATAAAAAAATTGCGGAATTTTTAACTAAATTCAGTGCACCCTACATCATCCTCAAGGTAATGTGGAACGTTTATAGGTGCAAAAGAGATAGAACGAGATAGTCACTCTACAGAATTGTTAAGGCAGATCAGCAATGACAGAGACATTCGGATTACAGGTTTTGTTACCGACCGAGTAGTTCCCCATCACCTTAAGGATATTTCTCTTCCAAAGCTGCGGGAAGATAAAGAGTGAGATGCTGACAGTCGAACGAGTTAGTCAGTGTACGAGAGAGATGCGTTCACCGCGTGATTGATTTAGAAAGAAACAAACGCGAAATGTCTTTCGTTTTTTCGACAAAGATCAAAGACTTGATAGTCCATAATTTTCAAATTTGGAGAAGCTGTATCAAAGCTGTATAACTTTAAATCCGTTGATTTTTAATTCGAATCATAAGCTGTCAGAGAAAATTCCTTAATTCTATCGTCGTTGGATTGATTTATCCGACTTTTCGTTTACAAGTTCGTAACTTTGGGCACCCGCGTTGCTGAGAAAACTGAAACTTTAATAATTTTTCCCTACAAAATATCACAGGCCCAACGCGATCGTACATATAATTATTATTACGGAAATACCCTTAAGATTTTGAAAACTCTCACCAACGCAATTTGGAAGAATTTCGAGACTCTCGTTCCAGCGTCCTTCAACGCAACCGAGGGTTCTCGTGTTCGTCCTGGTATCCGGAAAAATAGACTCCTGGTCCTTGCACCTGAAGGTCCTTGAGTTAAGGGTATCGTTCGATACGTAACTTCCGTTTGGGGCTGATACTTCCGGACAGCCTATAGCTGTTTTATCAATAATATAATTAAATTAACACATTTATCGCTGATTACACGAATACTTAATATTTATTTTTATTCAGCTAATCTGTCAACACACGTACCTTTGTACTGCAAGAGAAATCCTCGTGCTGGATATAATCTCGATGAGGAAATGAGATTAAGGGTGACACGATTCGAGCTGGACAATATACTGATTCCAACGCTCGTACCGCACGATTCGAAAAGCGTTCTTCCGTTCTCACGTATCCTCACTATGTCGACGCACCTGCCATTTGGTTCTCGACCTGCGCGAATTTCAACGTAAAACAACGGATCGTTATCGCATAATTCACATTACCAAATATTTATTACGATAATATAACATAATTTGCATTATTTTAGCCAATTTTTTTAATCTCATTGAATTTTTCGCCAACAATTATATTTAATAAATTGAAATTAATGTGATAAGTGACAGAGATATTTATCTTATTGACACTTCAAAGATAGGAATTTTTTTGTTGATAACGAACAGTCTTTCGGCTTTAGAAGAACGGGGCTGTGTGTAATGACTTTTTTAAAAATTTTTATATAAAATGAAAGAAAATATTGTGAAGCTCTAAATTAATTTGGAATTTTTTCGACCATTTTTCAATGCATTGCCCAAGTGAAATTCAACATGGTAAGTATGACACAACAGTGCATCACCCTGACCTTAAGCGGATTAATTGAATAATAAAGATTTCATTCGAATTGTTAATAAAAATATTAAATTTCTTTAAATGAAAAATCATATTTAAAATTATATCGTAGGGTCAACTATAAGAAAAAAGCTTCGAATCCGTCTGGCGATAAGCTCAAAAAGGAAAAACTAGTATACATATAAAAAAATGAGTATCTTCTGTTACTTTTTAAACTCAGTTTATCAGTAAAATGTAAACTGTCGATAATAAAAAAAATATAAAAAATGTCGTAGGATCCTGAAGAATTATTTATTCATTCATTCATTCATTCATTCATTCATTCATTCATTATTATTATTATTATTATTATTATTATTATTATTATTATTATTATTATTATTATTATTATTATTATTATTATTATTATTATTATTATTATTATTATTATTATTATTATTATTATTATTATTATTATTATTATTATTATTATTATTATTATTATTATTATTATTATTATTATTATTATTATTATTATTATTATTATTATTATTATTATTATTATTATTATTATTATTATTATTATTATTATTATTATTATTATTATTATTATTATTATTATTATTATTATTATTATTATTATTATTATTATTATTATTATTATTATTATTATTATTATTATTATTATTATTATTATTATTATTATTATTATTATTATTATTATTATTATTATTATTATTATTATTATTATTATTATTATTATTATTATTATTATTATTATTATTATTATTATTATTATTATTATTATTATTATTATTATTATTATTATTATTATTATTATTATTATTGCAGTATAACCGAAGATAAGAAACAAAGCTCTGAAGAAATCTCACCGCGTATACTGAGGTCATGAAACACAAGAGCAACCCTTTGTCCAGGAATGGTTTCGAAAGTCCAGCCGCACGAGTATTCGCCAGGATAATAAAGCGGATATCCCGGTGATTTTATGTAGCCACCTTCACCATCTTTAACGATAACCTCAGCGTTGCAATATCTGTGAACCGCCGCTTCTGTGAAAACCCCGTCGAGAATAAAGAGAAAGTAAATGAACGAATGACGAATGTATGAGGAAGCGATAGAAAAATTCCACAGAGTGTTATCTCTCTGTTTCTTTTGTTAAACGTAAGAAGGGCTCCAGTTCTATTTTCCAACTTTTTATATTCAAAAGGCTCTAAAGTTTACAGAAGCTATGTATATTTATGTAGTAAGCTTTACTGTTGATACGAGGATTGCTGTGGTGATTCGCGAGTGTAAAACGTGTCTGGAGGAAACGTGAGTGGATGCCGCAGTGTCTCTCTCCCTTAGACTTACATCTATATCCATGAAAGTAGTCCATTATAGGGTTGAATAGTACCAGGGTGATAGCGGGATCGTTGGAGGGTCGAAGGGCAAGAGGGGGTTTGTGTCCTTGCGCCACTTTCACGCTCGAGGCTAAGAGCCGCGGGTTTATCAGAGCGCAGCTACAGCTCGGAAAACGAACGAGACACATCGGAGTTGGCGAGAGTTGAAGATCGAGTTCCGAAGAGAGGGAAGCAAGGATAGTAGGCCATCGAAGGGGAAGGTTGGACCTTGAATATCAATCCTCTTCTTTGAAGATTATTGGAAAGTGGATCGAAGATATGTTTTATAGTTTTGATCTTCTACAAGTAAATTTAATCGCGTAGTACGTCGTGAAAGAAGGTTTTGGTATAAGTTGTAGATTCGAATTTTAACGAGGTTTTCGTGTAAACTTAAATACACCGAGTGCAATCCGGTATTGCCAAATGGCGGATTGAATTTCTTTTAAAATTCTATCACATGGTTCTCAGGACAAAGCAATTGAGGTTTTTGATCGACTCATTGAAGCTATCTGCAATAAATTTCGTATTGAAATCAAGACAGGGAAAATGGTTGTTGAATAATAAATAACAGTTACACGAGCTTGAGTTTGGTTGCGTTCACGGCTGCAAACTTCACAAAATGGCGACGTTGCTACATTTCAGTTGCATTAAATATTAATACTGGTAAGTGATACAACATTACGAAATATATGAATATTTGTTTATAACTATGAGAAATGTTCATGGTTTTGTCCTATGATATTTAAAGCGTTTATTCAAACTTTTTAACTGAATTTATCAGAAATATCAGAAACTATGAAGTTGGTATTACCAAAAAGCTCGGTGTTGTCAACCGAAATCAACATAATACGTGGAAACGCAAATTCGATGAATATAATGTAATATTACGTTGAATTTGAATCGTGTTAGTCGAACGACGTTTACCTGATTTATAAGATTATGGTTACACGACCGAAGCGGCGTTGCCAAACCTATCGACTCGCGAGTCGCTATTCACGGTTTTCGTAGGATTTAAATCCCTTTAATATCTAATATCTCTGTTATTTGACGGTCAAACAGTGTTTTAATTCTTTCTAAGTATCCACAAGGGTTCGTTTTACGTAAATACGCTGTTTGCAAACGTCTATCTAATATTTAAAAGTGGTATTGATCATCCTCGTCAACGGTTTGCTTCTATAACCACACGTTAAAAGTACACAACATTAAAACCGTATATTTTCACTTCTGGATAGCCAACCTGTGTGAAATTTATCTCCGATATACAGTAAAACCTGTACTACAACATATGTTTACCCCAAGAAAAAATCTTGAATACGACCTGATGCTCCAACGTCCGTAAGACGACGACGATTCTTAGTGATTGATCTATAAAGTTTCTGAGAAAGTTTGGATAGTAGAACCTCAAAAATTGCTTTCTCATTGTTTTACATCGTTCACAATTTTTAATATTTTGAAATAAACAATTTTCCCTCATATTTATTACAAAATATTTTCTCGATATTTGCAAAAACACATAATTTCTACGTTAAGAATCGTTTGATCGGTGAAAGAAAAATTTGCTGCCCGATCATAACTACGAGAAGTCTTTATTGACTACAATATTCGTTAAATTATCGTAATTGTCGTTTCATAAACAATGAAATTTCATGAAAATTTCATTATTTAAAAAATCAACAATCTCTAATATTGCAAAACTTTGGTTTTAACTTTGTAGAAAATACGATAGCCGTTTCAACGATTAAGAAAAGTTGTTAAAGTCAAAGCTTACACGTTGATTTCTCTTTGTTATGGTTTGGAGTAAGTCAACATTGATCAACGCACTTTTTCATTTCTGTGAGGCCGCGTGGATGATTAACCAAAAGAATTAGGAAGCAACGTGCAAGTTTCAACTGTACAACTCGTCAACTTTACTCTGCACGATAAATAGTTTTTGTGTAAATAAATGTACCAACTTTTAATATTTATCACCAGTTGAAATAATAAATAAATAAATAAATAAATAAATAAATTTGTAAATATAATGTAATTGTTGTTTTCGGTTGCAAAAATTATAAAACTCGACGCGTTATAAGACTCGACGCATGTTCGTTTCCTATTCGAAGAGTGCATTCTCCTCTCATGACCATTTCCATGAAGAATTATTCACAGAGTTCGGAATATTATTATTATTATTATTCAAGTATTGGAGATTTGGGGGATAGCAGTGGGCGTTTACGGAAATGCATTTTTATCGACAGTATGTTACTGCGATGCAGCACATATATGTGCAGCATAGAGAGTAGTTTAGCTGCAACAAAACCGTTGCAAATGTCTAATCCCACGGGGCGAGGGTGTGCGACACCCCATAATGCCAGGGTCTGAATATGTAGCGAACAAAATTCGCAGCTGCTCGTACGTACATCGTAACCCCGATAGGAATCTTTGTGGTATATTCTGATGCGATGGCCATCAACGAACAAGCACGTAAATCCCGAAGCGGATTTCACCATTCAATAAATGTACACGGTGCGTTGATTCGCTCTTTAAATTATACACAAAACGTGTATATACAATGAAACGTGCGATATCTGATCCCATCGATTGCCCAATGCCAGTCGAAACGGCTGAGAATCAAATGTTAACGATATTTGCCATATCGCTGTCGACACAACAACAATCCTGTTATTTCATGCACATGTACAACGTGAATAATTCTCTTTCGCTTCTCGTATTACCGGGTATACAGGCGTATTTCAGTCGTAGTGTCGCTGGATTCCACACTTCTGCACCGGGATGGTTATCAGGAATGCTGAATCGGCAGTGATGATGACCGGAGCATCTTCGAATAACAAACAGAAGACAAATATTCATTTTAAAAATGTTATAAAATATTTGGACGCACGTAATAAAAATAAAGATAAATAATCAATCGCGACAATAAATTGCGACGATCTAAAAATGCTCCAACAAATTTACTTGGTTGAAGAGATCGGGAAGATGAAAAAAAAACAAAAAAAACGTAAAAATTCAAATTATTTCAAAAGTAATTAACTAATATTACATCACTTGGTACGTTATTACAACAACGCGATTGAATGATCGTACTAATCGGGTTGTGGTAAGAACAAGCAGTTACTTGACCCAACCAAGAATATTTTTACGGTAATAAAACCACCAACCATCGACAAAACCACAATTTATTGTCGCAACTAACATTTTTTTTCCCATATAGTGAAAGTATTAAATTATTTGTTTTATTTAATATATAGATGTAAATCAATATATTATGTATAAAATATATTTAAAGATAGTTGCAATTCATTGTATAAACAATTTATTATTATATTATTAATTAATTGAATTATTTTATTGCCCATTTGATAGCTAAATCATATTTTAGGTAGAAAAAAAAAAGAATATCAAATTAGTTAATTAAAAACTGTTCACACGGTGTACAGTGGATTCCATAAATAATTTTTAAAATATACAGAACCCATGGCTGTACATGACGATGGAATTTTTTTTGTCTCACACATTATTTTGTCTTAATTACTTGACTGCTTTTAATTAAGAGCTTACACTGTGCGAGTTTACGCGCGCAGTGGCGTCACGTGCATCCCGAGCTTTGCTGGCGATGCATGGGACTTTCAAGGGAGAACGGAGCAAGCGGGGTGTCAAAAATATTTCGTATAAAGTGCAATTACGAGATGCTCGTCGAGCGTGTATGCCTCCTTCTCAGCGTTGGATAGCGCAGCGGTGAGCGTTAGGGTTCGCGAATTCAATTGCTCGAGGGGTTGCTTCAACCCCTTTTTGGTGACGTACGAGGGTTCCGGACACCCCTGTATCGCATTTCCGCTTTTATTTCGCGTTTTTATTGCCCGCGATCAATTGCTCGTATGCTGGTACGACGAAATAAAATGATTAAACAAAAAGAATAATAATAAATATGTACGAGAGTCAACAATCAGTTTCAACTCGACAATACTGAAGAATTTAACGTGATATCTCAATCGCGAAATAAAAATGAAGAACAATTATACGTGTTTGAAATATTCAACAAATTTGTTTTATAAGAAGATTTGATGAACATTTTTTCTGTGTAAACAATTGTTTACGAATATTAATTAATTCGTTAAAATTCGTTTGTTATGAGGTACGGTTTCCGTTGCCCTTTGGATGACGGTTAGTCCAAGCGCCACCGATAGATGGCCACTAGACACTAATCCAATTCCCAAGCAAAATTACGCTTCTAACTCAATAAAAGAAATTATCATACGTCGATTCTTATAGCGTATTTATTTAGTTACACTGATCTACACTGTGTGTATTCTTACTGAAGCTATAATATCTACACTGAAACTATAATATCTACACTGAAACTATAATATCTACACTGAAACTATAATATCTACACTGAAGCAACGATACCTACACTGAAACTATAATATCTACACTGAAGCTACAATATCTACACTGAAGCTATAATATTTACACCGAAGCTATAATATTTACGTTGTAGTTCTAATATCTACGTTGAAGCTATAATATCTACGCTAAAGCTAAAATATCTACGCTGAAGCTACGATATCTACGTCGTAGCTATACTATCTACGCTGAAGCTATATTATCTACACCGAAGCTACAAACTACGCTGAAGCTACAATATCTACACCGAAGCTATAATATTTGCACTGAAACTATAATATCTACACTGAAGCTACAATCTCTACACTGAAGCTATAATATTTACACTGAAGCTATAATATTTACGTTGTAGTTCTAATATCTACGTTGAAGCTATAATATCTACGCTAAAGCTAAAATATCTACGCTGAAGCTACGATATCTACGTCGTAGCTATACTATCTACGCTGAAGCTATATTATCTACACCGAAGCTACAAACTACGCTGAAGCTACAATATCTACACCGAAGCTATAATATTTGCACTGAAACTATAATATCTACACTGAAGCTACAATCTCTACACTGAAGCTATAATATTTACACTGAAGCTATAATATTTACGTTGCAGTTCTAATATCTACGTCGTAGCTATACTATCTACGCTGAAGCTATAATATCTACACTGAAGCTACAATATCTATGCCGTAGCTACACTTCGTATCTACGCTGCAGCTATAATATCTACACCGAAGCTACAATCTACGTTGAAGCTACAATATCTATACCAAAGATATAATATTTGCACTGAAGCTATAATATCTACACTGAAGCTACAATATCTACACCAAAGCTATAATATCTACACTTAAGCTACAATACTAATGACACTTTAAACATTATTAAATTGATATTTCAAATAAATTATAAATAAAACTGTCAAAGTTAAACTGCAACTTTTATGATGATGTTCCACGGAGTGCAGAGCACCAATTGAGTACCTCGTTGAAAATAATTTCACTTATAAACCACGTACCATCAGGTACCGAGTGCCACGAATTCGATACAACGTTTTGCAATAACAAGGAACGTTCCAACGCTTGCCATCTCATCAATATTAATCGCTCGTATATTTATAAAATACATTGATGAATAAATTACGAATGAATACCGGTTGTCGTTGTCACTGTGATTATTCATAAGATTACAGCAAAATTAATACACATCGTTGCGGTGTGAGATGCAAGGTCCAGTAAAATCCAGTGTAATCACGATCCTCGAGTATTTCTTCGTGTTTTTTTTTTTAATACCAGTGATGGAACGACGTACATTTATATAAATCTTTATGAAGCTGTATCTACCGCATCACCGATACTTCTTCAATAATCGAGATACCAGAAACTGATAAATTACTAAAAAAATTATATTTTATCATCACGTCACAGCAAAAAGTTTTTCTTGGCAAATTGTTTGATCACGTGATTTGGAAACTATCGACCACAATCAGAATCTCACAGATTCGCAAATATTCAATCTTTCCGTAGAATTTTCACTGATTTGTGCCTTTGTGCCAGGATTTTTGGGGACACAATCCCAATTACGTTGCCCGCTTCGAATCGTTTGTCCTACTCGAGGTATCTACCTATTCGGAAAGCACGGGCTTCTCTGGATTTATCCATCTCTCTTGTTCGCGTTAATCCAACGTGGTAGCTAACCACTGTGGCTCCTTCTGATGCTACTAACGGGTTCGAAGCGAGTCGAGGTCGTTGCAATGTGCCGCAGGGGCTTTTGTGTTTGAATTTTCGAGCCATGGTAGATCACGAAACGTCCGGGCACCCCTCAAGAGACTCTACGATTTCTCTTTCTGTTTTCACCCCTCGGAACGACACGCAGCACTGGTTTGCACATCTGCATCCCTTATAACTCTGTCCTTGCGTATATCATTGACATTTACATTACAAATCAATGATGAGTGATGTACTTTTTTTTTTATCTATATATTGTTGCGTTGGTGGTTTTATAAAAGTTTTTGTATAATAAGTGACTGAGATTATTTAATTTTGCGGTCTTGGCTCTCACCATGGTGTCTCGAGTAATGCGATATATCGTTGCACTTTGTGCAAAGATACTCGAGGCACTCGAACTCCTGTGGATGCTTCCTGGTTACTCGGGTTACCCATCGCTCTCCCTCTTTGCAAACTTATTGTTTCCTTCACGCACCTCGGTTGTTCGTGTAACTGGTATTACCTTTTGGAAATGGTTCTCAATGCTCTTTTGCGAAAAGTAGACTGTGACAATTTTTTTAAAAAAGTGATTTAATAAATTGGTGTTTTCATTTTTGTTTCTTTTACATAAAATAAAGATGCAATTTTACCGTAAAAAATGTGTGGCAACGCTGTTAAAAAATATTTCGTGAATTAATATATACACGCGATCGGACTAAAAATTAATATAAAACCAAAGTTTGATTCACCTTTTATTGAACGAAGTCCTAAGATCGACTCTAGTGGTGTCCTCTTCGTCCTCGTCATCGAGATAATTTCCTCTGAGTACAATCTTGGCCTGTGTACGAAGACTTTTGGCCTTTGGTGGATACCTCCGATTTTCGTAACGTTGACGAACCTTGGCGAGGTCGTAGCCACAAGCTTGAGTATCCTCCGAGTGGTATTCCGCTTCGAGAACGAATATAAAGGCCCTGAGGGATCGGCACGTGAGTCGAAGAAGGGCATCGGAGCACGCGATTTCCTCCACTATCTCCATGTGTCCACCCGGTAGCTTGACCGTTTTTACGGTACGTCCGAGTGACCAAGTGATCGCGCACCTCGTGCTCAGTACGAGGAGCCAGAGTGCCGCGAGGCTCGCTCCCGGCTTCATGTCTGATCATCACAGAGGCACACGATTACCGTAACAAGGGTTGCACCACCTCCTCCTCCTCCTCCTCCTTCTCCTCTGTCTCCTCTAAAATTAGCCCAGACGATCGGAGATCCAGGAAGAACCGTAGGGCACTGAATCCCTCGACTCGAGTACAACGATATCACCTTCTCGAGTGCTTCGAGTTCTCCAAGTGCTCGCAGGGCTACTCTCCTCTGCAAAGCTTCGATCTGATTTCTCAAGACTCGATTCCACTACCGTACACCTCTATCGACCACTCGAACTAGATCCAGACTGAAGAGACGCCTGGACGATCGCCGTCTCTGCTCCTACTCGTATGCAATAAATAGAATATCGAGTGTTAAAAAAAATACGCAGGAGATCCAAGTGGATCGAGCCTGAGAGCTTTTTTTTTTCTATATCAAAAATGTTGTGACGTTGTATCTCCGACCAATGATGTTTTTTTTCCCCTCGCGATAAAGAAAGGAAGAGAAAAAAGAAAAGTCTATTCGAGTAGAGAAAATATGACGAACTTTTTGTTGAAATAAATTTCTTTCGATTCACTAAATGTGTCTGTGTCGACGCGAACTGACTAGCAGACTGACCAATTGGCGATCAGCCAACTGGCTTCATCTCCAGTCTTCGTATCAATGATTTTTCCTTTCAACGGATTTCACTCACTGACATATTTTCTCTTTTCGTGAGAAATCTCGAGATTCTTTCGATGTTTGTTTCTACAATCCACTAGCTTTCCCTCGCACTGAGAACAAAACGACGTTATCCGCTATAATGTACTCTTCTTCTTCTTCTTCTTCTTCTTCTTCTACTTCTTCTTCTCCTTCTTCTGCTTCTTCTTCGTATATTATTATGATTCTTCGAAGAGTCCAAGGTCTTGGATATCAAAGATTAACATTTATTCTATTTCTGCTTTTCCTGGGTCGTTATTCTTGCAGCTGAAAGTGTAAAAACGCGGGAGCTTTAACGCCGCGCCAGACAATTATTTTTCTTTCTTTTTTTTTTTTTTGCACTCTTCGATTTCACAAAGAATTCCACGAGGGATTTGTGTGTACGAGTGTCACGGGCTTCCTAGACGACTAGTCGTTGCGTTGATGAGCTTCCTTGAACTTCTGAGGCTGCTACGGCTGCGGCTGCGGAGAATCTGGAGGGTCGCTGTCGTTGTGGCGCGAAATTTTCCGGCTGATCGATCATCGATTCCCTCGCTTGACCCCAACGTTTCGTAGACCCGTCTTCTTCCGTTTTGTATAATTTATCGACGAATTAATATATTTTCCATCATTATCGTGACAAACAAGAGAATAATTATATTCAAAATTTATAAAAATATATTTATTTCATCGACACCTCGTTCTATGAATTAATAAAATTATGCAACTTGTATTTAATTCGTAATACCTTGACTGGCATTGTATTAACTCGAATCATTGTTGAACAAGAAATTGTGTTGATCGTTCAAACATTTTTTTAAAATAAAAATAATAAAATATCAAAATTTTAAACCAATTCTACACTTGGACGTTTCGATTTTCACAATTTTCACTAAAATCACTGTTGACAAAGAATACATTTTGATTATTTTTTACAATAAAAAATAAAAGTTTAACTACGTCGTAAACTTCGAAGTTTTATAAGTCACTTAATGTTCACCACTTATTTACAATAATTTAATAATTATTGCGATAGTTTAACAAAATTACTCTTGTTTCAATAATTAAAAGAGTAAGAATCGTAAAGCTTGACATCCACCGAAGTAGCTGTCAATGATTATCGGTATGAGGAAGCACGCGTTCGTTCGTGGCGCCCGTACGAGTCGTAGTGCCGATGAAGCCGGCTTTACTCTGGAGTATACGCTAGCCACTGTGCGTCCTGTTCTCTTATATCGTATACGCACGTTCTTTCTCTTCGGCAAGGGCCCTTTCTACAGAGCACGATGAGCTAAACTACCGAATCTATGCAACCCCCTCGTCCACGTGTTCGTAGAACGCTTGCGAGTAGGAGTGACTGTAGTAGAGCAAGAGGAAGGGGGGAGAGCACGAAAGTACCGACGAGAACTGCGTTCTACCCCTCGTTCGTGAAGAGAGGGGTGGGGCGCGCCCCTGGCGCACGTTGGCGCTACCCAGGGAATTACGATTCACCACACAGAGAGGGTACACTGAATTTCTGACTGACACGAGAGTGGGGTAGGTTCGTACACACGGTTTCCTCGTATAATATATCACGACATAAGGGAAAGTGTACTGTACTGTGTGTATATAACGTCATACAGTGATTCGAGAATCGGGAGACGCGTGCTATGCACACAGCTTCCGCATCCTTGATCCCCCACACGTTTGTCAACTCTGGCCATGTCGTTGCTGCAGGCGCAACCCTTCTCTTCTTTATTCAGATACCCTTGGCAGACATTGCCCGAGGTTTTGTCACTCTCGCTCTTTCCGCCCTCTGCACTGTGCACCCGCACCTCATACGCCGTTCAGGCCCTCATAGGTAAGGCCGACGATGAGATGCGATCGTTCTTCCGGAAGAGTCCTCGCGGTGAGGGACACGACGCATCTTACGGATGGGTTGACGCGATCGACCAGCCACGGTCAACCGGGGAGAAGGTTTGCTGTATCGAGCTTCGAGGATATACTTGGATTAAATTATATTTAAGTTTTATTATAAATTAATGAGAAATCTTAGAGAAGATAAGAATAATTTCTATTTCTATTTTTCATTCTCCAATGTAATATTTATCGTTTTATAATTAACCGAGTTCTTTGGAGTCGAAATAGAAAATGCGCTTTGAATCAAAGATAAGGAAAAACGTGTTTAATGTTTTCAGGAGAACAATTCGATTGTGAATAATTTCACCTCAATCACCCCCCCCCCCCAAATGCATTGAAGTCGGAGATCACTATTTTCAGCACTTAGTGTAAAATATCAATGAAATACAAGAACCCGGATGGTGAGAGGCGAGGGGACTTATCGAAAACAAGTAGTTGTTTCATTGAATGTGTCCATCCTTGTTGTTGCAATGGTGAGAAACGACTAGATTCACCGAAAATAAGCACTTCGAAGGGAACAGAAAACTACCGCGTCCACGTCGTTGTTCCTGAGTAGCGCTAAGAGTAGTTGTTTCATTGAATGTGTTCATCCTTGTTGTTGCAATGGTGAGAGGCGAGGGGACTCACCGAAAACAAGCACCCCGAAGGGAACAAAAAACTACTGCGTCCACGTTGTTGTTCATGAGTAGCGTTAAGAGTAGTTGTTCCATTGAATGTGTCCATCCTTGTTGTTGCAATGGTGAGAAACGAGGAGATTCACCGAAAATAAGCACTCGGGAGGGAACAGAAAACTACTGCGTCCACGTCGTTGTTCCTGAGTAGCGCTAAGAGTAGTTGTTTCATTGAATACGTCTATTCTTGTTGTTGCAATGGTGACAAACGAGGAGATTCACCGAAAATAAGCACTCCGCAGGGAATAAAAAACTGCTGCGTCCACGTTGTTGTTCCTGAGTAGCGCTAAGAGTAGTTGTTTCATTGAATGTATCCATTCTTGTTGTTGCAATGATGAGAAACGAGGAGATTCACCGAAAATAAGCACTCCGAAGGGAACGGAAAACTACTGCGTCCACGTTGTTGTTCCTGAGTAGCGCTAAAAGTAGTTGTTTCATTGAATACGTCTATTCTTGTTGTTGCAATGGTGACAAACGAGGAGATTCACCGAAAATAAGCACTCCGCAGGGAATAAAAAACTACTGCGTCCACGTTGTTGTTCCTGAGTAGCGCTAAGAGTAGTTGTTTCATTGAATGTATCCATTCTTGTTGTTGCAATGATGAGAAACGAGGAGATTCACCGAAAATAAGCACTCCGAAGGGAACGGAAAACTACTGCGTCCACGTCGTTGTTTCTGAGTAGCGCTAAGAGTAGTTGTTTCATTGAATGGTTCCATCCTTGTTGTTGCAATAAGAAGTTTGCATTTATAAAATACTTTCAATAGAGGGGGGGGGGGGGTGGTGATTGAGGTTAAATTACGCAAAATCGAATTGTACTCCTGAAAACATTAAACGCGTACTTTTTTATCTTTGATTCAAAGCGTATTTCTTGAAATAATAAATTCTTTGATTTTTTGCAATTACAGCGCAATGTGTCTCGAATCGAAAGAAACATTTCCAATAAAAATTGCGTATTTATTCATGAAGAAATCGAGTCTGCAATAAAAAATAGAGGTTCCCATTTAAAATTTCAAAGTTACTATCCCTCATGCCCTCAAGGATTTTGATGGGGCGTTGTGACTTTTTCGAGGTTAGCTTTCCTCTTCGAGATGAAAAAGTTTTTATTCCGGACATTTCTTTTTGTGCCATGCGTATTTCTTGCGATATTTCGATGTCTCAAGATAAAAAAAATTCACCCTGTATTAGATTCCTCCAATATATAAATCAATCCAAGATATAATTCTTCATCTCAAACAAATATAAAGATTCCAGACGGTATGTAATATTAATAAAATTCTGTAACATTTAAGTAGGGATTCCCTTCTTTGTCCGATAAAGTGAGTTTATTTAAGATTTAAAAAAAATCAAACTATGCAATCACTTACTTCCAAATTTTCAGCGTGTATTTATTGATATTTAAGGTGTATATAAAAAAAATGGTCAATTATTTTTATGAAAAATTCCACCTGGTGACTCTCCTTGCCCGAAATATTTATTTGTATCAACGTCAATCGATTGTGGAGAAGTTTCACTTTATCAGGGCTTCGACGATATACCGTGATTAAACTTAATTAACGTTTTATTATAAATTTTGTAAATGTATGTATAACTCAAAGAAATATTAAAGAATCTAAAATAATTGATAATTGAATTAACGTAGAATTATGTATTAACGAAATACAATTCTTTACCGTGAAATTAAAGTGGCTTTGGCTCTGGCACTAGAAACATTTCTTTCTTCCATTCAATGCTCCGGACCCACTGTCGATAGTACTTTTCACCTATCGGAGCGCATTCTTAACGTCACGATCATTCCTTTTCTGTGCAGCGAAAGAAAGAGACTGAGCGTACACGTGCGGTGCACGAAGCTGCAGTGTTGCATTGTTATCGAATTCCATCTGTCACTATTGTCCACTATGTTGCTTTTTTCGGTATCCCGGCATCTCTAGATATTTGCTACGTGATATTTCATAAAGCGAAGAAGGAAAACGTGTAGTCGTTGATGCTTTATCGTCCGTAAGACTGTTTGTGTTCAAGAACCAGAGAGAAAAACCGCCCTATTCAAGCAGCACGTGCTAGAAAGCGCATCTGCGTCTCATACAGGAAGTTAGGCACTCCGCTACTTCTGCTTAGCCCCCTGTGTACCGAATTACCGGTACAGTACAGCGGTCTCATATTTTTTCCTTCAATGCCCATCAATCCCTCAACAGCCTCTTTATTACATGGGAGAATAGACTTCGAGACACTAAGACGTACTCAAGGGCTCTAAGACAGCCTTGAGAGAAGGCGTGTGCAAGTGAGATAAAAGTAAATGGCGCTTTACGGTAGAATGAGAGAGAGAGTGAGAGAGAGAAAAGTAACTATTGTGTGCAAGTGTTGAGGTTTTTCCTTTGGTTAAGAGCGTAACGTTTGCCGTAAGTGCGCATTACCTTTGGTTCCCGGCTACAGATATAGAGAGAAAGAGAAAGAAGGAAAGAGTATCCGTATAAGGCCCACCTGGAGTCTCTGGTTATCGATAAAACAGTAGAAGCCGGCTGACCAAACGACATACGGACTACTTCATGCCTCGTTGAACTCTCGGCATTCGCCCAATCGTTTAACCCAATTGATCGTTTTAGATGATTTAACTGTTTACTCGTTCTAAACGTTGTTTTCATTAGAGACGCACTAAAGCTTGCAAGTAAGGGGAGTTTTTTTTTTTTTCAACTGTATAGCCAGCTGTTATCTCTCGTTTGTCGTTCTTTGTATAATTTATACAAGTGTCAATAGTAAAAAAATATTTATTGATATCGAAGATATTGTTTGGAAAGTTTTTTTTCTTGATTTGCGACACCGAATGAAAGCTTGTATTTTTTTAATGTACATATATTAATTCGATATAACAATAATAACAATAATATGTTATTTTTGTTAATATTATTTATTTATTTATTAATAATAGTATATTATTAATATTAATATTAATATGTTAAATCAATATATCTTTGGTAATAAACACGTTTAGATTCAATTATAAATGGAAACTATGAGGATAAAAGATTTAACAAATAGTTATTAACAAGAAATATTGATTATATGAAACAATAAAAATGCTCATTGGCACCAAGAAAATGTTGCTTTTGGAGCGAGAACAAGATTTTCTTATGATTTTTTAAACAATCCGCTACGTGCGCGAAAGATAAAATAATAAAGATGTGGCTTACAGATTGTAATATTTGGATAAGATAATTATTTAGTGAAAATCCATTGATTCAATGTTGAATCGATAAATCTTTGTCAATAACAACAATTCGCTTCAATTATAAATCGAAACTATGAGGAAAAAAGATTTAATAAATCATTATTAACGATAAATATTAATTAAACAGAACAACAGAAATACTTATCGGCACCACGAAATGTTTCTCTCGGAGCAAGAATACGATTTTTAAATGATCCGCTATTTGTGCGGATGATAAACATGATACATGATAATTTTTCACTAAATAAGATGATTATTTAGTGAACATCCATTGATTCAATATTGAATCGATAGATCTTTGGTAGTAACAACGATTAGCTTTAATTAGAAATGGAAACTATGAGGAAAAAAAGATTTAACAAAGAGTTATTAACACGAAATATTGATTAATTGAATTAACATTGATTAAACGAAACAACAAACATATTTATTCGTACCACGAATTGTTTCTCTCAGAGCTATAATATCATTTCTCTATGATTTAAAAATGATCCGCTACGTGTGCAAATGATAAAATAATAAAGATGTAAGTCAGACTGTTACTTTGTGATAAGATAATTATTTAGCGAACATTCATCGATTCAACATTGAATCGATAGATCTTTGGTGAAAACAACGATTATCTTCAATTAGAAATGATCACTATAAAGAAAAAAGATTTAACAAAGAGTTATTAACACGAAATATTTATTAATTGAATTAACATTGATTAAACGAAACAACGAACATACTTATTCGTACCACGAATTGTTTCTCTCAGAGCTAGAATAACATTTTCCTATGATTTAAAAATGATCCGATACGTGTACGAAAGATAAAATAATAGGAATATTGGTCACAGACCAGAAGACTTGGACTTAAGTGGGTCGCGATGCTCGATCAAGAGTGTGGGAACGCGGTTGTCGCTGCGGTCAGAGGGATTGCATGTCTGATCTTTCGTTACGTTACATTATACCAGCAACAGCGTCGTATCGGCAAAAAGTCAACCTTTGGCACGCTTCTTAATGCGATTACGCTCTGTTACATGTGCGGTTGCGTATATTCAACGATGGGGGGTGGTGGCTCTGTGGTTCACTCTCGTGTCGCAACTGGCGTAATCCTCAGACATCGACTACCGCCACGTCCATAGCTATAATCGAATGAGAACGATATAATAAGAGGAAGTCGTGCAGAGTACGATCTTAAGCCGATACACAAAAGTCCGCCCACGTACGAACTGATCGGTCTCTCGCCTTCTACGACTGCGTCTTGTGATTCCAGCTATTTCCGGCTATTTTGAACGATATTATCATTTTGGATAGAGGGCAGCGATTTAGTTGAAAATTTATCTCACACCATCGAACGCTTCCGCACTCTCGGATTCCAGGGATTTTCATCACAACGCTCGATCGTTCGGTAAATGTAAACGAGAAAATATTTTCTGACCAACGATCCTCGGATCTTAACTTTCAGACTGTCGCGTATACAAAGATGTTCCGATTCTGATCGTACAGCGTGTTTAGAATTCGCTGGATTCCAAGTTGTGTTGATTGACAACGACCATGGGAACCTGTTGCTGAAAGCGATTAAATATTCAATAATATTATTTTATTTAATATCAATAAATAAAGGGTGTCTCAGCAAGAGAGCCGGATTTAAATTTGCCGCCATTTTGTTAATACGAATTGTACGGTGATTTTTTTTTGACATTTATCACGTACAGACCACGCGATTTCAGAATATGGAGAAGTATTCAAACCGACAACGTTTAATTATTGTAAAAACACATTACAAAAATGGTGAAAGTTTTGCGAAAACAGTTCGCCAATTACGTCAAGTTTTTGGTCGCAATAATGCGCCAAATGAATCGACAGTGAGGCGTTTAATTACAAAATTTGAGACGAAATTTACGCTGATGGATCAGAAGATCATTGTTCGTCGTTGTCCTTGTCGGTCACTCGAAAATATAGCCGCACTAACGGAATCTGTGGCCGAGAATCCAGGATCTTCCATTCGGCATCGTGGTCAACAATCCGCATTAATTTGATGATGTTCCAACACCCAATCAGCAAATTCACGGCGCTGCGCATGGTCCCTTGGCTTGATTTCTTGCACCAATTGAACCTTGTACGCGTGCAAATGCAGATCTTTTACCAAAATTTGGTGCATAGTGCTACTGGAAATGTTTAATTGTTGACCACGATGCCGAATGGAAGATCCTGGATTCTCGGCCACAGATTCCGTTACTGTGGCTATATTTTCGAGTGACCGACAAGGACGACGACGAACAATGATCTTCTGATCCATCAGCGTAAATTTCGTCTCAAATTTTGTAATTAAACGCCTCACTGTCGATTCATTTGGCGCATTATTGCGACCAAAAACTTGACGTAATTGGCGAACTGTTTTCGCAAAACTTTCACCATTTTTGTAATGTGTTTTTACAATAATTAAACGTTGTTGGTTTGAATACTTCTCCATATTCTTAAATTGCGTGGTCTGTACGTGACAAATGTCAAAAAAAAATCACCGTACAACTCGTATTAACAAAATGGCGGCAAATTAAAATCCGGCGCTCTTGCTGGGACACCCTTTATTATAATTATTCGATGAGTTTGAAGAAATTCCACGGATTAAAAAATATTTTTTAAAGCATTCAATAAAATCGTTTTTCACAGATAACGTAGGTGACGAAGAAAAAAAAATGTCTACAGCTTAAAATAACGAGGGTGGCCATCTATGGTTAATCAATCTTCGTCTACAGAAAACTTCTGCCGCTGTTGCTGCTGTTACTTTTCCTGGAACTAATAACACCGAAGATCAGGTTGTTCAAACGCGCTAATTAATCTCATAAATCGTTGTTCGTTGTAATTACTCTCTTTACATCTCGATTGGTCAACAATGTAAACAATGTTAAATAATACATCATTTTATTAACGAATAATTATTGAAAGAAAATTAAATAGCACGAGAGTCACGTAAAGGGTGATTTTTTAAGAGCTTGAGAACTTTTTTTTAAAAAAAAACGCATAAAATTTGCAAAATCTCATCGGTTCTTTATTTGAAACGTTAGATTGGTCCATGACATTTACTTTTTGAAGATAATTTCATTTAAATGTTGACCGCGGCTGCGTCTTAGGTGGTCCATTCAGAAAGTCCAATTTTGGGCAACTTTTTCGAGCATTTGGGCCGGAATAGCCCGAATTTCTTCGGAAATGTTGTCTTCCAAAACTGGAATAGTTGCTGGCTTATTTCTGTAGACTTTAGACTTGACGTAGCCCCACAAAAAATAGTCTAATGGCGTCAAATCGCATGATCTTGGTGGCCAACTTACCGGGCCATTTCTTGAGATGAATTGTTCTCCGAAGTTTTCGCTCAAAATGGCCATAGAATCGCGAGCTGTGTGGCATGTAGCGCCATCTTGTTGAAACCACATGTCAACTAAGTTCAGTTCTTCCATTTTTGGCAACAAAAAGTTTGTTAGCATCGAACGATAGCGATCGCCATTCACCGTAACGTTGCGTCCAACAGCATCTTTGAAAAAATACGGTCCAATGATTCCACCAGCGTACAAACCACACCAAACAGTGCATTTTTCGGGATGCATGGGCAGTTCTTGAACGGCTTCTGGTTGCTCTTCACTCCAAATGCGGCAATTTTGCTTATTTACGTAGCCATTCAACCAGAAATGAGCCTCATCGCTGAACAAAATTTGTCGATAAAAAAGCGGATTTTCTGCCAACTTTTCTAGGGCCCATTCACTGAAAATTCGACGTTGTGGCAGATCGTTCGGCTTCAGTTGTTGCAGGAGCTGTATTTTATACGGTTTTACACCAAGATCTTTGCGTAAAATCTTCCATGTCGTCGAATAACACAAACCCAATTGCTGCGAACGGCGACGAATCGACATTTCACGGTCTTCAGCAACACTCTCAGAAACAGACGCAATATTCTCTTCTGTACGCACTGTACGCATTCGTGTGGTTGGTTTAATGTCCAATAAAGTAAACTGAGTGCGAAACTTGGTCACAATCGCATTAATTGTTTGCTCACTTGGTCGATTATGTAGACCATAAATCGGACGTAAATCGCGAAACACTTTTCGAACCGAACACTGATTTTTGTAATAAAATTCAATTATTTGCAAGCGTTGCTCGTTAGTAAGTCTATTCATTATGAAATGTCAAAGCATACTGAGCATCTTTCTCTTTGACACCTTGTCTGAAATCCCGCGTGATCTGTCAAATACTAATGCATGAAAATCCTAACCTCAAAAAAATCACCCTTTACATATTTCTTTGGCAATCGTGAAGGAGTGAGAGAGAATGACAGAAGCGTGTGCCACATGCTCTTAAGGAAAGAGGGTAACTAAAAAAAAGTTTTTATTTATTTTCTTGCGATTAAAAAATCATTTAAAAAATTCTTAATGGTTCGTATCGATGTTCGAGTCGTGTGAAAAAATCCCCAGACGAGAATTTAAAAAATTGTAGGATCTGCATACGTAAAAAAAAAGTTAAACAACGTCGAATAAAACGAAAGTTTATCTGTAACTTTTAATATTCAGAGCCGAAGATTTTTTGACATAATCGTGAAACTATTAAGAACAATCGAACCTATTTGATTATCGATAATTTTTCATTTTTATACATTAAAAACAATTTTTTAAAGCATTTAATAAAGTCGTTTTTCACAGATAACGCAGGTGACGAAGAAAAAAAAATGTCTACAGCTTAAAATAACGAGGGTGGCCATCTTTGGTTAATCAATCTTCGTCTACAGAAATCTTCTGCCGCTGTTGCTGCTGTTACTTTTCCTGGAACTAATAACACCGAATATCAGGTTGTTCAAACGCGCTAATTATGTTCTTAAATCGTTGTTCGTTGTAATTACTCTCTTTACATCTCGATTAGTCAACAATGTAAACAATGTTAAATAATATATCATTTCATTAACGAATAATTATAGAAAGGAAATTAAATAGCACGAGAGACACGTACAAATTTCTTTGGATACAAAGAAATACAATTTACGGTTCAAGTATTACCAACACAGGTAGGACAGACCGTATCCTGGCGCACTCTGTTACCTGAATCCGTCAGGTAAATCAACTACTAAATGAAATTAAATAGCACGAAATAAAAGATAATTAAATAGCACGAGAGACACGTACAAATTTCTTTGGATACAAAGAAATACAATTTACGGTTCAATTATTACCGACACAGGTAGAACAGATTGTATCTTGGCGCACTCTGTCACCTGAATGCGGCAGGTAAATCAACTACCAAAGAAAATTAAATAGCACGAAATAAAAGATAATTAAATAGCACGAGAGACACGTACAAATTTCTTTGGATACAAAGAAATACAACTTACGGTTCAAGTATTACCGACACAGGTAGAAGAGGCCGTATCCTGGCGCACTCTGTCACCTGAATGCGGCAGGTAAATCAACTACTAAAGAAAATTAAATAGCACAAAATAAAAGATAATTAAATAGCACGAGAGACACGTATAAATTTCTTTGGATACAAAGAAATACAATTTACGATTCAAGTATTACCGATACAGGTAGAACAGACCGTATCCTAGCGCACTCTGTCACCTGAATGCGGCAGGTAAATCAACTACCTGGTACGCACATTGACACACGCATCTCGACTATAATTCTACGAGCGATAATAAAATGCTTACCGATAAAACAGATCGAACGTCTCACACGAAATCAATCTAACTTATCGTACGAAGGGATCGGAGTTTAATATTTATTTAAATAAAAACATAATTTACATTTAATTAAGGAGAGGCGAAACTTCCACGAGTACGAAAGAGATAGAACTAATATGGAGCTTAAGGCGCAGTGAAAGAGAAGTAGCGCATCCGTGTAAGTATGAATGTATCGCCTCCCCTTAAGATAATATGGTACAATGACTGAGCCGCCATGAGCGCGAGTGAGAAACCACCATTTTTAATCATGAAGGATTGAGAGAAAATGACAGAAGCGTGTGCCACATGCCCTTAAGGAAAGAGGGTAACTAAAAAAAAGTTTTTAATTATTTTCTTGCGATTAAAAAATCATTTAAAACAATCTTAATGGTTCGTATCGATGTTCTAATCGTGTGAAAAAATCCCCAAACGAGAATTCAAAAAATTGTAGGATCTGCATACGTAAAAAAAAAAAAGTTAAACAATGTCGCATAAAACGAAAGTTTATCTGTAACTTTTAATATTCAAAGCCAAAGATTTTTTGACATGATCGTGAAACTGTTAAGAACAATCGAACCTGTTTGATTATCGATAATTTTTCATTTTTATCCATTAAAAACAAATCAAAAACTTTTTCTTTTAAACTGTAACTCGGTGAAAGTGATTAAAAAAATAACTAAAAATGAATTATCGAATATTTAATAATATCATTCACTTCTTTCCGTCAATGATTAAAATCTATAAACAATTAGTGACCGTTGATTTAATGATGAACATTTTTATTTAATTACAATAATAGTCATCGTCGTATCCACCGAATCATTCTAATTAGTATGAACTCGCATTAAGTGAATTTAATAAAATTGTGACAATAAACAATCACGTGTCTACAATTCATTGCCAAAACATTATTTGGCAGTGCAAACGTCACGTCATCATTCTTCATTCGTTATAGCTATAATAATCGATAACACTGAAAAATCTAACGAAAAACCGAAGAATTCTACATAATTTATGAAAAAAATTAATATGAACGAGCGCAATATACTATATTTATATATTTATATATTTATATATATATATATATATATTATATACAATAATAACGTTATTACAATTACAATGTATTCTCCGCTCAACACTCTCGCGTTTTATTTAAGTATTTATTTCAATTTAATTAATTTTTTTTCAATTTTCTTAAATCCTTCATTAAATCCTTACGATTAGTGTCGATGCTTCTCATCATCTTTAGTTAAACGTATCAGCTTGGATCTCGCGGTTATAGCAATGGAATTGTTTCGGTGTTTGTGTGAGTGTGTATATGTGTGATGTGTGTTGACTGGGAAGAAGGCAGCCAGGCAGATTGTTTGTGTTAATTTTTTCATTTATTTCTTATTTAATTCTCGTTATTTTTACGTCCATGTCGCATTCGTTGATTCATCGATTGATTCATTCATAATCGTTCACTCGCTAAATATAAACGATTCACTATTTCACGAACAGCAATATTCATCTACGAATCGTTGGTACAATTTATATTATTTTCTAATTTTTTTTCTTCTAATTTTTTCATAATACGCGCTGAGTTATTTGAATTTATCTCATATCTTCCCTTAAATTTAATACGAGGCGTGTGGATGAAGGCGAGATTATACATTTATAAAGATTAACACACACGCGTACTAACCGTGCGGAGCAGGTTTAAGGGAGTTGAGGGAGGGGGGGGGGGGGGGGGGGATACCGAAGGATCATCTCTCTGTTTGAAAAAATAAAGACTTTGCTATTATAGAGTACACCACCGCTATTTTCATCAGCATCGTCCACTGCGCTAAAGGTTTTTTGCAGCTCTCTATATTCTCTAAAGTTTATCTAAACTCTGAGTACATAATAATCTCATATCTATCATCGATTCGCTTTACTTTTTGAACCTAAAGCTCAAGGTCTCTCTCTCTCTCTCTCTCTCTCTCTCTCTCTCTGTGTCTCTTTCTCTCTCTTGCTACGACTCATTTACGCTTGGGATCTTCATATCTAATTATATTTGTAAATCGAAAGTTTAATTAATAATGGTTTCGTTGGGTGAGTGGTCGTAGTCCTTAACGCTTAATACAGATTCCTGGGCAAATGTTCGTCGATAAATATTTCAAGCACGCAGGATCGAAACGTCGATTTATATATTTTTTTGTTATCATTGTTATTTTTTTTCGTTCGTTCATCATATTATTTTTTTTCTCTGTCATTTTATTTAGCATTTTATTGTTATTTAAAATTCCTTTTTTTGTTTTGTTTTTTTTTTTTTTCATTTAATATTCAAACACATAAAGCGGTAAGGCATT
Organism: Cylloceria caligata; assembly: GCA_963942595.1. Lineage (NCBI taxonomy): Eukaryota > Metazoa > Arthropoda > Insecta > Hymenoptera > Ichneumonidae > Cylloceria > Cylloceria caligata. Next base: position 78,484,013 of record OZ012705.1, on the reverse strand, counting down.
GTCGGATATGTCAGCTGAAATATCTGGCCATTCGGACTGCGCGATTCGAAAGCCGCTTACAAAAATATTCCTTTGTTATCTCCTCATTGTTTCAGCTTTCGTCGTTTGTTACGAGTCTCTTGGTGAGTGTGTTTGTGTGTGTGTATGTGTGTGTGTGTGTGTGTGATTTTTTTTCTTTCATTCTCACCCTTGGACCGCTTCACGGTACTAGCTCAAAAATAAATGCGATGGAAACAAACAAACTAAATTACAATAACAAAAATTGCTCTCTCCTATTAACATTTTTGTATTTTATTGTGCGTGCGGTATGTAGAAAAAAAAAAAAAACAGAAAGAGCTTGGAGAAGAAGAAAAATTCGCACCATGTACGTGTGAACGCTGATTTTTTTGTCGTAGCCGAGCGTATCTGACCCCTTTCATTCCTTTTTTACTTAAGCTCTCTCTCTCTCTCTCTTTCTCTCTCTTCGTTCACCTCATAAATCTCTCTTACTTCCTCTTCTATTTTCCCGTACGAACTCGATCGTGTTTATTTTTCAACCTACATACAATCCATCGAGCATCGCTCTCAGAGTTTTTGTACATAGTATAAGTGAGTTGTGATTGTATAGGCGCGGGCGTATTACCCGCACTTTGGCACATGACCGTCCCTTTAAGTTTCTAATTAATGCGTACGCTCTAAGTAAACGCTCGCGTGTATATATACTCGGTCGGTTATTTCTCGCGAGTCTCAGAGTGTGTTTATGTGCGTCTGTGCGCAGCGCTTATCCTCTTTATCCTCGTCGTTCTTGGTTCGTGATTTTCGATTCGTCTCACACAGCAAGGTGGCTTGACTTTTTACAAACTCTTTGTACATACGAGTCCCGAAGTAGTGCTCGGTACCGTTGCGCGTACGCTGTAACGCGACGTACGCAAACGAACGAGCGAGAAGACTGAACGCGACGAGCACAGCCAGTTTCGAGGTCAACCTTGACCTTATATATGAAAGAAAAAAAAAAACAATTTATTACGCTACTCCGATCACATATCGATAATGAATTTAGCGTCATTTACCATCGGAGAGAATCCGCGCGTGCGCAGCTCCTCGCGTTCCATCGGACACTCGTCCTCTCAAGCATCTTAATCTTAAACTAATATTACGTAATATCGTCTAAGCGTACATTTTTGTTGTTGTTGGTGTTGAAAATATCGTAAATTTACACGTGTGTGCCTCGTCGGTATCCATTATCTGCAATTTCGCTACGATTATTCGTTTTTATTTTCATTTTATTTTCTTTTGTATTGATGCAAGTTCGTTTTATTGGGGAAAAAGGATCGGTTGCGGCACTGGTGGCGCTGGTGGTCATGGCCGTTCGAGGGTTCTGATTTGAAGGTTAAGGCCTCTGGGTACGTCTGGAGAATCTTAAATCGTGACATCACAAGGAATGTAGGAATCTTAACGAAAGGCCTTGAGGGGAAGCGAAATATACTCAGTCGGTAACAAACCTTTTCGTGCAATTTTCTTTTAGGGTGCATTGTATAAAAAACAACGAATTTTACTTTAAAAATACGTTCTTCTGTAACACGGACAACAATTTTCGTAATTTTTCACCTTATACGTCACGAATTAAGATGGCTGACGCGTTTGTTACCCAGAGTCTTCAGAGTGAAATAGCACACGATTCCAAACCGCATATTATCAAAGACGGCTTATCGGAAATTACCAAAAATGTAGAAATTATCTTAAAATGTGTACACGCAAGGAATAGTTATTCGTTTTTTCAAATGTTGCAAAAAAATTTAACGATTTTCTAAAATTTTTGAGAGCATAGCTCAGTCGATAATCAAACTGTAATAATTCTTTTGCAAAATTAGATAAAACCTGAATCGTGTTTTCCGTTATTCACTTATTTTTCATCGATTCACAAAGTTACAATTCATTCGGATAACAATTTTTAACGAAAATACGAATAACATTTGTCAAGTGAAAGAAGCGCGTGCCATTTAACCTCAAGAGGAGATGAAACATCCACGATTACAAGAGTAATGTAACCAAGTATGGCGCTCACGTCGAAGTGAGATAAAACCAACACATTTGTGCAAACATGGAGGTTTCGTCTCCCCTTAATACGATAATTAAAAAAAGGCTTCTGCTATTGTTGTTTTTTTATGATATCAAATGATATTTTAGAGGATGGAATTGTCGATAATAGCATTACAAGTCATATTTAACGATTTTCTATAAATAAATTAACGAATACACCAATTGTAGCTGGAAATATGTTTAAAGGATAGAAAAATCTTTAATTCAAGTACGAAATTCTTTAATTTTAAGAATATTTCAAGTGAACCTGCGAACAGCCATTGTTTGTATATCTCGCCTTCACCACCAGGGTGCGAGATTCTCAAACGGAGACTACGGATGGACATTTGTCCACATTTTATATCTGTTCAAGTACTCGGAAGATAATTAAATTCTTTATCGAATTTTACTTTTAACTCGTAATCGCCGTTATTATGTTGAAATAAATGATGCATCGAATGTTTAACACAAACGAGAAAATAAATAAAATCTAAAGTACATCGTAATATCGTTGTAAATAGGACAACAGACATCAAATTTTTGAATAATTTCAAAATTCTGCCTTTAATCTGTTTTTCCGATATTCTCATTATTCAGTGTAACAATGTTTCTTGTGTGTGTGTGTGTGTGTGTGTGTGTGTGTGTGTGTGTGTGTGTGTGTGTGTGTGTGTGCGCGCGCGCGCGCGCGTGTTGTTGTTGTTATTTACTTCATAAGATTGTATATTTTATGTACATATGCATAGATTTCTTTAAGCCTCAACAATTTCCATAATAAGTCTAACTCTCGTCAAAGATCTCGTATTTTAAGAACATGGATAATTCATTAGTCAACATTGTCATATTCTTCGGACCACGTATTTGTCCAGAGTTGTTTATATCTGGAAAATTGACGCGTGAGGCTATGATTTCCAGGTTTATTGCACGAATTAATCCGATTAAAAGTCATTATCGATTCTCTCCCATAAACTTGTTCTTTTTTTCTTCTTATTTTTTTGTTTTGGCACAGAATCGGGGAGGCGCGATAACGATCGAATGCACACTGTAAGCGAGTAGAACGAGAAGCTCGTTGCTTCGTTTCAATATTGTTTTCTCTTGTTCTCTTTCCCGTATTTATTTATTTATTATTCGTTTTACCTCAACGGTCGTATACGAGGCGAAGCATCAGTCGCGAATATCTTAATTTTTCTTAATCTTCTCGGAACGCACACGCGTTTAGTTCGCATTTCTTCCTTCGTCTGACTTGGATGCACTTGACTCGCACACTTATTATCGACTTTAGCAGGAAACCGGCTAGCGGAGATTTTTCACTTCGAGTTCTCCTCTCGTTAACCCCGGTGTGCGTGCTTCTCTTCCTCAACTTGTTCTTCTTATTCTTCTTTCTTCCATTCCTCTCATTCATAGATGATAGAAACGAGTGTAGCAACGCTGTACACACATTTGTCTCTGCGGTATCCAGCCGTCTTTATAGCAAGAGAACGACGAAGGTAGAAGGTGCTGCACCCGATCCAGGGTTTACTTCGTAAACGATACGACGACTTCTTCTCCCATGAACCACAGATGCGGCACCAGCTGGTTTAGCGTATTGCATCCCGTCTAGCGCTCCTCGCGCTTTAATTACGTAATTAATACTCCGCAATGTTATAAAGGTCCGATCAGGCTTTAAGCCGGTTTTGGGTATAGTATTTAGCACGGTATACTACATTAAGTGTATATCAGTGTCTGTATGTGTGTGTTTGTCGCGCAGACGCGAATTGCAAATAACATTTTCCCACCACCAGGGCCAGGTTAATTAGAAACTCGTTAGGGACGCTCGGTAGTTCGACGGGCCCTGCGTTCTCTCGAGGACAGCGATCGTTTTGGTTTATCTTGCACCGCAAGGGATAAACGTCGCGTCCCTGAGATCGTTTTTACTGGGTTATGCTCAGATGTATCTATCGAAGAAACTCTGGTCGAGTACTTCGCCATTCATGATGAAGCAGGTCGTTCCAGATCTTCGTCCGTTTCGGCGATTTTGTCCTCCTCGTGTACTCGAAGGGGTCGCCTTGAGCTCGAACTCCAGTATTTCCAGGGCACCCTCGAACCTCATGAGCGTTCCAGCATGGGCTAGGGAGGCTCCGGCTCGGAGGTGGGAGATTCCTGCTACGCTTCTAAGAATATAAGAGCTGTTGGCTTCGGCTCGAGATTACTCTTCTTCGCTTCCACCACCAGAAACTCGATCTCGTTGCGATCACGACGGGCAAAGGACTCTGCTATAAGACGTGCTACCTCTTGGTGATGAAGACCTGTAAATAATATATAATTGTAATTAATATATTTAGATTTTAGAAATAGTAGTACAGTCATTGGAAATACAAAAATGTTTCAATGAGATTTATTTTTCTATTTATCACGAATGTTTTATTCTTGCAGAAATTAGATCTGGTACTCACGATACAACATTGGGACTTGTTAGGTTTTCAATTGTTTTTAAGTTGCGTTGTTAGGTTTTATTAGAATTTCAACGATTGAAATTACAAACTAAAGCTGTGATGCGCTATAGTCAATTTGGAATAATTTTCAAGTGCCTACAACACAGAATTGAGACTTGTAAGGTTTTCAATTGTTTTTAAGTTGCGTTGTTAGGTTTTGGTACAATTTCAACGATTGAGATTACAAAGTAGACTTATGATGCGCTATTGTCAATTTGCAATAATTTTCAAGTGCTTACAACATAGGATTGGGACTTGTTAGGTTTTCAATTGTTTTTAAGTTGCGTTGTTAGGTTTTGGTACAATTTCAACGATTGAGATTAGAAAGTAGACTTATGATGCGCTATAGTCAATTTGCAATAATTTTCAAGTACCTACGACATAGGATTGGGACTTGTTAGGTTTTCAATTGTTTCTAAGTTGCGTTGTTAGGTTTTGGTACAATTTCAACGATTGAGATTACAAAGTAGACTTATAATATGCTATAGTTAATTTGCAATAATTTTCAAGTGCCTACGACACAGGATTGGGACTTGTTAGGTTTTCAATTGTTTCTAAGTTGCGTTGTTAGGTTTTGGTACAATTTCAACGATTGAGATTACAAAGTAGACTTATAATATGCTATAGTTAATTTGCAATAATTTTCAAGTGCCTACGACACAGGATTGGGACTTGTTAGGTTTTCAATTGTTTCTAAGTTGCGTTGTTAGGTTTTGGTACAATTTCAACGATTGAGATTACAAAGTAGACTTATAATATGCTATAGTTAATTTGCAATAATTTTCAAGTGCCTACGACACAGGATTGGGACTTGTTAGGTTTTCAATTGTTTCTAAGTTGCGTTGTTAGGTTTTGGTACAATTTCAACGATTGAGATTACAAAGTAGACTTATAATATGCTATAGTTAATTTGCAATAATTTTCAAGTGCCTACGACACAGGATTGGGACTTGTTAGGTTTTCAATTGTTTCTAAGTTGCGTTGTTAGGTTTTGGTACAATTTCAACGATTGAGATTATAAACTAGACTTACGATGGGCTATTGTCAATTTGCAATAATTTTCAAGTACCTACGACACAGGATTGGGACTTGTTAGGTTTTCAATTGTTTTTAAGTTGCGTTGTTAGATTTTGGTACAATTTCAACGATTGAGATTATAAAGTAGAGTTATGATGCGCTATAGTCAATTTGCAATAATTTTCAAGTGCTTACGACATAGGATTGGGACTTGTTAGGTTTTCAATTGTTTTTAAGTTGCGTTGTTAGGTTTTGGTACAATTTCAACGATTGAGATTATAAAGTAGAGTTATGATGCGCTATAGTTAATTTGCAATAATTTTCAAGTGCCTACGATACAGGATTGGGACTTGTTAGGTTTTTAATTGTTGTTAAGTTGTGACATAAGGTTTTGGCACGATTTCTCCAACAGAGAATCTAGAACCATGATGCAATAGTCAATTGTGCAATAATTTTTAGACAACCAAGTTGAATAAATTCAAAGATTCCGCTCAACTATAAAATAAAAAAATTCTTTCTGCAATCTAATGTCCACACACGATTTACATAATTTTCTTACAGGTCACTCACCTTCAACCTTATGTCCATCAACTTCGAGTATCAGCTGTCCAACTTCAAGACCACCAGCTTCAAAGGCCGCACCATTGTCCTATAAAAATAAAATCAAAGTTACGACACTGCAACGATTAATCCAGATTCGCCGGGTCACTCTATCGTATAAATATTACAAGTACGACAGACAAGGTAAACGTTTTAACGTACATGGATATTGATGATCCTTGGTAAAGGATGCTTTGTGTTGGCTCCACCTTCGATAGCGATCCCAAGTATCGATTTTGTTTTCTTCACAGTGATCCTAAGGTTCCCATGATGATCCGGTACGACCAGAGCCCCGTCTTCCTCTCTCCTCTCGGACATCTCGTTCCTCGCGAGTCTCTGAGCGCTGTGATGACGTCTCGGTGGTCCACCAGCTCCGGTAGTCCCTGCTGCACCACTTCCCGAACCTCCTTCCTCCAGCAACTGGGCCTCCTGCATGTCGAAGCTTCGCGATAGCTTGTGCGCCAGTTCCTGATCGATCGGCATTCAAAATTTTTCTATCAAAAAAACAAATCTGACGCGCTAGCATCTGTGCACTGTACGAGCCAATGGCTCATCGCCAGGAACATCTCTTTTTTTTTTTCTTTCTTTTAATGAAACCAATCGATGACGCGAAATCTAATATTGTAATATTTAAAAATATATTAATTATGATTTATTGTAATAATAATAAGACATGCTTTGCTGATAGGCTGCCTGTGGTAGGGTGTTGGTGGTGCTCGGAGAGTGGTGGTGTCGCGTTATTATTACAAGACATATCATCTATGAAGCAGAGGTAGGTCGTTTGGTCAGTAATTGTTAATATAGAGCGCGGTAGATACGCCTTGTTAAATAAAAAAGCATTTTTATGTATTTTCATTTCTTTTTTTTGTTTATTACTTGGCGTCAAGTTGCTACCGCGTCTCTTGATATATCATCGAGTAACGTTGCTGTGACACGATGCCCAGAGACGATCGAGTCAGGAGATGACTCTTGCACGGATCTTTCGTCAATTTCGTGCACGTCGTGACGCACGTGATACGTGGAAACAGGTGAAAGTATATTATACGTAAGATATAGTTGAGAAAAAAAAAAAAAAAAGAAAAGAAAAAAACTGTTGGGAATTTCGCGAGCTCCATTCGCCTCTTTCTAGACAATAGACAATCATCTTTCTCTCTCTCTTTCTTGCTCTCTATCTATCTTTCTCTCTCTTCCTCTCTTTCTTTCTCTTGAATCTCTCCTGGGTTCGGAAATGTTCACTTCCGTTAATGTTAATGTTATTATTATTTTTTTAGAGAGGAGAAGATCATTGTACTTTGCTATAAAAAAAAAATATTTACAAGGAAATTTAAGAGAAATTAATAATATTTGAAAATGTAACTTTTGACATTTCTTTCTTGCCTATTGTCGATGTGAGTTTGTGATATTCGTGCATGCCAAGACATCTAATTATCGTGCTTGAAGAGTAAGGAGATATATACATATGGGGCATTCCAGGTGAAATTAACAAGTCGGTGACTCTCACTTGTTGGCATTTGATTCATTTTTTTTTTTTTTATATTATCGTTACGAATCTAGAAGGCGCGTGATTTATTTTTCTAAATAAATATATTTGCCTCCTTCCTCCTTCTTTGAACAAACGGTTGAAGGCAATTTGTAATTGTGAAAAACAAATTTACAATAATATTGTCACGAAATTCTGAATTATTGAATAAACGCAATTATCCAAAAAATATATTTTTGAAACAAATGAAACTGCACGACGGTTCGGGAGGAGAAGAGGATTACAAATGTTGATATCATTCATAGAATTTTTGTTAATCCCTCCTCCCCCTCTTTTTTAAACAAATAGTTTAACACATTTCAAAAGTGTGAAGAAAAATTCACAAAAATTTGATCTTTAAATTTTAGGCGTACGTACGTTTCTATTTATTTAAAGAATATACTTTTTTTTTTTTTAATGTGCACAACGGCTCGGGTCTGCGGTTTAAAATTTTTACTATCAGATAGAAAATTTTTGTGAATTTTTCCAAATATTTTTAAGTCCGTCTAACGGTTTGTTCAAAGTAAATTTTATACTTAACGGTAATAAAGTAGGAGAGAAGAAAAAACGTACAAAAGAAATGTCATAACTTTTAATTCGGTAACAACGATAAAAATATTTTTTTAACCAAATCCTTGAGGTTGAGGGTCACCGACCTGTCAATTTATCCTGGAATGTCCCATATATATCTATACAGTACGTACATAGTATCGATAATATATATCTAAAAATATATAAAAGAGCATGTGCAAGACATCTAAGTAAAAAACACGTACACACGTCTATCGACTATCCTTCTAGCTCTAGAGCAAAAAATGTACGTAAATTTAAACGAGATTAATGTATCGACAATGTTGCAATGAGCATAGATCACAAGATTCTATGTAATTTGATGATAATTTCATGCCAAAGATTATAAGAATAGTCGTCACGTGATTCGACTAAAATTTATCGCGAGATTCTATGCACAATATCATTAATAAACTAAGGAGAAAAATTACTTAGTTTAAAGAAAAATAACGAAAAAGCGTCTCGTCTCGATCAGTCGGTTAAATAGATAAATGAAAAAAAAAACATTTTTTATTTAAAAATCACGTCACTGTCGAGGATGATGAGTAAAAAAATGCGGTGCAGGTTACATTATGTTTGTATTGTTGCGTTTATGTGTTATTTTTTGTAGTTGTATTGAATTAATTAATTTTTTTGTTTCATTATTTGTTGTTGTTGTTTGTTTCTTTTTTTTTTTTTTTTCTGAATTATCAAAACTTACGAGGGGTCTGGCGCCCCAGTACCAGGACTTGACGCGCTGCGTAAGACCACCGAGTAGGTGGCTTCTCCAACCACCGAAACCTCCTCCACCACCTCCACCCTCCGAGCTTCTCTCCTCCCTGCCTTCGTCCTCATCCTCAGTATCGCGATCCCTCTCTCCGACGCCTCTCCGACCATTACCAATCATCTCGGTGTCGCTACCATCGCAACCTCCGTCGCTCTCCTAGCACAACAACAACAACAGGGCCACCAAACACACGCCACAACCCCACATTAGACCTCCTTTATATCTATCAACCTCCGTATAATCTTTAATACCTGCCTATCAATTTTATCAAATTATACAGTACAATCTGTCATTAAACTATCGCCTTAAAACACCTCGCCTACGCTTTGAAACATCGTTAACATTTTATCTATTTATTATTATATCATTTTATCAACAATTTATATAAAAATAGAAAAATTGTTGGATGGTGCCAAGTGAATTGACTTTGATTAAATTGAATTCAGTTCATCTAAGAAAAATATTGTTAATTGTAATAAATGAACAATTAATATAATTTATTATTATTATATTTATTATCAATAAACATGAATTTATTATTGATAATAGTAATGACATTTTTTCCATATTTGTATTTTATTAATTATACAAAAGATTATTGTAATATGAAAAATGTCGGTGGTAAATAAATGTTTGTTTTTTTTTTCCCCTTTTTCTCTTGTGAGCTCAGTAGACGCGTAATTGTTACTACGGTTGCAACGAGTCATAAAGTTTTATAGTCGTCAGACGGTTGTTGTACTCTCGTGACTAATTAGCGCTAATATTCTTTTCACCGATGCGTATTTTACGAATACGAGACAGACTCATCTCGCTTGAAACATGCCAGATGGACGTATTTATGATACTTTTGAGAAAAATGAGAGAGATTCGTTGGGCTCTATCCATTAAGGTGATCGATTTATTTATTCTTTTAAATAAGCATAGACAATTTTGCCGATGCTCGAGGCGATCGAGAGAGCAGCAGGCTCCTGAAAATATAACACGCGACTTGTGTTAAGCTACAATCCGACACTCGATTTATCTCAAACGATCGTGTACCGCGCGTTATATTCTCCGCGTGCCATAATAATTGACCCACATTGAGTCACAAGGGAATCATAAAATAAAACTACGCTTTCCGTTGGCGCTCAAGGAGGAAAAAAAAAAACGGATTCGGCGAGGCTCGGGCCAAGAAGGCGTCGAACGCGACGCACAACCGCGTTAAAACTTTCTCCTTGTGCTACGTCCGCAACACCAGCTGCATACACCATACGAGCATCAACGGAATGGTGGATCCTCTGTTTAATTTACGTTGCGGTTTGCAACTGGCAGGGAATCGCTTTTCCCGAGAATCTCAGCATCGCCAATTTATTTTTAATATTTATAAACAAGGTGGTTGGTAAATAAATTCACAAATTATTAATACGACACTTCGATTGGCAATGAGAAATCATTGACAATCGTACAGCATACAAAAATAAAAACTTTTATCACGGTGAACCCAATAAGCGATTAATTCATTTAAATATAATTGGCGTGAATGAGATTAATTGTTTATTTTAAATCATCAGATTTGTATTGAATTGATCACATATTTTGGCATGAAAATATTATTCATTCTTCTTTTCGGTGTAAATTATGATAACGATTTTATTTATTTCTTTATTTTAAGAATATTAATCCTCGAGCAATTATTGTTAGTAAATACGTATTTTAGGCAACTGTTATCATTGTATATAATGTACTAGCGGGTTATTATGGCACAGGCGCTTTGCGCCCTCGCGCGGCTGATATTGTAGATTGGAGAGGCCATCACGCTTCAATGGCGTATACTTGATTCAAATTCCAATTATCGGGACTATTGAGGGTGGTTAATTGGGGTGATAATGGTTCAGGTGCAAGAGCCCTTGCGTTGCTATTGTGGAACTCTCTGTTCAGAATCTAAGTATATTAGGTTCGTTATGTTATTTACGTTCTTTAGGTTACGGTGGTGCGAACGGACAACTTGACTTTTTATTTAATATAGTGTCAAGTTTTTGTGGTTTGGGTGTTTTGCACTCTCGTGTAGTCAGAATGGAAATTTAAAGAGGTAATCATGCTTCGATGGCGTATACTTGATTCAAATTTTAATTATCAGGACTATTAAGGTTGATTCATTGAGCCGATAATGGCTCAGGCGCAAGATTCCTGGCGTAGTCATTGTGGAACTCTCTGTTTAGAACCTCAATACGTTAGGTTCCTTAGCTTCTTCAAGTTATTTACGTTTTTTAAGTTACGGTGGTGCGAACAGACAACTTTGCTTTTTATTTAATATAGTGTCAAGTTTTTGTGGTTTGGGTGTTTTGCACTCTCGTGTAGTCAGAATGGAAATTTAAACAGGTAATCATGCTTCAGTATCGTATACTTGATTCAAATTCTAATTATCAGGACTATTAAGGTTGATTCATTGAGCCGATAATGGCTCAGGCGTAAGATTCCTGGCGTAGTCATTGTGGAACTCTCTGTTTAGAACCTCAATACGTTAGGTTCCTTAGCTTCTTCAAGTTATTTACGTTTTTTAAGTTACGGTGGTGCGAACAGACAACTTTGCTTTTTATTTAATATAGTGTCAAGTTTTTGTGGTTTGGGTGTTTTGCACTCTCGTGTAGTCAGAATGGAAATTTAAACAGGTAATCATGCTTCAGTATCGTATACTTGATTTAAATTCTAATTATCAGGACTATTAAGGTTGATTCATTGAGCCAATAATGGCTCAGGCGCAAGATTCCTGGCGTAGTCATTGTGGAACTCTCTGTTTAGAACCTCAATACGTTAGGTTCTTTAGCTTCTTCAAGTTATTTACGTTCTTTAAGTTACAGGCGTGTGAACAGACAACTTTGCTTTTTATATATAATAGAGTGTCAAGTTTTTGTGGCTTCTGCGTTTTGCACTCTCGCGTAGTCAGAATAGAAATTTAAAGAGGTCAATCATGCTTCAATGACGTATATTTGATTCAAATTCAAATTATCGAAACTATCGGGCTAGAAGTGATTTGATAGCAAAAGCCCTTGAATAGCTATTAAAACTCTCGGTTCGGAACTTAGATACGTTAGGTTCTTTAGCTTCTTTAAGTTATTTACGTTTTTTAGGTTACGGTGGTGCGAACGGACAACTTTGCTTTTTATTTAATATAGTGTCAAGTTTTTGTGGTTTGGGTGTTTTGCACTCTCGTGTAGTCAGAATGGAAATTTAAAGAGGTAATCATGCTTCAATGACGTATACTTGATTCAAATTCAAGTTATCAGGACTATTAAGATTGATTCATTGAGCCGATAATGGCTCAGGCGCAAGCTTCCTGGCGTAGTCATTGTGGAACTCTCTGTTTTGAACCTCAATACGTTAGGTTCTTTAGCTTCTTCAAGTTATTTACGTTCTTTAAGTTACAGGCGTGTGAACAGACAACTTTGCTTTTTATATATAATAGAGTGTCAAGTTATTGTGGCTTGTGCGTTTTGCACTCTCGCGTAGTCAGAATAGAAATTTAAAGAGGTCAATCATGCTTCAATGACGTATATTTGATTCAAATTCAAATTATCGGAACTATTGGGCTAGAAGTGATTTGATAGCAAAAGCCCTTGAATAGCTATTAAAACTCTCGGTTCGGAACTTAGGTACGTTAGGTTCTTTAGGTTCTTTAGATTCATTAGGTTTTTTACAGTGCGGACAGACATTTGCCTTTTAAATTATAACTTCACTGTGTAGCTACTAATAATTTATTCACTTTTGTCGTTTCAATGTAAATAATAATACGAAAGAAGATAATATTATTGCCAGGAAATTTCCGCGTTATAATCCTAGTTCCACTTTCACGAGTGATTACCTCTCAAAAATATACCCTGCGGTAAATTATTACTTGTTTTCTAGCAAACATTGTAAGCACGTCGTTACAAATTTTTGCATTTGTTGATTTAAAGTATCATTAATATCAGTTTCCTCGCTTGATCGATTTTGTATTTTTATCGCTGTTTAGTTCCCTCGTGAAATAGTCGGGGCGTATAACGAGTATCGAGAACCGCGTCGACTTTAAAATGTCGGAACCAAGGAGAATCCTTTGCTCTCGCCGAACGATCTTTGTGGCTCTGACCTCGAAGCCGACTTACAGTCGAATCTGCGGCGACAGCACAGCAGAGATTCAGACGCAATTCTCGCGAATTTCATCGTTGAACGATCTTCAAGATTTACTATTATATCGGGAACGAACTACGACGAGAAAAGAAGTAGATATGGCGCGGGTTAAAGAGTTTCAGAGTTCTCCACGCCCAGCGCACAACCTGTGGTCGACAGGCTCAGATAACCGGCTATGAAACATATCTCTCTCTCTCTCTCTCTCTCTCTCTCTCTCTCTCTCTCTCTCTCTCTCTCTCTCTCTCTCTCTCTCTCTCTCTCTCTCTCTCTCTCTCTCTCTCTCTCTCTCTCTCTCTCTCTCTCTCTCTCTCTCTCTCTCTCCCTCTCTCTCTCCCTCTCTCTCTCTCATGCTCACGTGTAATCCTAAACGTTGTAGCCACAATGAGTCATCCAGGTGACTTAGTGGCCAGAAGCGAGCATGCAGGAAAGCCGGCAGCAACCGCGTCGGCCCTGTGCACCCAGTCAGGTCAAAGGAGAGGATCGACCGAGTTTCTCCGTGAATCAGCGCACGGTTCTGCGTTGTCTCCGCTTCTTGTTTCTCTATCTCTGATTTATGACCCACTACACACAAGTAAATATCCCCCCCCCCCCAGTCACTGACACACCGCGAAATAAGCAACTTGGTAATGTTATAAATTAATGATGATAACAGTATATTTTATTTGATAACCTCAAACGTCTTTGACGATAATCAACGACGATAATGACTCTTCGTTCAAGTTTTCGCTCAACTTCCGTATTTAACATCGCCTCGTCGTAAACAACAATGATTGATACCCGATCGATTCTTGAATGACAACGAAAAAGCAGAAAATTTTTTTTTTCTTTTTTTATTTTTAAATTGAACTGCAATTTCATTCCACAGAATTTCAATCAAACGAAAGATACATTAATCATCTCGGTATTTCAACTATCAAACTCCCTACCAAGCTAGATTCGTCTGGCAGCAGAGTTTTCTCTCGCGGCTCAACCGAGCGCATCAGCCGAACTCTGATTCATCAGGCGGCGAGTGCGTGAGTCTGGTTGGCCCTCGGACCACTACATTCAACGATATACGTACACGCGCACTTGTGAGTTAGTACGCACTTACGCGTGTACCGGGTAACCTGCATTCGTCGCAGTTGGCAACTTGGCAACGTCGTACTCACAACTACGATTTACTTCGCTCTCCGTTGTTCTTACCACGCTCCTTTCTATCATCTTTCTCGTACCTATAGCCAGTCTTAAGGCACAGTCTCGCTTTCTATTCGTCTTTGTCGGTTTCGCCTATTCGCCGACTCAACGCTCTCTCTTTCTCTCTCTCTCTCTCTTTCTTTCTCTTTCTCTCTCTCTGTCTATCAACGTGTATCTCCGTCTTCTCGTTGACTCTTTCTCCCGACTCCCTCTTACTCGCTTCCCCCGATCAGGTAAAACGTAAACCTGGCCTGCTCTTCGACTCGGCACCGAACCACCTTTTTCTTGAATCAGTCGAGCCATCAGCATCGTGGCGAGAGGACGTAATCTCTCGTACACCTTGCTTAAATCTACTCAGCAATCGTTGACTCCGATCTTTTTTATCTTGTTCGAATAATTTGATATTTAATTTAAATTTGGTGTTGCCCGAAATCGAGGAAAAAAAAACGCCACACTTCGAGTATCATCGATTGCCGAAACAATTCTGTTTCTAGAACGACGGTATTATAAAATCAACTCGACGAGAGGAGAGAATTGTTACGTTCAACAACGGAGCTGATAACACAACGAGCGGATTTTACTTGGCATTTTGCCCAGCTCTCCTAACGAAGTGAGTATACCTCGTTCTCGTCAGACCGGAAATTGTTAATTGATCGATAAACAAATTTATTCGTTGATTGTCAAACACTGTTACTCGGTGTGTGTACTCGTTCGATCGGTGATTTATCGGTTAATTCATAATTATCATCGATAACGAGGGAAATCAACGTTCCATAATAATGGAACATTGTCGCGTTTGAGGAAACCACGAAAGTTTCTTAAATGGGAAGCGAGTTTCTCCTGCTCTTCGCGTTAGGACACCTTCTCCGACTCTGTTCTTCGTTGTTCATGTTGCTGCTAGTTCTGTAACTGCAGCTACAACATTTTACAGAGGCTGCTGGCGACCGTGAAGAAATCGCGTCGAGCCGACCTCGTTGTAATTCGAGAGTGTCCAGTCGAGAAGGCGTAAAACCAATCTCCGTTTACACGATTTGACAATCTTTTCTTTATTTATTTTTTATAATTATCTTACGTCAGATACATGTTTGGCATTTTTTTTAAAAGAACGTTTGCAATCTTGTTAACAGAGAGAGAGAGAGAGAGAAAGAGAGAGAGAGAGAAAATTAATGTAAAGCTTAATAATATTTCTAAAGAAAAACTCTCCATTGTTGCCGTAATTATCAATCAAGAAAGTAATTACAGTAACAATGGTAAAAGTTAACGTGTAACATTTTTCTTTTTAATCCCATGGACTAAAACAATTGATAATTGTCACTGAATAGTTACAAGAACTATGACAACTATGTGTCTCGTAACGCATACACAGGGATTACATCGCACTGACAATGAGAGAAAATAATTGTAATGGCAATTATTTAAATTGAAAACTAATTTATCCGAGAGTCGCACGAACGAACCATTAATTTTTGTTAGAATAATCACGATTTCTCTGAGTGCGCAATTTTTAAGATCAAATACATCGAAGTCTGCACGAAGTATTACAACATTTTATAGAATTATTCCAGTAATATTTATAGATCTCAATAAAATATTTTGTTATCGTGTAAAATGGAAAAAAAAATTTCTCCTATAGGATGTAAGTTGATATTTTTATATTTTTACTTTTGCTCGGAAGTAAAAATAACACCGGAAATATCCTTAAGTGATACACGCGTTAATAAAATGAATATAATTCTTTAAAATCAAATATCAATAATTTTTTTTTATGGTGTAACGAATCTTTTGTAATTATTTTTTATTAATCAATTGAACAATTTATCGAGACTTTAAATGTTATTATGATAAGAAAATAATTGAATGTTGATTTCTTTGGATGAATTGACAACATGCAATTACCTCTGGATGGATTTTCCAGTAGAACTGATCATCCTACGTGTCACATTATTTTTATTTGTCTGATATAGTTAAAATAATTTCAAGCATTACCTCGACAGAATTATTTATTTAAAAAGGCGTGTATAATTTGATATTTTCACATTGCTTCCTCGTAATTACCGACAACTCACAGATTCTTCTGTACGGAGAATGGTTATCTCGATTTTGGTTTTCTCATAGATGAAGAGGTATTAAAATTTTTAATAAAATTGAAAATTTGGTAAAATTGCAAATTTCATCAAGTTTAAAGCACTTAACGAATTTTTACAAAATTTAAGACCAAGTAACCTTGTATCCGAGCTAATTTATATGCAAAGTTTCAGTTTGATAAATAAAAATTTACGAAAGTAAGAACAGAGATAGATTTTTTTTCGAAAAATTCCAAAAATGCTTGATTCTATAAAATCTAAACACCTTGATCGATTCTTACCAAACTGAATACCGAAAAACTTTGTCTCTTGACCTATTCTTTTAGAAAGTTTTAACTCGATAGCTTAAAATTTACAAAAGCTAGAGAGCATACCTTCTTTTTTCGAAAAATTCAAAGAACCATAAAATGAAACACCCGTTAGCGATTTGGGCGAAAATTGCACCAAACTGATGGGTGTTACGATTCCATTCGTGTACAAAGCTTCAGAATGATCGAGTAATCCGTTCTCGGGATATAACTATTGCAATCTTCAAGCTCATCTCACTCACTCATTCACTCACTCACTCACTCAGTCACTCACTCACTCACTCACTCACTCACTCACTCGCTCGCTCACTCACACACACACACGTGCGTCCGCGCGCACTTACGCATGGAAATTTTTTTTCTAAATATGATTTCTCGTCTTTTTGGGACTCTTTAATTACTCTGACATAAAAATCTCACGAAAACATAGTTTCCTCCATGAGGAACATGAATTCAAACTCAACGCACAAATTTAATTAATTTAATTAAATGAAATTTATTATCTGAATTATCTGTAAAAATTAAACAAGATTTATCGTTTTCAAATCGAGATAATAACAATTGAAGTTGGCACGATGTGTCAACGAAATTCAATGATTGAGGAAAAAATTAGAAAATTTTGTAAAAGAATAAGACGAACGTGTTAAAAAAAAATTGACAATAGTTTATCGTTTTTATTTTTGCGATATAGTGAGTTAAATTAAAATGTGACATGCGTATAAGGGTCGTATTGTCACGCAAACCCTACACCCACCCTTGTACCTTGTACCCTTGCGCACGATTTAATTTCTTTCCCACCGCCGAGGTGTTGAGATAAACCATAAATAAATGTTAACGAAATATTTATTTCCAATTGAACTATATATTTATACTTCATTGTTATGAAATAATTAAATTTTTATCAAAAATATTGACCCTGACGTACAAATATTTCAACCGTAGATATCTGCTGAGCTATAAGCATCGATATTTTTAATAAACTTTGAGTCTGATTTAACGTAAAAACTTTATAAATTTTTTAAGAATTTCGTCCATCATCTCCTGAGCTATTTCTGTATAAGAAGAAAAACATTTTCTTTTTTTCATTCTTAATGCATTGTATCTTGAATTACATAGATGGGATCTGTTTCAGAGTGTAAATTGAGTAAAGATTTTGAATTACGGATGATCTAACGGCTGGTTGACTCCAAAATCGAGATTGATAAGCCAATTTCATGACTTTTCTTCACCTCATGTATCGAATTTAATCTTTTATTCGCAAGTAGTTGATAAGACTTTGGCTCTCCCTCGTTCATTGTACTTTCTCTCTGTCTCTCTCACTCTCTGGATTACCGGAGTCTATGGTACGAAGCCATGACTGGTTCTTTATGCGAGTCCCGAGTAATCTGTTCCTTTCATCTCATTTAATTTAGAGATTCGATCTCTTCATCTCCGTCGATCAGATCTCAAAGCCTTAATCGTTGAATCGTGGGATCGAGGATCGATCGATCCAGCAACGTTCTCGAGTTGGCCCGTCGGAAGATGATGGTCGACAAAGCTGAGTCGCCGTGCGTAATATACTCGCAAAATAACTGTATATCGATATACGGTACCGCTCGTTTGCTTACTTGCGCGTCGTCAGCGTCGGCGGTTCTTCTTCTTTTTCTTCTTCTCTTCGAGGCTGTGGGAATTTATATTTTTAACCGGTTCCACGATGCCCAAGAGTCAACAACACAAATGTTGCCTTATCTTTGAACCTTCTCGATACCTCGTGCGGCAACTTTAGAGCGCGATCGTTGTTCGTCTCTTCTCTCATTCTTCTTATTTCTTTCATCGATGGAATAAAGCAACCAACGTCCGCGAAGATATCAAAGGTAAACAGCGCGTACAGAGATACAAGCGTGGAATAAATCGTCTGGAAAAAGTCCTCGGTTAAGAGGGGCGAGGACGCCAGGAGAGAGAAAGAGAAAGACAGAGAGGAAGAGAAAGAAAGAGGCAGAGAGGAAGAGAAAGAAAGAGGCAGAGAGAGAGAGAGAGAGAGAGAGGTCTCAACCATAGCAAGAAGAATATATATCCAACAAGGCACAGAGTCATGGAACCACGTGTGTTACGTATAACCTCTCTTCGGCTTTATCCGGTACACTGCAAAGCAAACCCGTTTTTCCTCGAACCTGTGAATAAATGGAGAAGCTCTCTCGCAGCGACCGAACGAGTGCCGCAGCAGATTTCCGCGCGCGCTTCGCGACGACCCAATTTGGCTTCGCGCTAATTGGACTTGCTCCGTTGACCGGAGCCCAGTCCTCGAGCTGCTGTTGGTCATCCGCGCTGAGCTTTGCTTCTCTTTCTTTCTTCCTTCATACATGTGTTGTATTCAGTAGTCCAGGCTCCAATTTAGCGTTGATTCGTCTCTCCCCGACACTTCCTGGTCTGTATTTCCGTTCTTCCTGTATAAATCCGATCCGATGACTAGTCTCGTCGATATATCTGATTGTCGATACCCACGAGGATGACAGAGTTGGAATAGAGGACGAGAATATCAGGCTTTTCAGTCTGTCAAGCAAGGTGGCCTAGTCGACGCTTATTCCAACTTCTTTTCTTCTCTTTGTCATTTATTTTATTTTCTCTTGGCTCGTTTGTTGCTTATTTCTTTGTCGTTTTATTTTAAAACGATGTAGAACCGCGCGATAGTCCATCGACCAATGCGACACGAGTTGCTTACTTACTCGCGGTGCAACTCAATGTTCGCGATTAAGATGCGGACACCGTTGTTCAGAGGCACAACGACTACATGACTCGCGGTCGTTAGTTGTCACTCTCGTGACAGTTGTAGGTACAACGTACGTATATATTTGTAACGAATGCGTCGCTCTATACTGTCAAGATTATAACGTTTACGACTCTGTTGCTCCCGAGACCTACATATACCGAAGTATATGCCGTGACGATTCTAACAATAGTATACGGATTTTATAATTAGACAAGTTGTGCTAATTAGTCATTTAACCGAAAAAGAAAATGTGTTTCAGTTACTCTTGGAATTGTCATAGGTTTATTCTGAAAATATTTTATCAATGTTGGAAAATTTTGACAACGGATATTGACATTTGTAATAATTAATTCAAGGGAGATTTTTATGATTTGATATTTGAAAGTATTTTTTAAATTTGTCCTAATTAGGCATTTAATTGACAAAGAAAATACAGTTTAGTTACTCTTAAAATTTTTATAGATTGATCCTAAAAGTGTCATGTCAATGTGTGAGAATATTCACGACGGATATTGCTATTTGAAAGTACTTTTTTAATTTGTTCTCTGACGAAGAAACTGTAGTTTAGTTACTCTCGGAACTGTTATAGATTGATCCTGAAAATATTTGATCAAAGTTGAGGAATATTGACAACGGATATTGATATTTGTAATAATTTAAATAAATTCAAGTCAAATTTTTATGAATTGCTATTTGAAAGTACTTTTTTTATTTTGTGCTCTAACAAAGAAAATGTAGTTTAATTACTCTTGGAACTGTTATATATTGATTCTGAAAATATTTTATCAATTTTGGGAAATATTGACAACGGATATTAACATTTGTAATAATTTAAATAAATTCAAGTGAAATTTGTATGATTTCTTATTCGATTTGGTATTTGGGCAAAAGCATTGATGGCAATGGAAAATGTAGAAAAATTTAGTGCACATCTATAGTGCGTTGACTAGTAGTTAATTAACTAATTGTATTTATTTATTTATTTATTTATTTGATGCTGCTATTAAGGAGGACAACCAGCTGTATCGTGGTCCAATTATATTTCGTTTACTAAATTGTTAAAACGAATTAATAGAAAACTTGTAGACATTGGAAAAATCGTTTTACCAATAAAGATGGAAGAGTAGATCAATCAATTTATATTATTTATATTATTTATTAAAGATACGTTGTTTAAGGTTGCTGATTTGATTTACCAGTTTTTATCTACTGTCAAAATCAGTCAATATGTGTTTAATGACTCGCGATCGATTATGATCGTTTCGGGCTGTTTGCCGTGTACTTAAGCGATTGCAATCTGATGTACGTTTAGCGACATTGTTATCTTCGTTATCTAATCGCAAAATGTGTTAATCGTTTGATTGAAGAAACAAGATAGCTATTTCCCCTTAAAACCCATTAAATTTGTTATTTTTCCTTTAAAATGTTGATAACCCGAGTTAAGATTTAATAATAAACAGAGTCTACCAAAAATATATATTTTTACATTCCCTTTGCTATATTCCAGGTGTCAGAATCTTAAGGATATCATTATGGAGTCCTGGTTGAGTGACGTGCAGCGGGTGAGAATTCCACGACCAAAATTCGGGAGTGGAAATTCAGTGCGACGATCGAATTCAGCGGTTGTGCAGCACGTCAGGCCAGATGCTCACCTACACGCACGACAGGCAGCCCAGGAAGTAGCGAAAGCGACAGAGGAACTGCGACAAGCGATACAGGACAAGCTATGATCGTGAATCGCGACAATTATTATTATTATTATTAATTATTGCACCGACGTGGTTACTATTTATCCATCAAACCTCGTTACCGATGCTGCTACTCCTGCGCGTACCTCTCGATCCTCATGTAAAATACTCATAATGACGTTTTTTTTTTCTCATGAAAACGTTCGTTCATCTATATAAATATACGACACGACGTACCGTATACGAGTTGGACAAGAGTCCGTTAGACTAAAACCGAATAAAGAGGAGTAAGTCCGATGATAGAAGTAATTCGTCAGTAAGAAAGGAAACGAGCCGAGAAAATATATATTAAATTCTCATGAAAGTCCGAGGCTTTGAGGTGAAAAAGAGAAGAAATAAAAGGGAAGGATTCATAGCGAAAGAGTCTAAGAAGGTGGAAGAGTAAGAGAGAACGAAAGAGAATGATATTATTTCAGTTCTCGACTGTTCCGCCTCTTCCGAGACTCGTCTACTTGGTTTTCTCATCGCTTTTATCAAGATACCAGAGCGTGTAGGCAGCAAGATTCTCCGGTAGGACTAGTTTCCCGCGTCAACTCCCGAGAACGTGGTAACCTGCTTTTCCCTGAGCTGATTACCCGCGGGACGATCCAACGAATCCGCACTTCCCTCACGTTTCTTCCAGCTACTTTTGAGTCAGAGGAAAATTCTTCACAGTAACGTATTTCTTTTCCAACGCTCGTTCCACCGCGCCTACGCTTATTTCTCGTGGTAATCGAAAGCTCGTCAGCTCTCTGTCAAACTCAGTAATATTATACCAAGAAGATCCGTCAACCGTTAGCTTCCTCCGAGTCTTATATTCGCATGATAATATCGTCCTGCTCCCATGAAAATTAAATATATATATTCGACATTTATATGCGGCGAAACGTTCTATATCATCGAATATATTTTTTATATATTCGTGAGACACGTACTAAAAAGATATATTTGAGATATATAGACGGATTCTCTGTTGTTTCAACAAAGTAAAGAGTTAAACACTCTTTAGCCGATGGTCAACATATAATTGGTTAAAGAAATTAATAATATCTTTCCGTTTATAATATACAAATGCGTCGACCTCATCGATATATCCCATTGACCTCTCGATATATCCCATCTACCGTTAATTCCTACAAATTGTATATTCACTGATAATACCGCCCTCCTCCCATAAAAATAAAAAATATATTTGAGGATATATCGTTCGCATGCAGCAAAAAGTTCTATATCCTCAATATATTTTTTATATATCCGTGGGACACGTACTAAAAAGATATATTTGAGATATATAGACGGATTCTCTGTTGTTTCAACAAAGTGAAGGGTTAAACATACTTTAGCCGATGTTCAACATACAATTGGTTAAAAAAATTAATAATATCTTTCCGTTTAGAATATACAAATGCGTCGACCTCATCGATATATCCCGTTGACCCCATCGATAATTCTTGTTGAGCCCATCGATATATCCCGTTGATCATTAACTTCCTACAAATCTTATATTCACCGATAATACCGCCCTGCTCTCATGAAAATAAAAAATATATTTGAGAATACATCATTCGCATGCAGAAAAAAGTTCTATATCCTCAATATATTTTTATATATCCGTGTGACATGTACTAAAAAGATATCTTTGGGATATATATCCGGATTCTCTGCTATTTCAACGAAGCGAAGGCTTAAATATCCTTCAAGCGATAGTCAACGTACAGTTGGTTAAAGAATTTAATAATTTCTTTCCGTATTGAACATATATCTGAAATATATTAATATTCAAAGATAAAATATATATGTTGCGGCAGTTCTATATTTGATATTTATTTGTATAGATATCGACTTATACTTCCTTTCCCTGTGGGATACTCTGCTATTAGGATACCGAGAACGTCGTTCTCTTGTACATAAAAGAAAACAAAAGAAAAAAAATTGTAATCTTTTCGACTCGAACGTTTCCTCAATTTTATAATTTTTATATATTATATTAAATATATATGTATTACTAAAGTATTGTTGTTAAATATATATTAAGAAGAATATAAAGGAATCTATTATTTTACAACACTGTGGAGTTATTTAGATTTCTTGACGACCAAGAATAGTTTTACCTCTTGCTGTTAATGGATATTGCGAAAATTCATTGGGGTTAAGAGCGTTCGCCTATAATTGCGACGCTTTGGTAACAAATCCTTCCTCAGAGTTCTATGACGGTAAGACTGTTTGGTTTCTATCATTTTCTATATCTCACTTGGTTCTGTTACTGCTATTGGTGCTTTCCTGCACGAAGAAATAATCGACTTCGCTTTCCTTATTCGATTCACTCGAGCGGAGCATCGAGAAGGCGTTTCACCTTCGCGTGGCTCACTTACCGCTGCTGTTACTCCGGACCACTCTCCCTATCGCGCGTGTTCGATCGCTATCCCATGAAAAGTTATATCCAACCGATTATATATCGCATGTATGCTTTGACGTTGGCAAGCAGATTAAGTGGGATAACGAAAAAAAAAAAAAAAAAAAAGTCAACGTGAATTTCTCTTGATTGAATCGTGAAAGGGAGAGGTAAGGAAAGACGAAAAGAAAGGAAAAGGGACATATTCGCTCAGGCTACGTCGATAACAACGATTTATCGTTTCTGATATGCCGAATCGGGATGACCGATTATTTATTATTCTTCTTCTATTCATTCAAAGCTGCATCAACAGCAATTTTATTAACGAGCGGACACCGATGATTAATTATATGAGAATGATTGTCTCTCGCAACTAATATACCGTGAACCCGAGTTGAAAAAGTAGAAAGCAAACCGTTAATCTTCGAATGACTGGTCCAGTCACTGACTATCGATTACTGTTTGATGAAAGTTAAAAAAAAAAAAAAAGAAGTAATTGTTGTGGATTCTAAATGAATAAATCTGCTTGATCGAAATTATTTTAACGAAAGAAAGTACAAATGAGAAACATCGTCTTGAAACAATGCACTAATCACGTATTATCATTTTAATCATTGAGGTATGACATACTCCGTGTCATTGCAATTTCAATTGTCGTTTTGTACGTTCGCAGTCATTAGGAAAGCAAATATTTACATCGATCGATAACTTCACTGAATATTAATGACTCGCTATCCATGCGGCCGGAATATGTGCTCAAGGGGTCAGTAACAGAGATCGTGGCCTTAACATCACCCGACCATGAACCCTTGTTTCTTATCCTGATCCTCGTTACAAAAGTAGTATAATTAGTCAACGCGGTATATCTACGCGAGAGCATAGAAAGCCTCCTTTGCTCGAGCCTCTTGCCGCTGTATCCGAACAACCGAAAGGCTCTTCGACTCCGGAAAAACGAACGAGTGAGTCGGAGCGTACTATTTTCTAGATTACACGGTAAATACAAGCGCTTACATAGATACGAGTCTCGGCATGGCGCTCTAGCTTATTTTCTCTGTTGCTTACTATACGGAAACCTCGCAATCACGAGAGACGTTACATGCGCTTGGCTCATTCCATCTCTGCCTCTTTCTCACTTTATTCTCTTAACACTTACGCCAGCGCCTTCTTTCAAAGAGACGATGCACAGTAAGTATATAAGTTTTACTTGAGTAAGAGAGAGAGAGAGAGAGAGAGAGAGAGAAAGAGAGAGATAGAGAGTAAAAGAAAGGGAGAAAGGGTTACCGAGATCCCTCACTGCTCATGGCACGCGAGAACCCGAAGAAAATAAAGAAATGAGCGAGGTACGCCAGACAGGAATAAATAAAATAGTAAGGAAAAGAAAGAAGCTTGAAAAAAAATTAACAGAATTGCAAGAAGAAGAAAATAAACGTAAGAACGCGATACCATATCGTAGATCTAGCAAAGCGATGCTCAGGGATATTCGACGCGTGTTGGACACTTTGAAAAACGAGATAGGGGAAAAAGCAGAAGGAGAGTTGGGAAGATGAGGAGCCAAAGTGTGCGCTAGGTATATGTGAGGGTCGACGAGAAAAAATCGTCGCGAACGACCGTGAACTCTGCTCGGACTCTTCACGTTCTCGTTCTTCTCTTATTCTTCGCAAAACGATACCACGTGCAAGGGTGCGTGCACCTGGCGCACGCTCCTACTATTACCACTGCTACCTACACGCATAGAGATGTACAAGAGGAATCTTATCGCCTCGGGCTTCTTGTTAAGGAATTCTCATGAAATTTTCGCAGTGTAAGATTATGCCATCGATTCGAATATGACAGTCGCAGGATAAATATTCAGCGACAACGATTAATATCAAGAGTCCGGTGAAGTTCGTTCGATACGATCGTCAATCGCGTATCGTATTACGAGGTCAGCGGGTCATCTCTGGGTTACCTTCGATATCTAGCCAATCGCGTTCTTGTGGTTGATTTTTACTGTCTGTCATCATTGTGCCTTGCCAATGAGAATTATTTCAATATTTTATTACAACTGTGGGACATTTTCTACGATTTTTGCAGTTACGTTTGTTTGTTTTTTTTTTTGTTTTCAATTAAGTCAACTTTTAAGATAAAAACCTTTTTCAGAAACTTTTTGTACAAATGGCACTCTCGATCAGCAGCATCCAAGGTTATCGGATTATCAAATACAACAGTTTTTATAAATATTTCTTTATTATTTCGATAAATAGAAATAAATATTTATAAAACTAACGATCTATCGTCAATGTGAGATAAATTAATCTTTAAAAAAAAAAGTTAATGGAGGTCGATCGATCGATTATTCAACTTCTAGACGTTGTTTTTGTTGGCAATCCGTTTATTCTACAATTGGTATCTTCGTTGATAACAAAATTCTAGCTATACTATCAATTGTGTTGTAGTATAAGCGACAACTACGAATAATCTATAATGTTACACAGGTTAACTACCGTTAATTAATTCCTGAATTACGTTCCCCTTACTTCTTGAAATATCAGATAGATTAGTAATTAATTAACCAAGCATTAATGAACAGCAGCGTACTTTGATATAGCAAGGTGGATGTTCCAGTCATTGATCAGTAAACCAGTAATCTATAGTTGCGTTAAAATACTGTAAATTTTGCTACAGTAAAAGCGCACGCTATCGATTATTCGTATACCGATGATCAATGACTGGAACATTCAACTTATACGTATGGCCGAGATCTCTTAGCAACTAATGACTGTGACTAATGTAAACCGCTCGGTCGTTGAACCGCCGGCTGCTCTCTCGCCTGATAAACGCAATATGAAGAATACTTTCATCACGATAGTATGCAAGACTGTTAAAAAATGCAGCGTGTCAAATACGTGAACTTTTGACCTGTGTTGATCAATTTTAACATTTTTTTAAATCACGGAAACTCGTGTGTTTAAATTATTTGGCTCTCACCTCAAAATTTTAAACACATTTATCTTTGCGATGCATTGATAGAAATTAATGAATCGTTGGCAATCGATACAAATCTCCAGCACGAGTAAAATAAAAGAAATTTCATGAAATTTCATTGATTCAATTTCAAATAAAACGTGTTTAAAATTTTGAGATTATATTGCAAAATGATAATAGATATTAACGACGGTCGTTTCAGCGTAATCATACCAATACCGTGTTTAGATCTTATCTTTAACACCGAATTTTTAACAGTGCAACTATATAATCTGTTGACATCCTATTTTATCTACGAAAACGTGTTTTACCCGCTAATTCCTAACCTAACTATGAATTAACTCGTGAACAGGTACTAAAGACAATTTATTTCAAATATTTCTAAGTCTTTCGACCTAATCGCGCGGAGCAAGAATCTCGGAGTGTGACAGAGTTTTTAAACGTTTCTTTTAAACATTCTACAACTTAAAAATCTATTATATTCGCAGCGTGACCAGAAAGAATTTCTAAAAAGTGTATTACGGGTTCTCCGAGGTTCCAGCAAGGCGAAAGTTCATGAAAAATTCATGAATACATAATTGATAACATACAAAACAAGATAAACACTCGACGATTACACATAGAATAATAATAAATTATTGTGTTCAATAATTTTCGTTAAACTCACCAAATTTTCGGGATGAAGATGATGATGAGAGTATTCCCGTTGATTCCCTCTGGAACCACCGGGTGAACTGTGCCTCCTTCCGTTTCGTTCGTTCTCCATTTCATCCTCGTAGTCCTGAAAAAGATAGAAGGAATTCCAGGATTTTAGGGGAGCTCCGTTGTCCGTTGACCGACGTTCGACATCCTCACGAAGATTTCCAAACGAATTTTTTTCTTTTTGTTTTTTTTTTTCTTTCTTTGACTCGTTCGATGTGGTTAATAAAAAAAAAATTTACAAATACACGATCAAGATTGCAGAACGCGCCCGTTAATCATCCCTTTGCCCCAAAGGCAAAGCCTTCTTCAATGTTCAGCCGCGAGACGACAAATGTTTTTTTTTCTCGTCGTTCATCGCTGTCCTCGCTTCTCTTCATCTTTGTCTGTGCTCTCTAAATCTGTATATGTATTTATGTGTATGCATGTATGTGTGCGTGCTTCGAATATATGAGCGCGCGCGCGCGCGCGCGTGTGTGTGTGTGTGTGTGTGTGTGTGTGTGGTGTATTCAAGTGTGTGTATATCCACGTGTGTGTGTGTGTGTAGTACCTGATTGTCACACTCGTCATCGTTGGAGAGGGCGAGGTCGGATGTGGCGACCTGATGATGTTGAGGACCGCCGCGTCTGCAGCTCACTCTGGAATCCCAAAATCCCTCGGTTGAAACACCGACGAACCAACACACTCTCACCGCACAGTGTTAGAGATTACGTCGTCACGTACTCGTCATTATTATCGTCATCGTAATCCGACTCTCGTGTTAGTGAGTGTGCGAGCCTCCGTGAGTATGTGTGTGTTTGTGTGCGTGCGTGTGTGTGCGTTTGTTGCTCATTTTCATTGAGTACGAATTTTGTATTTTCAATGAAATTTAAAGCTCGAGCTCTTTTGAAAATTGTTTAAAAAATCATTGTTTCGTATTAAAAAATTTAATGAATATTTATAATTTCCCGACACTGTGTATGAACTAACTTTGAAGATAATAGTTTGACTATACAAAGAGAAGTAAACAAAATGAATAATTACAAATTACAAACGGCACCGAGCCAACTGGAGTTCAAATAAATAATTAAACAATATATTCGAGTGCTTTAATCGTCGTATCGTACAATCGTCGCTCGTTTATCTTTCTATCTTCCACGAGGAATCAATGAATTTTCTAATATTGTCACAATCATGTGTGCACTGTACACTGTTTTACACGAGAGGCACGAATTTTGATTCTGTTTCAACGATAGTACAATCGAATATCACGATATTAGTAATTTTTCAAGAAATTTCACTGTTTGACGGATAGAAAATTTGATTGAAAGTTATAATGAAATTTAAAAAATCGTTGCAACAAAAAAGTAACGATACTCGCCGTTAAAAATTAATTTATCGTGCAACAATGAATATATCTACGACCTCTTTTAGTTATCAGTGTCGTTATTCAGTGAATGTTGATAATCGTTCATCACCATCCAGATATATCGAAGTAGAAATTGTCGTCACTACGATATCTCAGAGAACCTATAGAATATTTTCTTTTATTATCAACGCGTTAACTCACTGATGGATTGCGCCATTAATATCGATTGATTTCTCTTGGGCCAAAGCATGTGTCAAGGTACGTAATGTTACTCATTGATTTTATCATTTCTACATACAACGGATACACGATGAGAAAGAAATTATTATTTGTGATAGATTTAACGTACTTCCTGAAACTTGTTAGCAACATATGCTCGATAGTCGTTCTACACGCGCATTGGGAATTGTCGCAATTGAATTTTCCACGTGACGCGAAACGCGAACTCCCGTTTGCGAGTTCTGTGCCAGATTGTGAGGGAGAGAGACAGTGAAGAGACAGAGAGAGAGAGAGAGAGACCACTACGGAGAGAAACTCGTGTTCTCGGACATTTTATTTTATAACCTTCGGGGTTTTTTTTTTCCTCTCCTCTATTCCTTCCCCTCAATTATCGGAGAACTAGCTGTAAGCCCTTGCCGCAGTAGCGCACCGATAATAAAGTACGTTTCATTTCCAGGTCGACTGGCGCTCGACTGGCGTGAATGTCCATTTGTTACGTTCGGTTACCCGGGATACCTAGTGGTGCTAGGTTCGCGTTCCCCGCAAACCTCTTCATGGTACAAGAAGAGTTTCGTAGCCATTACAAAAGTCCCTACGAGCTTCTACCGATCTATCTATCTATACCTAACGTGGAAACTTTCCTTGTCGTACACGCATTTTATAGCAAGCAGCTGTGTCAGTGGTAAAGTGGTACAATTACGAACGTGCGATCCTTACTGCTAAATCCTGTTGTCATATTTCGAACCATAGCATGCAATTTTATATAAAAAGATAGAGAGAATTAAAACAGTTGATGGTGAGCCGACTTTAATTAAATATAAAAGCTGTTTTATTTTTTTTTTATTGGTTAAAAAAAAATGATCGAACATCTCATGCTGTCGATCATTCGAAATCGTCTTCTGATCATCTTTAAAAAATTATCAGATTCCAATACAACAGATTGTAGAAGTTACATTTTTTTAAACGTTATTTTGTATTTTTTAAATAATAGGCAACTCCTACAATTTTTCAATATTTTTATACAAAGATTTTGGTACACGTAATAAAAATGTTTATAAATGTTTATGTACACTGAAAAATGAAGACTCAATTGGCTTGTACCTTTGATTGATGAAAAAATTGTATATGCACGAGACTCTTTGATATTTGTAATTAATATTAATGTTTGACGCTTGTCTCGATCAAGGATAATGTCCTTATTCTCGATCCTTGTAAAGCTAACCCGACGGGATATGGATATTTCTGTCGTGATAAGAGTAAATTGGCCTATTATTTCTACAGTCGTGTATAATATTATCATAACTGTTTCAAAATATCGTTGATTACATCCAATCTTTCAATTATTTTGATAGACAAAAGGAAATCAACGCACACTCGTCAGTGTCGCCTCTACCGACATAACTGAGAACGATACCGGTTAGCTATGCCCCCATCACCGTTCAACTTTTCTATCGCATGCAGAACATTGATTCTAATGAATTAATGAGTATCATTAATAAAAAAAGACAGTGAGGAAACGATTTTAATCTTTATCGAACTCGCTAACTCCAAACAATTAAATAAAGAATGAGTTATAACTATGTTTAAGGATTGTTTGATAGTAGACAGCGAGTTAACGTTTACTTCCGGTAATTAGGGACGTTTGATGTCATGATTCCCGGTCAAATTATGTTTCCGGCGATTTTTTTTTCTGTATCCGTTATTTAGACCGCGAGCAATCGTTTCGAATGTGTAATTATTATTTGTTGTACATAGTTTCTACTACGAAAAACGGATATTCGAAGAGGACGACGCGTCCTAACCTCAATACGAATAATAGATTCGGAGTTTGACGGGCGGTAGGAAATGTAAAAGGAACTTGGGCTTACTTAACGTATTTACTCTTCTCGTTTCAATCGTTATGTACGGGACGAATTGCTGATTTTTTTTACACTGCGCGTATGATCAGGTATTTCTTCAGCTCGTCTGAGATTACAATTGTTCGTTGAATTATCCGGTAGAGGGAGAATGGAGACACGAATGGAGACCTTATAACTAGAATTGCCAACAGCAAATTCTGCAGTTTTAAACGAGATAAACGAGATTAAGTTGAACTTTTAAATTCCGACAATAACTCGATTTTCAATAGTTTCGATAAATAAATAAATAAATTGAGAGAACGTTTGGCATTTCGAAAATTTAACTAGTAAATCGATCTGTAATTGTTGGCTTGTGATACATTTTTGCGCCAATCACCAGTTGGTTTTGATTAGTTTTTTGATCATTTTTCAAAATTCTATTACTAAAGGTACCGCGATGTCTCCTGAAGAAAATTCATTAAATTTTCAAAACGATCCAAGAGCTGTATCAAAAAAAAATTATTCTGTCAACCCCTGGAGAGAATGATTAACGGGTGATCAAAATGTTTTTGTTTGTCCGTTCCCTTCGGAGTTCTGGTAGCAATCTCCAGAAGAATTCAGTTAATAGAAGCAAAGGGAATGTATCGAGGTTCGATCACACGCATCATACTTTTTGCGACTTTGCTTCGATCGCACGAATCGAGACGCAGTTATCATTCCTAACGACGGCTGATTGTTTCTCTTACTTCTCTAAACTCTTTTCTTTATCCCTTTTATTCTTAGAAATAATACCGCATGAGATAGTCCGTCGATTTATCACGTTCTACATATTTTCTGCTTTGTCGTACCGCACTCGAACATCGTTTACCCAGTGAATCATTATAAAAATTTTATCAAATTAATTTCGGTTTAAAAATTGATATTGTAATTGACGCAGTTATCATTCCTAACGACGGCTGATTGTTTCTCTTGCTCTAACCTTCTTTCTTTATCCCTTTCATTCTTAGGAATAATACCGCATGAGATAGTCCGTCGATTTATCACGTTCTACCTATTTTCTGCTTCGTCGTACCGCACTCGAACATCGTTTACCCAGTGAATCATTATAAAAATTTTATCAAATTAATTTCGGTTTAAAAATTGATATTTTAATTGACGGAGAATATTGTTGACAGCGGCGATTCGAGTTATGACAAACCAAACATATTGAAACGTCCATAGTCTCTCCCTGTCAAATTGTACTTCATCACCCGACCGAATTATAAAAAACTTTCGGACTTGTCGCTCCACGCCTGTCAATCACCTGGTTTCCTGGTGAATTGAGTTATCCGATTATTCTCACTGTACCCAATGTCTACCAATCGTGTTCAATAATCAAATGTGTTGGAATAACGTTTATGAACATCCCGCACCTACATTGTCTCCGTAACTATATATTATAGTACAGGAGAGTTCCACATAAGTTAACAGTGTATGCTTTCCCCCACTCCGTGAGTCTGGCGCGTGGAACAAAGACTCACGATCGAGGCTGCTTCTATCAAGACTCCCAATAGACAACGTTGATAGTTAAAAATCAATTAAAGGAATCTATCAAAGAATCAAAGGGAAATTTAATTAACTCGAACTTCTTTCTAACTCATGCCACACTCAACTGTACATGGTAAGATTCATTCTTGTTAACCGTTCTTAAAATCGTTCTCTCTCGCCCTTCCTTACTCTCTCCTGGTATATAGAAAACGAAACGTCGATGCGTTCACCAACATGACCTACAGGAAAACGCCATTAGGCTGGGACCAAAACGCGTGGTAAATACCACAGCCGCGGTCACTGGAATCGTTTAATTTTAAGGTTATCACCCTATCGGCCGTCTTTATACACGCTCCATCTGTTATCCCTCGTTACGCTCGACCCGCTTTGGATATTCTCTTTATCCTTGCTGTTAAATACGATACGGATGTGTAGCTACGATGAAATTGCAGTATAAACGATCGAATCGTCTATGGTAACCGATGTAAATAACTCTAATGTCACAAAGAACTCGAGCTTCATCGCTGACGATTATTTTTCTCTTTATTTTAGCTCCTAACCTCAAGATTTTATTTATTTAAAATATTTTATAGTGCGTCTGTGACGAGAAAGGTGATGTGATGTGTGATGTCGGTGACTGTATCTTTGTTATTTTATTTTATTATTTTTTTATTATTAGTTTTTGTTCGTATTTCTTGACCTGGTCCTGGGCATATCCGCCCCGAGACCGCTGTCTTCGCTCGGTGACCTATACTCCTGGTTATCCCTCGGTATGAGAGGTCCCGTTACGCCCAAGGGATCTCCCTCGACGTCCACGAGTCGTCCTGGCCGGCAACATGACCCTGGTGCCCCGCCCCTCTGCGGCAAATCATCACAAACATCCAAGGTAAGGCCAAAGGCCGCTGCTCCTTTATCCCCCCTTACGCGCTTTCATCTTTTTTTCTTTTTCTTTTAATTTTATTTTGCAATACTTCACTAATCATCGAGCTTGCCCGAGCTTTGATAACCGCCCGCGTCTCCGTATCCTGGATCGTCCTCGTCGTATGCTCGATTTTTTTTAAGGCGTTTTCCTTCGTCGTCTCTTCATCCCGCCCCTCCCACCAAAATAAATTCATGTCGAGTTGCGTTTGACTTATCGTCGTACAACGTCACATTTTTAGCGGTTACATTTGTACCGCAAGCGTACAATAAATAATTATTCATGTATCACTATCAATCAATGTAATAAAAATTCAGCAAAGCTCAGGCGAACTCGAAATGATAAATGAGACGTAATATTTGAAAGTAAATTAAAAAATTGTTTCTAAATAAATAATGAAGAACAATTGTCGCGCGGTTTATGCGTGTGTGTTTCCGTCTGCTTTTCGACACGACACACTGACTTGGAGTCGTTATGGACCACACGAGTGTGATGGTCGGGAGAGATAAAGCAGAGAAAGAGCGATAGAGAGAGAGAGAGAGAGAGAGAGAGAGAAAGAGAAAGAGAGAGAGAGAGAGAGAGAGAGAGAGAGAGAGAGAGAGAGAGAGAGAGAGAGAGAGAGAGAGAGAAATAGAAAGAAAGAGAGATGTCGAACAGAAGATAGAGAAAAATAAAATTAGAGCTTGAGAGCGAGCGAGCGAGAGGGAGGCAAAAAAGTTTATATTTCCATTAACGTCTTAAGATAAAGTCACCGATGAATGAACAATTAAGCTTAAACATTTATGTTCTCGTCAACGGATAGAGATTGTTTATTGCTCCAATCTACTGTATAGCTTCTGATGATAAATATCGTTGGGACAACGAATTAATTATTTGTTAACCAATTAGATGGTTGGTAACTAAATAATTTATTAACCGAAGCAATTAAATCGCGTGGAGGGTATTTGATCGTGAAATTGATTGAAGCGACAAAACTTTTTTTATCTAAAGGTTTTCACGAAAAGTTATAATTTCCGACAATTTGCAACAACTTTTTATCACAATATTGGTAACAAAATATGTGAAACGGTTATTAAAAAAAAGTATTTTCATTGCAAAGTAATTGAAAGTAACTATTTCACTCGAAATATATGAAAACAAGAGCGAATCAACTGATCAATGTTTTCAATCGAAATTACACAGAGAAAATTGAATGGTTAAGTACACTCTAAACGATTAATTTCGTTGTATCAACAAATCAATCGGTTCAGCCAATAAATTAATTGTTTGCCAACAAATCAATTTGCCGCGTCGACGTATTACTTGGTTGATCCAATCAATTAATTGTTTGGCTACCAACTAATTTGTTCGATTAATTTATTGATACAATCAAATCAATCGCATAGAACCTTGCAAATTTCATTGAATCAATGAATAATTTATATTCGTGTAGATCTCGATTGAAAACTGAGCGTCACAGATAGTAGGAAAACGTGTAAATTCAACGTACAATGTTTCATCTAAATTAATAAGAATTCACATTATAACTAAAAAAGTTTTTGTTCATTTACCTGTGATTCGATTGAATATTTCAACAAATCGTACATCGCTCTTCCACGTACGAAAGGAGTGCGTAACCCGTGACTCAACCGAGGGTTTGTTACTTTAGTACAAAACGATTTAGAATTACTGAAGAAACCAAAATGAAGCTCTTTACACATTTAAACTTTATATACGTTGAAAAAAAAACCGAATGAAATAATAAAAAACCTATTAAACCTTCTTAACAAACGTTAGCAATAAGCAATTCTCGTTAGTTCTAAAAATTTGTTTTGTTTATTAACCGGTGACTTGATTCAATATTTCAACAAATCGTATCACTTGCTTCCGCGTACAAAGCGAGTGCGTAACCCGTGACTCAACCGAGAGTTTGTTACTTTAGTACAAAAGATTGAGAAATAGTTAAAACAATTATTAAACCTTCTTCTTAATAATCATGAGCAATAAACAATTCTCATTAGTTCTAAAAAAGTTTTCGTTCATTTACCGGTGACTTGATTCAATATTTCAACAAATCGTATCACTCGCTTCCGCATACAAAGCGAGTGCGTGACCCGTGACTCAACCGAGAGTTTGTTACTTTAGTACAAAACGATTCATAAATAGTTAAAACAATTATTAAACCTTCTTCTTAATAATCATGAGCAATAAACAATTCTCATTAGTTCTAAAAAAGTTTTCGTTCATTTACCGGTGACTTGATTCAATATTTCAACAAATCGTATCACTCGCTTCCGCATACGAAACGTGTGTGTAACCCGTGACTCGACCGAGAGTTTGTTACTTTAGTACAAAACGATTCAGAAATGGTTAAAACAAATATTAAATCTTCTTCTTAACAAATATGAGCAATAAGGAATTCTCATGAGCCCTAAAAATGTTTTTATTCATCAACCGGTGACTTGATTCAATATTTCAACAAATCGTATCACTCGCTTCCGCGTACAAAGCGAGTGCGTAACCCGTGACTCAACCGAGAGTTTGTTACTTTAGTACAAAACGATTCAGAAATGGTTAAAACAATTATTAAATCTTCTTCTTAACAAATATGAGCAATAAGCAATTCTCATTAGTTCTAAAAAGGTTTTGTTCATTTACCGGTGACTTGATTCGATATTTCAACAAATCGTATCACTCGCTTCCGCATACAAAGCGAGTGCGTGACCCGTGACTCAACCGAGAGTTTGTTACTTTAGTACAAAACGATTCATAAATAGTTAAAACAATTATTAAACCTTCTTCTTAATAATCATGAGCAATAAATAATTCTCATTAGTTCTAAAAAAGTTTTCGTTCATTTACCGGTGACTTGATTCAATATTTCAACAAATCGTATCACTCGCTTCCGCATACGAAACGTGTGTGTAACCCGTGACTCGACCGAGAGTTTGTTACTTTAGTACAAAACGATTTTAAAATAGTTAAAATAAATTATCAAATCTTCTTCTTAATAATCATGAGCAGTAAGCAATGTTAATTAGGCCTAAAAAAGTTTTTAATCATTTTCCGTTGACTTAATTCAATATTTTAACAAATCGTGCCTCTCTCTCTCTCTCTCTCTCTCTACCTTCCGGATACGAAAGGAGGTGCGTGTCCTGTGACTCATTGTCAACCGAAGATTTCTTACTTTAGTACAAAACGATTCAGAATTACTAAAGCTCCCAAAATCCAGCTTTTAACAATTTTCTTCTTTTTAATAAGC
The DNA here is from genome assembly GCA_963942595.1 of Cylloceria caligata. Lineage (NCBI taxonomy): Eukaryota > Metazoa > Arthropoda > Insecta > Hymenoptera > Ichneumonidae > Cylloceria > Cylloceria caligata. Next base: position 78,447,687 of record OZ012705.1, on the reverse strand, counting down.
AAGTTAATAAAAACTTAATCTTGTATATAAATATCTAACAATGTTCTAATTAATCGATTAATTAGAACATTGCATTAAACATAAACGTTATTTTCTTTCCTATCAATAATATTTCCCTTCTTGTCAGTGAATATTAATTAAAGAGTCAAAGAAGCTTAAAAGTGAAAAAAAATTATGACGAAAGCAACATTTCTGAATCGTACTGTACAGTGTACATGTATTTCAATGATTGCCACAGTCCTCTTTCTCTCTTTTTCCCTTAGGCTCTCCCTCTGTTGCTTTCGTGTTAGTGCTGGCTGGCAAGACCGAAGCGAGAGCGTTCCAAGCATAACGTAAAACGTTATATCAATTATCATATAACAAACACACAAACACACACACACACACACACACACACACACACACACACACACACACACACACACACACACACACACACACACACACACACACACACACACACAAAACATCATAGAATACACAATACATACACACTACTGGTATAGATGAATAGAATATTCGTGTTAGCATTCTGTGGTATCTTGTCTGTCTGTAATGTGCTGTCTCTATATGATATGACTCTAACTACTAAACTGGCACACCTGTGCTTACGAGAAGCTGTCCGAGTTACTGATTCGCTAGAACGGGTTAAATACTTGCAGCGACTGTACTATCCTCCCTCCCTTCCACTCACCCTCTTTCTCTCTCTCTCTCTCTCTCTCTCTTTCTCCCTGTATCTTTCTCTCTGTAACTTTACATCTCTCACCCCTTTGTGTGGTATACTTATATATGTAATACTTTACATACTGCATTCGCAAAGTAGAAGCGACAGAGAGAGAGAGAGAGAAAGAGTGAGAGAGAGAGAGAGAACATTTTGAGAAACGAGCAATAGACAGAGACAAGAGCGGAGAGTGAGAAAGAAGGATCGAGCAATTATAAAACTACTGGAATACGAGAAATTTCACTCATGTGCTTCTCAACCTCGTGCATATATATTTTATAATATATATTCGTGTGTGTAACCCTCGAGTTTATTCTCTCTCGAGTGCTTCCGGGGATGACAACTATATGAATGCACCTCACTTATTATGTATGTGTGCGGATATGTGTGTGTATGTGTGCCAGAACATTAAAGAATTACGAATGTGTCATTCATGCCAAACGATGTTTTATTAATTTGTGAGAGGTTGCCTGTGGATCTCGCACCTCTCCAATCGACGACGAGTTCGTCATAAATCTTATGACTTATGACCAGAATCTATATAAATATCGTTAGCCATTAACACTTGGGGACGTGCGAGGGTACATTGATAACGTGGTACAGAGTAAAAGAGGAAGAGCAGGAGGACGATATATGCACAGTAGGACGAGTGTTACACGTAATAAACGAGCGGTTTTACAATTACACGTAAAGACAGAGCAGAGTATTGAAGAATGTGAAAATGTATGAAAACACTCGTTGGTGAAAGTTAGCTACAGCCCTACGTACTAATCAAACGAGTGATAGAATTTAAGAATAATAAATAAATATTTCTTTTACAATATTTTGTGGAACAATGAACGGTAACGAGACACGGTTTGCGCTTGTACAACATTGCATCTTGTAGAGAAAGCTACAATCATTAATCCCTTCGGTGGCAGAATTAAGAAGAAAAAATATTCGAAAAAAAAAAAAAGAAGAACAAATATTCGAATAAATAAATATCAATAAAAATAATACAAGTGATTTGACAAGTACTTATTGCTGTAACTATCGTAAAGACGGAAGAGATATTGAAGAACGTGAATATCAATGAAAGAACGCGTTTGCGATTGAACGAGGAGTCAGTGGTCAGCCGGCAGTGGACACGATACTATGTATTGCATGAAAAAAAAATCATCTCCAGAGATGATCGCTTCGCGTAATCGTGGACTTACCGGAAGATCGTGAAGCGAGGGAGTTACAACGAGGTCCGAGTGGGCACGATCGCCTTTCCTCTGTAAAATAGAAATGAGCTATTTTCGTTGTTGATAATGAAATGACCGAGCTACGGTCGATAAGACGACGAAGATACGAAATGACCTTTTTTTTTTAAACAAACGATGAATTAATATATTTTTCATTTAGTTTTTATCGAGATGAGATTCTTACCCTTGCGATAGCAACTCGTGGTCTGTAGACCAAGTCGTCAAAAACTGCTCTGTCCTTGCTGTCCACGAGTTCCCTGAGTTCGGTTAGAAGGGTGAGCTTTTCATGGGTATTCAAAAGATCCCCGAGACTGGCTACGAGATCCTCGACTGTCAGCCTTCGTGTTCTGTAATCTGCTAAGATTTGTGACAATGCCGCTCGTTCGCTTCTCGCCAAAACGACTCTTGCTTTTTCCTCGACCATCGCTGCTGTAGCTGCGGATACCGCATGAACACCACGATGCTGCCTCCATTCGTTGGCGCTGCTTCTGATTAACGAGAAAAAAAAAGTATTGAACAAGAGTTTATCATCATTTTTTCAACATTGACTATCCAAATTAATGTCCAATAAAAATTTTCCATATACATCGTAAGAAATTCTTTTCTATAAGATCGATTAGAGCAAATGAATTTATAAAAAATATATTTATCAATTTGTTATTATTTTATATTATTTAGTAATAAGATTAATGAATAATTAATTATTTTAAGGATATTGTGCGCAGAGAAGGCAATGAGTCACCGGTTGGTGTCCGATGCATTAACTCCGAGTGAGCAAAAGGAGCCTTACGCAGGACTCGGTGGCCTGTGGTTGATGTGAGGACTTTCGAGGAGCATCTGTGAATCGTGTTCCTGATACCTTGACGCAGGCATAACGATAGGACGACTGGTGGTGCACGAGTGAGGGACCTTGCCGACGTCTCGTATCACAAGGCTCATACGCTTGTTCGTCTTGAGTATCTGTACCGCCTCGTCATGGGTGGCCTCCTCGAAGCTCTGGCCATTGACCTCGATTATCTGGTCTCCTACCTGTGTTTTGCACACGCGTGTCGCATTACATAAATCGTATCGATACACTCAACGGCAAAAATACATTGAAAAATACCTCTAACATTATACTTATAACAACAACAACAACAACTACTACAAAAGACAGCGATTAATGCTTTTAAGTATACGATCTCTTGACTCGCTTTGCGAACCGTTATGCTTCTCTTCGACTCTTGCGGAGAATCGATGAGATTGACCTCCAAATAGGTAGAGAGCCTCGACGTATAGCTATAACTCTTCATGCAAGAGGCTTTGCTCTACGTCGTGACTCACTCCCGATAACGAATTACCGCGTCGTTGAACCGTGAACTCGAAACTTATCGTGTAATAATACAAATGCCGTGAATTCTACTACAGTCGACGTTCCCACAATTTTACTTACCCTTGAGTTCCTACTCCAAGCCACTGTCAGCTTGTACGAAACTACCGCGCATGCCCAGTTTCTCGCGCAAGCGCGATCCAAAGTGATAGAGTGGTGAGTGGGGGAAATCTACTGTAGGTAAAGTTAAGATGTGGGAACCGTTAATCATAGGAAACGGTCAAAATGTGAGGACGTCGACTGTACAGCATATTGTATACACGATAGCACGGAATGTGAGAGAGAATATTATTATTATACGAAATAACCTAAATTCTTCGATTTTTATACTGTTTAAAATAAAAAATCTTAATTTTACTTTAATCTCCTTTGTTTTTCCTTTTATTTGTCAACGACGCTGACAAGTGCGATGTCATACGTCTCATGGAACGTCTCATATCCGTATGACATATGCCAATGAACGATGAGAATTGAGAAATATATGAAACAGTGACTCACAAGGAGCCCAGCTCGGTCAGCCACGCTGTCTTTGTCGACACCAGTGACGTAGATACCGAGGCCGTACTCCAGACCACCGCGGATCATGAGTCCGAGCGATTGACCTGGCTCGATGCAGAGCTCGACCTTCCTCGTTCTTGGACCGTACCGCGTCGAGTCCCGCGGATGAAGCGGTGGCGGCGACGCCGGCCTTCCTTGACGATCCATCCAGCTACACGATTGCTGACGACCCGAACCAGACCATACCGGATGGCCACCTCGGCAACGAGGATCCAACGCTGGTCCACGCACTGTCATACTCAGCGTACGACAGGATTTGAGCATCTGAGAAAGCAGCCCATTACGGATTTTCCTATTGTTGGGTAATTGTTAATTTTTCTTACAGTTATTATAATATTAAGGCGGCAAAGGTTCCATAGGTAATAAAACATTTTTTTTAGAGCTCACACTCGCTAGATTTTTAATTGTTAATTGAGAATTGAACGCTTAACATTAGTCAACTTGCCGGGGACAGACGAATCTCAGGGATCTCTGTTTGGTTGAGTGATTAAAGTTGGTTTTCTTAGGGAAGTAGCAGTGATGGATAGTCGAAAGGATCAAAGGGAAGGATAAATCATTTGAGGAAGTGTTGGCAAGCAGTACGAAACAATATTATTTAGACAATCGAGTGTATTTGATGCTGAAATAACGGGAAGATTGAACGGAGAACCGCGGGTTGGAAATACAGGAAAGAAAATATGGCGGCGGCTGATAGAAAAAGACGGTTTCATTTCGACAGTGTGGAAAATGAGAGAAAGCAACAAGCAAAGTGAAACCATTGCGAAACGAGTAAAGAGCGATCACTAGAATCTGCGATTTCCCAGTTAAATAGAAACAAAATCACGAATCAAAGGAAAATTTTCGTTGAAATAGTAAGACAGATTAAAAAATTTCAAGTAAATCTCACACTTGGTCCGGCAATGTTTTGAAGAAAAAGTGGACAGAACGTATCGAGACGAAGCACAAAATAGATAGCCTGGAAATATAGTAAAGTTGGATGATCAAGGACTAAGATATATTTCATAACTTTGAAAGCTTCGAGGACAAGGATGTATAATTGTACCGATAAGACGTCTAGGATGACGTGCTTCGGAGAACACAGAGAGCTATTCATATCAACATACATTGAAACCCACACACGTACATCGGGATAGGTTGCTACCAGTGGCAGGGAGAGAGCATCGGAGGGTGCTTGTGGGGGATATCGATCTCGAGGCTCCCCGTGACGTCACATCCTGCCTATCCTTGACCCAACTATCTCTCCCTCTGGCTCGTTGTTTCTCTCACTCCCTCAGAGTTGCTCGTGTCCCCGGGACTTGTATCGAAGCTTCTCTCGCTGTTAGCCGCTACTGTACTATCGTCGAGATACTCCAGAGATACCAGAGATATTCGTTTACTTAATAATCCTTTAGGACTCGACCGACTAAGATACACCGGATACTCGTGCCAGTCTTGCTTCAGGACCGAGTGTAGTACGAGAGAGTTTCGGAGTTGTTGGTTCAGGCAGGTCCATTATTCGGCAGGATACACATAAGCTTCTCTTTTGTTGCCTCCCTTCGCCTCTCGTTCCTCACTCTGGACTCGGTCCAGTATCAACATATTCTCCGACCGCAAGCTTCGAAGCTCTGATGCATAGAGGCGAAAAGATCGTATATAGCGAGAGAGAGATTTGCCTGAACGTTTGCAACCCTCGTGATATCCTCACGTGCTCGTTCTCACCAACAGGATACCACGGTTTAGCGTACACGCTGACCAACTTGTCCATTATCGGTACCGGTAAGTCTCGCTTCCGTTTCACCAAATCCCTCGGTCTGATCGACCAACAGCCAGGGAACCGGTTAGCCAGTTGTGCCGTGATCGTCATTTGCTCTTTATTCAGCGTTCTCCCTCTCTATTAATTCTGTACGTTAGTTCACCACTTTGGAATCTTTGTTAGAACAAACTCATAAGCACGTGCTTCTAGCTCGCGTGTTATGGGCCATTAGAACGCAAATTTTAGCACCAGGACGATCGTTATCGCAACAACGTCACTTAGCTACTTCGCTTCAGCTAAACTACAAGTCAGTAGTGTGCAAGCTTTAACTACAAGTGTTGAAAATAATCTTACGGACCAAGTTATTCTCTTGTTGAATTTTTTATTTATTATTTACTCAAGTTACTCGAAGATACTGCGAACTTCTTTACGATATTTATATTTTTTAATGCCAATCAGCCCTTATCGGATACCCTTAATCCTTCAAGTACGAATGACACACTCGATGAGTTATTGGGATCCTGTCAATCAACCATTTAAGTTCAAAAAATATTGTTGTTAAATTATTTCGAAATAATACGAAGAGGTACGTTAAATTGTAATTTCTTTCATTGTATATGAAGAAAAAAAAAATAATACACGTAGACTCATTATTCTCAAAAACAAATACAGAACACGCTGTCCGTTTCTAAAAAAAAATTACTTGTTTCAGAAGTGTTAACATTTTTTGTTAATCGGCTTTTTACTGTGATAAATATAACACGATCCTTTCATCTTCTATTATTAGGAAAGTAATTTTAGTTGCTAGATGTTTTTTTTAAATGTATATTCACGATAAAGAATTATCTTCCTTCGAGAAGATATATTGTTGTTTGTTCCGGATTCTAGTACGAATGTATCATGACGAAATGTCTGAGTTATAAAAGGAAAAAACAAGAAGCTTAAGAAGAAGAACAAGAACAAGAACAAGAAGAAGATAAATAAAAAAGAAGAACACGAAACCGATGAACGTTCACGGTGACTTAAGATACGAATTAACAGCAAAGTCGACCTCGACTGTCGTTCGCATCTTTCTCTCGTCCGTAAATACGCTCTTACTCTCTTTTGCTGTATATATATCTCTATATATATATATGTGTGTGTGTGTATATATATATATATATATCTATATCCTCGTCTACGTTTTCATCGACAAACCAATTTCAGATCGATTTATACGAACAGGCGCGGACTTTTCTCGAAGCGCATGCATCCGCCAACAGAGAAAAGGACGCGAGCTTACGTAGCCATGTTTTTTCTCTCTTCCATTATTATTATACTTCGAACAGAGTGGAGGAAAGTGTAAAAAGAAAAATAAGTGATGAAAGTAGGGAGAGATTCAGGAAGGGCCAGAGTTTCCGAAGGGCGCCGAGATGACTGGCGCCCACTAAGCTTCTTTACTGCGAAAATCACAATCGACGCTGAAAAGACTTTACAAACAGCGACTGGGTTTTATAGATTGTTCGATAAGTGGTCATCCGTAAGATTCTGTACGCAATTCGTGATGCAACAAAATCCTAAATTCTTCATTGAAACGCATAAGCGCGTCTATTATTTTTACTTGCTTAACATACAATTATTTACTATCAAGATAATTTCGCGTTAAGCAAATATCCGGATCTTTATAATTGTCTCTCGTAAAATTAAATAAAGAAATGTCAAATTTTTGTACACTTTGTACGAATACATCGTTCGTCGCTATATTCGATCCTTACACTTCGTATACTTTGTACGAATACATTGTTTGTCACTATAAAATGTGCTCGACTAGGGAACTTTGTATTAATTTTTTCCTAAAATTAAAAACAGAAAAACATTTGATCGTAATACTGAGTACGCGACATATTTTTGATAATTAAAAAACGCGTTAAGTCTTGACGAACGTTTGAGTGTTTTGAAAAATGGTAAATACGACTATACGTAAATCTTGAAAATGAATATTTTCATAAAAACAAAGATTCCTCTGTGACGAAGCAAAAGGGGCCGACTCGATATCTCCGGTTGTAAAATACTTTCCACCAGATTTCTCCAAATAGATTAAATCCAAGGAGATAAATTATGAAATATAGGAATAAGAATAGATTCCGTCAGCAACTCAAAACCGAATTGTCGAGTAATTAAAAAATTGACAAATAGTAAGTAGGTCATCGAATCTCTTATCTCCAGATTTAAAGACGTCCGATTGAAAAGTTGGCTCAAGTTCACCTTTTCAAATAATTAATTAAGCGTACGGAGAATAGACGATTAAAATAAAAGATAAATTTTGAAATATAGGAATGAGAATAGATCTCGTTAGCAACTCAAAACCGAAATGTCGAGTAATTAAAAAATTGACAAATAGTAAGTAGGTCATCGAATCTCTTATCTCCAGATTTAAAGACGTCCGATTGAAAAGTTGGCTCAAGTTCACCTTTCCAAATAATTAATTGAGCGTGCGGAGAATAGACGATTAAAATAAAAGATAAATTTTGAAATATAGGAATGAGAATAGATCTCGTTAGCAACTCAAAACCGAATTGTCGAGTAATTAAAAAATTGACAAATAGTAAATAGGCCATCGAATCTCTTATCTCCAGATTTAAAGACGTCCGATTGAAAAGTTGGCTCAAGTTCACCTTTTCAAATAATTAATTAAGCGTACGGAGAATAGACGATTAAAATAAAAGATAAATTTTGAAATATAGGAATGAGAATAGATCTCGTTAGCAACTCAAAACCGAACTGTCGAGTAATTAAAAAATTGACAAATAGTAAATAGGCCATCGAATCTCTTATCTCCAGATTTAAAGACGTCCGATTGAAAAGTTGGCTCAAGTTCACCTTTTCAAATAATTAATTAAGCGTACGGAGAATAGACGATTAAAATAAAAGATAAATTTTGAAATATAGGAATGAGAATAGATCTCGTTAGCAACTCAAAACCGAATTGTCGAGTAATTAAAAAATTGACAAATAGTAAATAGGCCATCGAATCTCTTATCTCCAGATTTAAAGACGTCCGATTGAAAAGTTGGCTCAAGTTCACCTTTTCAAATAATTAATTAAGCGTACGGAGAATAGACGATTAAAATAAAAGATAAATTTTGAAATATAGGAATGAGAATAGATCTCGTTAGCAACTCAAAACCGAACTGTCGAGTAATTAAAAAATTGACAAATAGTAAGTAGGTCATCGAATCTCTTATCTCCAGATTTAAAGACGTCCGATTGAAAAGTTGGCTCAAGTTCACCTTTCCAAATAATTAATTGAGCGTGCGGAGAATAGACGATTAAAATAAAAGATAAATTTTGAAATATAGGAATGAGAATAGATCTCGTTAGCAACTCAAAACCGAATTGTCGAGTAATTAAAAAATTGACAAATAGTAAATAGGCTAACGAATCTCTTATCTCCAGATTTAAAGACGTCCGATTGAAAAGTTGGCTCAAGTTCACCTTTTCAAATAATTAATTAAGCGTACGGAGAATAGACGATTAAAATAAAAGATAAATTTTGAAATATAGGAATGAGAATAGATCTCGTTAGCAACTCAAAACCGAAATGTCGAGTAATTAAAAAATTGACAAATAGTAAGTAGGTCATCGAATCTCTTATCTCCAGATTTAAAGACGTCCGATTGAAAAGTTGGCTCAAGTTCACCTTTCCAAATAATTAATTGAGCGTGCGGAGAATAGACGATTAAAATAAAAGATAAATTTTGAAATATAGGAATGAGAATAGATCTCGTTAGCAACTCAAAACCGAATTGTCGAGTAATTAAAAAATTGACAAATAGTAAATAGGCCATCGAATCTCTTATCTCCAGATTTAAAGACGTCCGATTGAAAAGTTGGCTCACGTTCACCTTTTCAAATAATTAATTAAGCGTACGGAGAATAGACGATTAAAATAAAAGATAAATTTTGAAATATAGGAATGAGAATAGATCTCGTTAGCAACTCAAAACCGAACTGTCGAGTAATTAAAAAATTGACAAATAGTAAATAGGCCATCGAATCTCTTATCTCCAGATTTAAAGACGTCTGATTGAAAAGTTGGCTCAAGTTCACCTTTCCAAATAATTAATTAAGCGTACGGAGAATATACGATTAAAATAAAATAGTTATATCGCTTTTAGCAAGTGATTGAAGGTATATTAGCGAAGCGTGAATAATTGCGAAGCATTGAAATATGGCTGTGGGTAGTATTATTGGACCACGACTACCACGAACATCAGCAGCATCTGCCAGAGAGAACATTTTACATTTAAACCACTGGTACCCTAGTTATCTCTCAGCTTTCTTGTTCGTACTTACAATCAACAAGAGGAGGAGGAAGGCGGGAAGGAAGATTCTCCCTGTGACAGCCAAGAGTATTCAATCCGGCTTGGTGTCCCTTGCATTGTTCATGACGCCGCGCGACACGGGACTCCGATCGATTCGAGACGACGATGTTCTATGTTCTCCTCAACACGAATAAGCGCCGAGAAGATGTGGGGCCAGGGTCGACGTATAGAGGAAACATGCTGAAACGTCGCAACGATTCCTGATCTTTCCTGATATCGTTTTCTAAACTTCTCGACCTACTTCTTAACGTAATACGTTGATCATACGTAAATGATATCATTTGGTACAGTGACGGGTTTTATTTAAAAGCGATTTAGAGTTTCCTTGTGGCACAAGGAGTTCTGATATAAATTTAACACTCAAGGTGGTCGTTCTCCCAATGACTCGAAGACGATTCGATTCTTAAGGATCGATCGAGAGTTTCATTGTCGACGTCAACGGGGGAACTCGAGAGTAAAAAGCGACAAGATGTTCAGAAGCATGCATTGCTCTAAATGAGAGGGATGATGCGTGGATCGATCGAGATGGCTAGAAGGGAAGAAGACAGAGGGGAAGAAAAGAGAAAAGTAGTCCACGTGGATTGGTACAAGGAGAGCTTTTAGCCTCCGGGAAGGTCGAGTTCCGGAATTCCTCGTGCGGAACAGTTCGGAAGATTAATCAAAAACGATTTGTGTTCAGGAATGTGCTATCTCGTTGATTCCGATTGAATATAACACATTTGAGGAATTATTTCCTTGCGTTTGTGCCAACGTCTTCGTCGTCGAGGAAAATGAAGTTGATTTTTTTAACGAAATTTTACTTTATTGGAAGTTAAGTGAAATGGCTAAAAGTGACGTCAAATATTTTTTTACGGAAATTGAGAAGAAAAATCATTACCGATCGTAAATCTACTGAAGGTATTTACACTTACGATGATTATTTTACTTTTTATTTATACAAGCAATCGTGGGTTTGTATCAAAAGGTAAGAAATATACAAAACAAATTCTCGACACGATACAGCGAAGTCTGTAGACGGGAAGAGTATTTTATACAGCATCGAGCATGTCTTGAATATTTCTTTCACGCTCTTCTTCTTCTTCTTCTTCTTCTTCTTCTTCTTCTTATTGCCACGATATCTATCGCTGATAGTCTATTGTCACGTCAGAAGCCTTTTGTCTCTGACGAAGAGTCGCCTAACAGCATCCCGAGAGATCTCACGCGGATAGCCATCAACACGCCGTTTAAATCCCTAAGAATACTCGTGTACGCTTAGCTCTTTTCTCTTTCACTGTCTTTCCTGAAAAGAATTCTCGAGGATCGACTATTACGAAGTATATTTCGTCGCTGAAAAAGTAAGAGATCGGTATATTCGTAAGGTCACGAGGCAAGGAGCTTAAATTTATTTGCGTCAGGGATCTCGGCTGCTTTCCCGTACTTGGCAATTCAATCGTGCACCTTCGCTTCCTGCAAGAGGCGTCCGATGTTTTTCATGTCTCTGGTAAATAATTTATAGAACTTGGGAGAGACAGAGAGATAGAGATAGATAGAGAGAGAGAGAGAGAGAGAGAGAGAGAGAGAGAGAGAGAGAAAACTGGAGAGAGGTTACCAGCAAAAGCGTAGTCGATGGTACTCTTGGCCTAGCAAAGAATATACCGATGTGGCTCACGTGAGGCCTCGATGCGCTGTTTGCTCCGTGGCCTGTATAAAATATTTACAAGTTTCGAACGTACGCCAACTCGTGTACAGCCTGTATCTACTACGCTCTCTGATAGTTTGTCTACGATAACACTACTCCTACTCTCGGCAAGTAACGTGTATAACTCACGTTAATAAAGGAAGCTGTGTATGGGCGTGAGAGATTGCGAGAGAGAGAGAGAGAGAGAGACAGATTACTTTGCCCATGGAGTCGTTACTTCGTCGACATCACCCAGTAGAATAAGCGCGTTATGGGCAGACTGCAAGCCATCGTCCGGCGCACCACAGTTTCCATAGGTTCGATAGCGCAATTCTCATAGCGTAGAGTCGAACGATCGATCTGGCCTCGTTGCAAACCGCGTCCACAAATAACCTAGCGCGTATAGAGATTCGATATGTCGCAGGGTCAATCGAGTTGGATGATCGCACTCTGCTCGAAACACAGTCACGGTTGAGGGAAAATTTACACCGCGAGTGGATAAAGGCCAACCCGGATATGCCGAGGGCACGGGACCGAATATCTCTCTATTATCTTTCAACGAATTCAATTTCCTCGCGGTTCGCTTACTCCGCCACTCACGATTTTGCTTAAGTGAAAAAGGATGTGCTGTGGTTGAACTGAGAATTGGGAAGAATATCGATTGCACCCGCTTGTCGGTTTGGAATCGCTTCGAAAACTAGTGAGCGGGATGAATTGGAATTAAAAAAAAAAAATTTACGTCGCCTTTCATACTCAAATAATATTACTCGAAATAACGCATCGGAAACCAATTGTCTTTTTGCGCAGACGATTGCGCTTCGGTAATGTTAGCTCATCTATCACAGACAAATTACGTTTTTTTTTTTTTTCTAACCGTCCATGTCCGCATTGGGTGTTCGAAGGCACGAATCAAATAACAAATCTTCATTCATTTTGAAAAATACAGGGTGCGCCATTTCAATCTGGTCGATGGAAGTATTGAATAACTTGGAGAATTTTCAACAGATTTCACAAAGTCGTATTTTTTTATTAAATTTGATTCATTACAATTTATTTTGATTAGTTTCCAAAAACCACATCGATCAAATGTCCGCCTTTATTACTGAGACAAAAATGAGCTCTTTTTTCGGCATTTTCCATTGTATTTGCCAGCGTCTCGGGCGATATCGCTGCGATTTCGGCTCGAATGTTGTTTTTTAGCTCCTCTATGGTCTTCGGCTTGTTGGCATAGACTTTACTTTTCAAAAATCCCCACAAGAAGAAGTCCGGTGCAGTCAAATCCGGCGATCTTGGTGGCCAGTCAATATCACCTTTCTTTGATATCACACGTCCTGGGAACTTCCGACGCAAATAGTCCATTGTTGGGCGCGCAGTGTGACATGTCGCACCATCTTGTTGGAACCAAAATTCCTTAAGACCTTTTTCACGCATTTGTGGTAAAACAAAGTGTGCCAACATCCACCGATATCGATCCCCATTGACAGTTTCACCAGCTCTGAAGAAAAATGGTCCAATGGTGGTTTTTGAGCAAACACCGGCCCAAACTGTCACTTTCTCATCGTGCAATGGAGTTTCGTGAATAATATGAGGATTATCGGTGCCCCACATGCGACAGTTTTGTTTGTTGACAGCGCCAGAGAGGGTGAAATGAGCCTCGTCGGTCATCAGAATTCGCTCCCAAAAATCCGGCTCAGCTTCCTTCATTCGACTAACGTTATTAGCGTAAGCCAAGCGCGTTCTTTCGGCGTATAGCGATACATGATTGAAATTGTACTGAAATAACCTATACGAAACGTGTTGTACGACGCTGGTCGGTTAAAATCTGTCAGAGTTATTCAATACTTCCATCGACCAGATTGAGATGGCGCACCCTGTATTAAACCAGATGCACCGTGAACGTTTTTTCTTTCCTAAAAATCTGGTTAGTTACTTATCGAATGGCGTCAATATTCAATAATTTATCTTCGATCAGCACCGAATGAAAGATTAATTGTAACAATTAATTACTTTACCGTTAAATAATAAGAATTTACTTATTATTTTACGGATCTAATAATAACGATAGTTTTGTATTTTAAGGACTAATTTATTATTTAAATGGTACTCAATAGGGAGAAGAAGTCAGAGAAAAATTACTGATATTCATTGATAAATATATTATTTATTTGGCTGCTGGTATTATAAGAAAAATAATATATTGCTGACCCTTGAAACAAAGATTTTTTGCCATTTGTCAAAAGAATGTAAATTTTGGAGGTAGCTTAAAATAAAATGATATTGCACTACGCACACGTTAAAGAGTGAACCGGAAGTCTTAAATATTTCAAAAGAAAATTCCAATTGCGCGTACGGTGTGTCCTTGTAAAATAAATAATTATTTTTACTCTAAAGTCGGTGAAGAACCGTCGGTGAAGACTCGAATAATGATTTTTTAAATATTATTTTTATATATTCTTTATAACTTTACCAATTTAAGAAAACTAAAAAGCTACAGTCAACCTCGAAGTATACGCACGGAATTGACAATTTTTTGGAAATATTTACGACTAACGTTTGTCTTGTGAAAATATGAATGTATAAATTTAATTTTAGGCCATTTAGAAAAATAAAATTCTTCTCTACGAGTATCAGTAATTTTTACCTGACTCCCTTTTCTCAGAGAAAAACTCAGAGAGATCCACTTACTTTGAGGGCTTCCTCGTGGGTCACCGCACGAAAGGGCGTGCCGTTAACTTCCAAGATGGTGTCACCTGGCCTGAGTCCAGCACGCTCGGCCACCGAGCCCTCCTCGACCCTCGAAATGTAGACTCCCACCCCTGAGAACAATTCGTAGACTTTCCATGAGGCCGAGAGACGGAGGTCCTTCTCGGTAACTCGGAGGTGCGCGTACCGTGCACACCCCGCGCAGCAGCGAACTCTAATTGCGAACGGTGCACCCTCCAACCAAGCCGTGCATTCAACCACCGGCGTAACAAGAAACTTGTCCTTCTGACTTTGTAACCATCCTCACTTTCCTGCCTATCTTACTCTGTCTTACCACGAGGCAAACGACGAGGACTTGGCTACAAGCCAGTCTTGAGATTTTGAGGTTTAATCGAGATTTCGACCTCTCCGAGTATCCTCAACGATGCTACGAGCGAGGATACTTTAATCTAAATTGCGGGTGAGTACCAGCTGTGTGCGTCTTGGATGGAGAACGCTCTCATTATAAACGATTTATTATTAATCAAGGATGACCTAGGTACATGAAAATTAACTAAAAAAATTTGTGTGATACGCACTGAGAAAAAATATCAAAGGAGACATTGACATCGGTTAATATTTAATTCATTCAATTAAAGTTGTTGAAAAAGTTTTTTACTTCTTTCAATTGTTATATCAAGTTGATACCAGAAGATTTTTTTTCTCTCAGTGTGCGGTACGTACGACAGTGGATGCATTAATGTTTTATGAGTGAAATCGTGAGCATAATTTACATGCATACGATCGATGAGGACTTTGATTAACGTGAGATTTAAGATAAGCGATGAAACTCTCAGAGTCTCGAAGAGACTTTCCCGACGAACTGACCTCTGAATTATTTTGTATTAATATTATGAATCAATCAACGAGTTAATTCGTTCCAGTTTTACTAATAATTCAATCAATTTTCATTACGTTTTACCGACATTTCCATAAACGATGCACCCCATGATGGAAAAACAGGATTTTTCGAATACGTGAATAAATCTATCGCAATGGCTCTGGAATTTTTAATGGAAAAACCTTTATGAATTTTTCATGTATTTACCCCTTAAAGGCGTATACGTGATATGCATGAAAAATTATTTAAAAATTCATCGCCGTTACTGTAATATTCATACAAATTCGCATCTCTTCTAATGATAAATCATGCAACGTGCGCGTCATCATGTAAAATGTCAATTTTACTGGTCTATCAATTATTTTTACTGCATACCATGGCATTCCAATTTTTACTTTTCATTTTTTGACTCGTATCTCGTCCGAGTGTAGATAAGAACGTAAGAAAAAAAAGAAGAATATCAGGTAAGATGGGCGTTATGAAAGAATCCTAAGTGGACCTTCACTCGACGTTTACACTCAAGTCATTAGCCACATCTTAGACT
Organism: Cylloceria caligata; assembly: GCA_963942595.1. Lineage (NCBI taxonomy): Eukaryota > Metazoa > Arthropoda > Insecta > Hymenoptera > Ichneumonidae > Cylloceria > Cylloceria caligata. The sequence goes on along the minus strand of OZ012705.1, from coordinate 78,431,933 downwards.
TGATTGCTAGCGATTTTCATTCCGATAATGTATTTTGAGGTGGAAAGAAAAAATCCAGATTGCGAAAGTTGCATTTTCATTCGTTATCGATACAGAGTACGTGAAATATCTCAACTTTTCTTTAAAATATTTTTTTTTCCTATGGTAAAAATTATTTTCAGGACACTTAACTATGATCCTTAAGAGAAACGTATCGGTATCGAATAAAACTGAAGCTCTCGCTGTCAGGAAATTATTTTTTTAACGCGTAAACACAAGACTCGAAAGAAAATCGTTAGCAATTAAGTTTGTTAGGTTACTCGCATCCTTGCGTGGCTTCTTTTTTTATTTATTTTAGATCTATACTTGGACGAGGTGAGAGTAAAGGAAAATAATAAAAAGATAAAACACCATACTGGACACACAGTAAATTTTATATTTTATATGTTCGTCATTCTTACTGGGATTTCCAATTTTTACTTTTTATTTTTTTCTCGATTCCTATTTCGTTTAAGTATAGATAAGAATGTTAAAAGAAACCAATTGTCAGGTTAGATAAGCGTTGGGAAAGAATACCAAGTAGTGTGTCACTCGACGTTTACATTCAAGTCATGAACCATCTCTTAGACTTAATTGCTAGCGATTTTCATTCTGATGATGCATTTTGAGGTAAACAAATAATTTTATTCGAAGTCGATACAGAGTTCGTGAAATATCTCAACTTTTGTATAAAATATATTTTTTTTCTATCATAATAATTATTCTCAGGACATTTTATGATAACCCTTAAGGGATATATATCGGTATCGAATAAAAATAAAGGTCCCACTGTAGGGAAATGATTTTTTAAACGTCAAAAAGCAACGCTCCAAAGAAAATCGTTAGAAATGAAGTCAACGATGTTCCTCGAGTCTTTCAAGTATAAACGTCGTGCGAAGCATTACTCAGGATTAGTTTCCAATCCCATCCTTGCGTGGTTTCTTTTTTAAAAATTTATTTTAGATCTATACTTGGACAAGGTAAGAGTAAAGGAACATCTTACTGGACTTTGCAATTTTCACTCTTTATTTCTTTCTCGACTCCTATTTCGTTCAAGTATAGATAAGAATGCAAAAAGAAACCAATTGTTAGGTAAGATAAGCGTTGGGAAAGAATCCCAAGAGATGTGTCACTTAACGTTTACATTCAAGTCATGAACCACCTCTTAGACTTAATTGCTAGCGATTTTCATTCTGATGATGTATTTTGAGGTAAACAAATAATTTTATTCGATATCGATACACAGTTCGTGAAATATCTCAACTTTTGTATAAAATATATTTTTTTTTCTATCATAATAATTATTCTCAGGAGATTTTATGATAACCCTTAAGGGATATATATCAGTATCGAATAAAAATGAAGGTCCCACTGTAGGGAAATGATTTTTTCAACGTCAAAAAGCAACGCTCGAAAGAAAATCGTTAGAAATCAAGTCAACGATGTTCCTCGAGTCTTTCAAGTACAAACGTCGTGCGAAGCATCACTCCGGATCTCTTTCCAACGCAGATCCAAGTTAAGAATAAAATAATAAAAATATTTTATATGTTTGTCATTTTTACTGATTTTGGGAATAAAGAATACGATTCACAAAAGAAAATGTAGCATTAATGTTTCCTGTAGCGTACTGAATCATTAGCAAACGATTATACATTATACATTGAATTGAAGTTATTAAAAAATTTAATTAAAACTGTGACAAATAATTGGAAGAAAAAACGAGAAGAAGCGACCTCTGTACGTCACCCACGAGAAAAATTTTCTTAATGAAGTTCCGATGTAACGACATAGTTGGAGAGTTTTTTTTTTCTTTTTTTCCTTAATGATAAGCATAATGAAGTGAATTTTCGTGCTTTGGTTATTGGACGCGAGAACGTGTACTCGGATGGCTCTGCAAAAGACGCGAGAGGGAGACTTTGAAAGGAAGTGAATTTTGTAACTCGTGGGTTGAAGAAAAGAGAACGAAACATTTCCGATTTAACGAGAATATCAGCGTGACGCATTGGCTCCCGAGTCTCTTCTTCGTTTAATTAGTCCTCGTCGATGGTGAAGGGACTGGGGGATGTGCAACGGACAAGTTGGAATTAATCAACGATTAAGAGGGCCGAGGACAACGAGCTTGTTATACGGAGAAGAAAGTAGAGTATCTTCGCGACTAAAGTTTCTCCTATCGATTATCCCCCCACTCCTCCTCCTCTCCCCTTCCCCAATTGAGATTTCAATACATGATCGATGTATAGTAAACCAATTAAAAATAAGATTTTGTCAGATGTCTTACATCTGTGCTCCAAAAATCTTTCTAAATCTATTTAGAAATAATCGTAAAAACAATTTTATTGGTTAACTTTACCCAAAGGAGAGTAATATAAAAATATTTTTCTAATATAACTTAGTCTATAAAAAAATAACAAACCGTAAACTTTCGATCAAGCTGCTTATTGACAAAATGAATTGAAGGTAAAATTTTATTGAATATGAACGTGAATTAAAAAATTTCAATTATTTCCAACTTTGTACTTTTTTAAAAATAAGTGTTTAGAATGTCATGCACGTTTAATATATTGCATGCGACATAGATGATCGAGTGTGTTATGGTATTGACAGATAAATGTTGTTGTTTGTTTGTTTGTTTGTTCAATGATATTTAATCAGAAAACCACGGAGACTGAAAAAAAGAGCTGAATCCCAATAACGCGGTTGAACGAATTTAGAGAACAAGTTCCCATTGCCGAACATCATGGTGATCAAAAGTTTAAACGAGTTTTTATCTGCTTTGTTCGTCGTTGTTTTTTTTTTTTATTTGATTTACGATTCTTCTGTTCGAAACTTCATTCTCCGTTGGTTTTTCTTTATCTTAAGATTTTTTTTTTCCTCATGGAACTTATAGGCGAGTTTACCTGACTGCGCATCTGCGGTACAGCGAGAAAAGGACAGAAAGATATTCGCATATTGAGTGACTCGCACTCTCTCGTTGAACGTGGTAGTCTCCTCAGTTATCTCCTCAGTTTTTACAATTTATTTTAAGGATAGTGGCCGACCCGATCGAATGCTATGTCTCCGCAGAAAAATAACGTGTTCTTTTTTAATTTGTAACTTGTTTTTGCTCTTGATATACATCGGATGGATGACGAATGAAGTACAATCATGTGAGATAAATTTGCGTGACCTACTGTGTGTGTGTGTGTGTGTGTGTGTGAGAGAGAGAGAAATGATTGCTGAACTCGACAAAAAGAGACGACAGAGCCTTATCGATTATACGATTACAAATTAACGAAAGTCTGTTGAGAGGTTTAAACTGTTTTACAACTGTTGAAGAATTCTTTTTTTTTTTCAAAATAAAGTTTTTTAAAGTTTAATTTAACTTGCTATGTACGTGAATTGAATAACGTTTTATCTATTATCGTGGAGTACGAAGAGAGATAATAAAAGAAAAAAAATCCAGACACTTGAGTTTCTTTTTTGACTTTAATAAGAATTAATTATTTATTTTTAATTTTTCACTTTGTTTTTTGATATTTAAGGAAATTGTTGTAAACCGGTCAGGCTAATGATAATCCAATAGTCTGGAATTAGTAGAGAAATAGACGATGAAAAGAACTTGGCTGGGACAATGAAACGCTTGGTTAAATATGCTTTGACAAAATACTTGGTAAACCACAATGAAATTATTAGAAATCAACTCAGTCGGTAACATAATCTGTAATCCAATTTGCTCAAGGATGTTGAACTTTTAAGGGGAGGCGAAATCTACTCAGTGGGTAACTAAAACTGTAAACAATACCATTTCACTCTAATGATGCGTGAGAGAGACAGCTGTATAATATACTACCAGCGCCTCTCGCGGAATTCAAGTGAGGCGAAACTATACTGGTTCTGTCTCGTTCGCACTCATGCATATTTCGCCATATCTTCGTACAGCTGATTCATCGGTCATGTCTCGCGGATTTATTTTTCGAGAATATCAACAACATTTGCCGTGCACGGTTGAGGTACTTTTTCATTTCTAAATCGCAATCAGAATGGGTGCACCGTGTGTGTTTTTGTTCTGGCTTGTGGGTGACAAACGGTGTTTTTTTTCATTTTGTGCCTTAACTCATTTTAAAAAGTAATTTTTCCATTACTGCTAACTGTGGATAATTAATCTGTAATTTTTTTCTTCAATTTAAACAATTCTACATTTGTCACCCGAAAGGTTTATGTTTTTGCAGTCTACTGACCAAATTTCAATCAATTCTGTTCAGTGTAGAGCGAGAAATTGTGTTCCGGAAATTATATGTGGTAGTGTGGTGGTTTCGCCTCGCCTTAAGGGGAGGCGAAACCTACTCAGTGGGTAAATAAATCTGTAAACAATAGCATTTCACTCTAATGGTGTGTGAGAGAGACAACAGAATAATATACTGCCAGCGCCTCTCGCGGAATCCAAGTGAGGCGAAAAACTATACTGGTTCTGTCTCGTTCGCACTCATGCATATTTCGCCATATCTTCGTACAGCTGACTCATCGGTCATGCCTCACGGATTTATTTTTCGAAATTATCAACAATAGTTGCCGTACATGGTTGAGGTACTTTTTCGTTTCTAAATCGCAATCAGAATAGGTGTACTGTGTCTGTTTTTGTGCTGGCTTGGAGGTGACAAACGGCGTTTCTTCATTTTGTGCCTTAAATTATTTTAAAAAGTAATTTTTTCATTACAGGTAACTGCGGATAATTAATCTGTATTTTTTTCTATTTTCATAATTCTACGTTTGTCACCCAAAAGGTTCACGTTTTTGCAGTCTATTTACCAAATTTCATTTCATTCTGTTCAGTGTAGAACGAGTAAATATGTTCCGGGTATTGGATGCGTGGTGTGGAGGTTTCGCCTCGCCTTAAGGGGAAAAACGAATTATCAACGACTTCATCTAGCAGCTGTACTGACTTTAATAACTTGACTTTAGAACTTCACCCGAAATGGTGAAACTTATATTTTCTTTAGCATCTTTGAAAAAAAAAAATGGATTACAGTTTCTCTTACTAACTAAGGACGAGATGAACGGAGGGCGTACCTTAAGGAGACATCTGCGTGTGTTGTTAGTCAACTGACGTACTATTGTCGGCAGTTTCCAATGAATAAGAACATTTTTTATTTATATTCCACATCGCTCTATATTATTCCTCTCGATACAATGCATTCCTAATTTTTTTTTTTTTTAATTACAAAGTGCTAAGTCTCTCGTTTGTCCAACATCATTTTCGAGGACTATTGCAGTTCGCCTCGTACGGAGAATACTGAGCGGAACGCGTGGCAATATCGCACGTTTATCGATAAACACAGTAATGAAACTAAGAAGCCTACCCTTAAGGCGACGCGAAACCTCTATAATCCACCCATGAGTGCGAAAGAGTTAGGATAGTATGGCGCTCACGGTGGAGTGAAAGAGAAGCAGCACATCTGTCTAATTATGGAGGTGTCGCCTCGCCTTAAGGGAAGGCGAAACCTTCACTCTTTATCTATAAGTGCGAAAGAGATGGATTGGTATGGTCCTCATGGCGGAGTGAAAGAGAAACAACACATCTGTGTAATTATGGAAGTTTCTTACGATATAATGCTTCTCTTTCACTCCGCCGTGTCCGCCATACTAGTTCTACCTCTTTTGCCCTCATGGATGTTTCGCCTCCCCTTAAGGCGAAGCGAAACCTCCATACTTACACCGATGTGCTGCTTCTCTTTTACTCCGCCGTGAGCGCTATAATACCTTGTGTCTTTTGCACTCATGGCTGGAGTTAGAGGTTTCGTCTCACCTTAAAGCATATAATGAGCAGAAGCAGCGTTTGTTACCCACGTGGGTCATAAGAAATCATGTTAAAAAAGGCTTTTTTTTTTATTTGAAATATTTACGTTTCTAGACGGTCAAACTTATCGTATTTCTTCGAGCTACTTCGTAATATATCAATCTCTGATATACATTAATTTTATGATTTAATATTTTAAACTAATAATTGCAGATGCATCCTTAAGACAACTAAGTTTAATCCTAGGAATAAGATATATTCAAAAAATTGTCATATGTCCGTCGGATATATCTCAAAATATTTGTAAAAAATACATTTTTTTCGTGAATGATATATTTAATATTGTAAAAAAATATTTTCGCATATATTTCTTTAAATTAAAAATGTAACGTTGTTATTATTAAACACAACAAAGTTAGTCGTGTTAAAGAATAACTTGGTTTACCAAGTAAATTACGTTGGAGCATTTACATTACCGCGCAGAAAAAAATAGTCCCGGTTCCTTCCGGAAGGCGTCCCGGATGGAGTCCCGGATGGATCATTGTAGCCTCGGAGGGAGTCCAGCTTGATGATTCCCGGATGAATTCCGGGCAGTGACGAAGGCCGTACAGCTGGACTCCCTTCGGGACTACAATGATTCATCCGGGACTCCTTCCGGGACTATTTTTTTTCTGCGCGAGAATTAACCAAACGCTTGGTTCTCTCAACAAAGCCCTTACCTCCCTTAAAATTAAAACCAAACTAAAATTCCAATGTAATCTTGTTAAAAACCTATGAACAGACATAAAAAGTTAAAACCTTTCTATTGTTTTTCTGTTAGGACCGAATATTTATTTAGATGTTAAGACAGAACTTACGACTGAAAATTCGGGTGTTAGTCTCGCTAATGTGAAAAAAATTAAAAGAGTCGTAATTTTGAGTAATCCATGGACGCCATCCTTGGAGGCACTTCGAAGGGTCGTCCATTCTCATCTCGCACAACGATTAAACAAATATATTTTATCTTTAGACGTATGTGAAATAATTTTACGCCGAAATATATATATTTTTTCAATTAATTGTCGTTGTGCGATGAAAATAAAAAAAAATAAAAAACAAACAAACAATTTTTACTCGAATAAAAGAGCTTACCCGCGTCCTTGCCACCCTTAACGCAGATGCCAAACCCATGATGAGAGTCCGGTGGATCTCTCGTCATCGTGATAGTCCTAACGGTGAGTTCCTGAAGACTGAGAGGCTGCGGTCCTGGTGAGGTTTGCAAATTTTGAGCATTCTGTTGCTGTTGCTGTTGTTGCTGTTGCGAGGAAGACGAACTCGAGCCTCGAAGCGCTGATACGCTCGCCGGACTCGAGGCGGGTGTTCTTCTATCGTTTGGTCTTCTGCTCTCGCTCGAAACTCCATTTCCAAAGAGCCTGCTATGGCCGGTATGAACAGACAGAGAAACAAGATAGTTCCAACGGATCAACTCTGAATCCACACGTTCACTTAAAAAAAGCGAGATAAACGTTTATTAATTATTTACAACGAGATACTTTACGCTGTAAGCAACAATAACCTTTTTCTGCTTCATCGTAACGGTACCAAGTGTGAATAATCACGAGTGAATGTCAGCACTGATAAATTCAAGGCACTGAATCAACACAATTTCATTTCAACATAAAGAAGAACAACACAAATAAAATCAACACGAGGAAACGATAACCCAGATAACACCGTGATATATCGTCAACAGTTTATAACGCGTTAGAATCCTTAATTCGTGTTCTTAAACACAAACATTGGGAGATTCGTTACTGTCAGATACCGTGAGACTGTCGATTTATTCAAATATAACGGATATTGAGCATTGGATACGTTCAAACGATTTGTTTGGAATTCAAAATTATGAGAATTAATGCTTGAACAATGTTACTGCATTGTTGTGTCATTCAAATCCAAGTAACAACGAGTAATATTCGTAATAAATGAAATTTTTAACGTAGATTCAATCAAATACTTAACAAATTGGTCCTCGAGTACGAGTTGCCGAAGCGGTGTGATTTAGGAACGTAAGTACCATGGGCGTTTTGTAAAACAATGCCTACCCCCCCTCTCCACCCCCCTTCCAGTTCATAATAATGAGGAAAAAAATGAAAGAGGAGGAAGTGTGAATCAAAATAATATTTTTTTTCAAATACAAATGAATTAGAAAAATTATACAAAATGGAAAATGCGTCACCTGAGAACCTGCTCGGGCGAGATAGCACCACTGCTGCCACCTGCTCCAGTGGAACTAGCGGTAGCGTGACTTCTGCTGTGTCTATAGGGTGTCGTATGCGAAGAATGATGATGAGGAGCGCTGGGTGGCCTTTCTACGATGGTGTAGCTCGTACCCGGTGGACTGTAATATCCTCTATGTTGACTAGCTTGATGACGACCACCAGGTTCGAGATCCTCAGCCTCGTAGCATCCGGTGCTTCCCCCGCTTCTGAGAAAGTTGGTACCAGAGCTACGAAGGAAGTGCGAGCCACTTCCTCCACCGCCCCATTGGAGCTCTTGGAGCTCCGAACCGTAATCCTCGGTGCTACTCGCCATCCCCAAAGACTTCTTCTATCAAAAAGGTCAGACCTGTCGTACATAAGAAACGAAAGGATCGTTTGTGATAACACGAAGGCATTTACTTGAAATTACGGAGGAGGAACGAAGGAGGAGATTGGCTAAATTTTTTCTATTCTTATATTCTTGGATTCAAACGGATAATGACTTTTGTAATCGAGATCTGAGACACAAGGGTGGAGGAAGAAGGAAAAAAAGATGTAGAGAAAAGAAGAAGGAACGAAAGCTTCCGAGCAATTGCCTTGTTGGCACGCGGTCTGTCCGTCTACGGCTTCGGCTCTATAACGCGAGGTTTCCCTCGGCTGCTAACCCTCATCACCCCCTCCCGACTCCTCACTAGCTTCACTCGTGCCGGTCAGTGATCTGAATTATGTATATCACTCACGTGCTTTTGGCACGCTCACACGTGCGAGCGTAGTCATACGAGTGGGAACGACGACGCACAAACAAAGACACAAAAGAGGTGAAAGAGAGTAGAAAAAGTGGGTTGGAAGAAACATCACCCTCTTTCGGCTGGCGTCGCGACGTCATCATCGGAAAGTCGTCGGCCTTGATCCGCCTTCCTGGCTTCTGGCTCAGAGTATTTCGGTATAAATGTACGGCAGCATCCACCACTCGTATAATAAGAAAATTTATACGCGAACGTTACTTTATCGCGTATAAAGATTTATATCTTATTTATATCTCTTTATCGCGTATAAAGATATAAATCTTTATACGCGAACATAATAATGTAGTAACGTAGTAACGTAATTACGTATCGTTTAAGAATTTTCTTATTTCAAACGCCACGTGAATAACCAATATCTGTTTATCGATCTGTGAATTGAGGCTTTCTTGTATTTCAACGGATTTAAAATCCCTAGGTACTTGTGTCAACCATTTTTAATCGTGACGTTCGAGACGAAAAATTGAGATAAAGGTTGTTCACGTTACGGAACATCTAAATTTTTAAATAGCTTAATGTTTCTTAAGATAATTATTTGTTAGCGAGTTCTAGTTTCATAAACAAATGTCAATGTGGTGCGTGACAACCACAATAATATTTTTAAATAAATGTTTAAGCGTAGTGCATCGCTGATCAAATCACATGAACAATGCTCTTTGCTAGACTGATGTTATTTTACACCAACAAATGTTACATTCTGGAAATTAGAAATATCAATCTACCGATCATATTGACATGCTATGACCGTTTCATGTGTTATTTACGCTTGATAATTCATTTGTGAGTTAAGCTCTGTGTGATTTAAGATCTTCGGTCAATATTTAATGTGAATTTTTTAAGTGAAACTTCTTTAGCGACGGTAACGTCAAAAAATGTAACGCGGAATGAAACGACACCGAAAAGATGAAAAGAGAGGCAGAGAGAACTAAGTAACCGAGAGAATGAGACAGAACACGTTATCTCATCTTAAGTCTCCTCTTTGTGCAATGCTTCGTACCCCTACTCTGTCGTCTATGAGTCTAGGCCCGAATACGCCTAGGGCCAACATAGTATAGGTTAAACGTGCATATATTTGTATGTATGTGTCATCGTCATCATCGTCATCTGTACACTCTGTATTCTCCTCACTAAAGAGTGTGTGGTTGAGAGATAGAGAGAGACAGAGAAATAGAAAACGAAAGAGTTGGAGCATAATATGGCTACAAGCTAATGTGTGCGTTGGCTTATCGGTGCGTTTTGTATTTTCTTTCTTTAATTAACTCTGATATTGAGAATACTTGTGTACAAAGGCGGAAAAGTGCTGAGACTATCGCAATAGAAAAATAAATACGAGAGAGAATACAACAAGAAAAAATAATTCCACCGAACGTGTTCGTAACGATCAGGAATGACAATCGATGCCGTATTTCACGGATACGTAGATAAAATTGAAAGTAGAGCATTTATTTCATCTTTTAGTTACCATAAGCCACTAGTATCATTTTTAGAAATCACTGATAACAATAAACAAAAATAAAATTGAGTTGTTTAGGTAATATCTCACAAAACCTTTTTTCACCTTCCTCTCTCTCTCTCTCTCTCTCTCTCTCTCTCTCTCTCTCTCTCTCTCTCTCTCTCTCTCTCTCTCTCTCTCTCTCTCTCTCTCTCTCTCTCTCTCTCTCTCTCTCTCTCTCTCTCTCCCTCTCTCTCTCTCTCTCTCTCTCTCTCTCTCTCTCTCTCACTCGGTCTATGTCGTTCCCTCTCCGTGTATTTATCTCATTCTCTCGCGGAAAAACTTATCATCTTCACTTCTACCGTGTGTGAATGATACCCATCCGTTTTTTTTTATATGTGATAACATCTTTAACGATACCGCCTGTCAAATGTGTCAAACGCCTTTGTGTTCTTTCTTTAGGTTCAACGAGATTAATCTTCAAATAAAAAAAAATTTACGAGAAATTTGGTCAATGACACATAAATATTTTAGTTTTATATTGACGAACATTACTCTGATTTCACGTTAACTTCTCGCGAGTCCAAAGAAGCAAGGAGACGGATAAAGATCAAAATATATACATAATATTTAAAAATTTTAAAGAACGAGGTTGAAGAAATTTTGACATCGATTTATCAGTAATCAAAAAAATGGTGGAAATCTGAGATTCAACGAGATATTTTTTTGGCCACAAAAAAACATATTCACCGAATGATTTAGTGATATTTCAATTTTTTAATTACCGAAAACGACTTCTTTTTCAAAATTTTAGTATCAATGAGGTGAAAAAAAAATGTTTCAATTACAAATTTTTGCACAAAATATTTTTTTTCCGAAAATGTAGAAAAATTACGATGAAGATCGAAATCTAGGACAAGTACACGTTCAACAAGACATTAATAAATAAAAATATCATTTTGGGACACTTGAAGAATATTTTCAGCACCCTGACATCTCGAATTTTTTTGTCATTAAAACGAAAATTCATTTATGAAGAAAAATAAATATAACAAACTAAGGTTTCCAAAATTCTAAATCAATCCTTCGAAACGAGCTTATATGACAAAGGACGCGTACACTCGACGTTATTTATCAAAGGGCAAATTCCTTCACAGTAAAATCTCGAGCATGTTACGCGAATCACGTGATTCAGGGTTGTTCGTTAAATAAAATTACATTGAGTTACAGTGTGCGAATGATATTTATAAAGTATGAGGTCAATGGCAAGAGAAAAGAAGCAAAGCCACGCAGCAGTGTATGCCGTGACCGATTTCGAATCTAAGATGGGATCTTTGCGGAAGTTAACGTTTGGGTAATTGGATGATTTAACCAGAAAGTGGGCGTGTACACCCATGACGAGAAAGTCCGGCGAGGTAATTCTCTAATGGCCAAGTTGCCAAAGCCTTTCCTTAACCAACACTCGGAGATGTTAGTCGCGGTACTTGCTGCTGCTGCTGTTTTAAAGGGAAGTGGCAGCACCCTCTTTCAGCCTTTATACCGAACACTATTATCAACCCTACATCGATTAATTTAATACTTTTTCCAAGATGCTACAAGCTCGACACTCGATTACCATCAGCAGCTTTATTATTCCTGAATGCTGCGAGAGGGAATCTTCATAATGAAAAAAAAACAAACTTGTAAACACGTAACCACCAATTTCTGATCATCGAAAGAGAAAAATCTGTTGATCGGGTGCCCGGTCGTTGGTTAAAGGATGTTGGAATGCTTCGCAACTAGCCAAATCGATGACAAATTTTGTTAAACATTTCTACAATTTTTGCTGCTTCAGCCGTTTATAGGTTACAAGAATATCCTAACTTCTTGACTCTGCCGCAAGATGGCGTTGTTCCCAATCTGCTCTTTGTTGTCCCATTTCGGGACTTTGAAAGGATTGATCGAGTTTGTTGTTCAATTATGTGTGTTTGGTGTTTCATTGTAAAAAAAAAAGCCCTTTTTCATTCGTCCTAACGCATATCTCCAACCAGACGATTTAAATGCGATTTCGGGACGAGATTTTGCAGATTCCACTTTGCAGATTTGTTTTTAATCGCATACGAATCTATCTTTTGACCAAAAAATATGCAATTTATTTATCAAAAGAGGCAATCGGGCCACCACGAATCGTACAAATAGTTAAAAATTAACATCGATTCGACCAGTTTGATCCGCTCTACTCTCTTTGACAGGGAAATTCTTCTACAGTTGTATCAATGAAAGTTTAAACTCTGTGCCCACTGTCCCATTCAGCGTCGTTGTAGTTTTCACGGGTTTCCCGATAGTTCAAACAGATGCCAACGTCGGAAAAATTTTCAATCAGAACGAAGCACTGCGGTGAAACCGAGAGGAACATCACGGAATGAAAACGTTATAGCTACAAAAGGACTCACTGTAGCATAAGTGTCCTATGCATGAATTCATAGCGACTGTGATCTGGACACCCCTGAACCATTGTCACAAGTTTTTTCTGGCGAGACTCAACGATGGGATTCGCTTGTTACCTTTTATCTCGTATCACAAATAGTAGAAAAGGTTGATAAAGACCGGTTACATAAACACAGCGATATCAAGCGACTGAATCTCTCTGATGTTCATTCAACATAAGAGAGCTGACGCTGTCTTCGTACAGAGCTTTACTCTAAAATTCTGAACAAGCAAGAAGAATATTAGCCTCGTGTTTCACGAGCGAGGATAAAGGTAGAAAAAAAAGTAGTTTACGCGAGGGAACGAGTTGGCGCAGTCAACCTTGACAGTGACGAAGAGGAGCAGAGGTGTCGAGTGCCAGAAGAGAACGGAGTACAGTGACGTACATCGCACGAAGGGTTGTCGCGAGATTAAGGAAGAAGATGCCATCGCGGATGTTCAGCAACGTGTCTTCAGGCTTTTCTGTGGTGAACGAGAGCTTGAAGATGAAGATAAGGGTGGCGGAAAACAAGAAGAAAAAGGAAAGTGGCTATGCTTGTTATAGAGATGGTCATGCCGAGTCAGGTGTAACGTGCTCTTCTCTTTCGCTATCCGCATCGTGTCCTAAGGCTCTTTCTACCCCTTTCGAACTGGCTGGATCGATGTACACCATTTTTTTTTCATACCTCTTCTTCGTACAGCAGCTTTACAAAGGAGAGAGGCAGCTCGTTTAGAAAAAAAAAGAGGGAGGCACAATCAGCGAATATCTAACGGAGGTACGGAGGGCGAAGAGGAGACCATTTTTTTTTCTCAGAAGAAAAATGATCGATACAACTGGCTGAAGTTTTAAACAAATTGAGTTGATTATATTGAATGACGAATTGATTAGCCTGAGTCATCGTTTGGCCCAATTAACTTTTAGTACACGCGATAAGGTCATTCGTTTCTGGCGCGTTTCTTTCATTTGCAACACCACCGTCTGTGGGATGAATAAAATGTCTCCTCGATAAAAAAAATTTGATAACAGGAAAAATATTGTCATTTTCAAATAATCGGAGTTGCGTTATGAGTCGGAGATATATTACCTGCCCGTGTATCACGTGTCATCGACTTAACAACAATGTATTGCAACGAATATTCACTCGTCCCATATTTTTCAGATTTTTTAAGATTTTTTTTTTTTGAATAAATTTTTACCAAGAAGAAATGTTTAAAATGTCTCAGATTTATTAATTGCATCTTTTAACCTGTATTTGATACCAAAAAATGATCAAATCTTATTCTTTTACACGATATTCATGATATGAAAAAAAAAAGTAACACGAAATTAAGATTTTCAAACGTACATTTCAATAACTTTTTTTTTCCACGTTCCTCCGGAATCTCCTATCTTTGGATGAAATAATTTTTTTTTCCCGAAAACAATGTTCTCAATTCATCAAAAACTTTGAGTAATTTTTAATCTCACGTAATTGTGTATTAAAAAAAGAAAATGTTTCAATATTCTTGTACTTATCGAGTTGTATATTTAAACAAAGTTGCAAAATTTCGCTCGTAATTGCAATTCAATGTAATTTTTATGATATACAGGTGACTCGTTATCCTTAAGAAGCAAATTTATTCAGCCGATAAGTTGTTTGTCCTAACAACTTAATTTATCAATGTAATAAATTAATTAACTGAAACATCTTTGACCAAGTAATTCAATCTACCAATTAATGATATCCTCGCCCCCAAATTGATATAAAGAAAAAAACTGTGTCGAAACAATATTCCGTATAATTTATATCTTACGCGATACGCAAGGATAGTGAATAGAACGTAAATACGATGAAAGACAGAATTTTTTGATGAAAGTTGGAGAAGATTGGCAATCAGTTTGGAGGATTTCAACAACGGTTGATAGACGAAGAGAAAGGAGACGACGACAAGCAGGGGATGAGAGAACTCTGTTTCCTTGAGCCGTTGGCGGGTGAGCCAACCTTGACACTGAGCAAGAGCGACGACAGAGAGGTCGAGAGACCGAGAGATAGTAAGAAGAAGGCCAGAAACAGAGGAGAAACCAAGAATAAGAGTAAGAGAGACGAAGACTATCGTTGTTTGTCGGACGGGGGTCGGATAGGGTCGCGTTTGTACCAAGTCCAAGAAGGAAGTGTGAGTAAGGTAGGACACCACACCGAGAACCTAAGCCGCGGTACTGACTAAGGAACAAAGGATGCCGGGCGTCGGCGTTAGCGGTGCGATGGAATATAGCTGGAACCAACCAGCACGAAGGGTTACTTTGCTATACCTAGTGCACCGCACGGACGCTTGGACGATTACCGTGTCGAGGGTGGGGCGATCAATACTGTACAGCAGGCTATCCCACCGAGCTGACGAGCCAACGAAGCCGGCTTCATTCAGAAGCCAGAACATCCCTTTCCATCGACTACTACTACTACTACTGCTACTACTATTACTACTACTATTACTACTACTACTACTACTACTACTACTACTACTACTACTACTACTACTACTACTACTACTACAACTACTATTACTACTGCAGTAGCTCAAACATACAAAGCATACTGGCTCCCAATAGCTATCTCTATATTTCTTCTCTATCCCTTATTTCTTTTGATACTATCATTCCTCTTTGCGTCTTTTCTCTTTCCGACTCTTCTCTTTCTCATGCCAGCCAGTAAATTCAAGTTGGCTTTTTGTCCAACCTATAGCGTATCACTATAAACTATGCAGTAGTCTTACACACATCTACCTTCAGTTCTATTACGTTATGTTTGTAACAACAGTTCTCGGTGGTTGCATCCAGTAGTCTGTGTCTCGTTTTAGTCAGCCAATGTTACTAACACTATTCCGTTCATACTCCCTAGGTTACCAGAAACATAGAGAGTTGCTTTAGCGTTAATATGCATTACTTATGTTTGTGTTGGTACACGCACGGTGCACTTCAGCACGTACGTAACGTCGACAGGGAGGATGATTTGTGGCTATAGTCTCGCGCGTATAGTACAACCCTAGGAAATTATAGTTACGGGGTCTCCACAGCGTGGAAAGCTGTACCAATGACTATAACCACGTGGAGTCTCGTGTAGAAAATCTAATTGGATATACATCTACGCTATATACAAACACTTCTGTCTCTGGGATTTGAATTATCGAATTCATTCAGCGTATAGTATCAACGCTGTTATCGCTTTCCTTCGGCGAATTACCCGTGTGTGACGTTGAGAATGACAGAGAATAATTGAATAACATGTGCTTCACTGTCTAGTGACGTCATATTCTTATCCCCACCCCCCTCCAGCCTGCACCGGATGAACTTGAACAATCAAAGATTGAAAATGAAACTTGAAGCAACGACGTTGATTTACGTCGAAGCTTGGATTTATTGGATTTTGGAAATCCGAGATTCGATTACCTACGAGATTCGGATATTTAAAAGCCAAACGTAACGTTGAATGTACCGTATACGAAATAGAGAAAATTTTAGTTGAAGAAAATCAGTGGAAAATCTTAGATGAACTTGGATTGTACTTTCGTAACAATCAGCCGATTGGTCTTAAAGTTTTCATCAAATAAGCAAACGATCTTAAACTGACTGAGAATTGAGATTCAACTATAAGCGAACTAGAAAAATAAATTCAGCTTGGAATATAATCAATCCGCGAGGATCATGGAGCTTAAGAGACTTTAAAGGGTTCGAAAGTTTTTTCAGATAGGTTTTAATGTTTTCTTTATATTTATGAGTTGGATTGGGTGCTTATATTTAATTTCAGAAGCTGAACGATGAAATATTTTATTGAGGACTCGTTGTGATTTAGAGAGCGAGTAAAGTAACTGAAGCTTGCAATGTTTGATAGTACAGAAGAGGATAATGCGGAACATGAGAGCTAGCACTCAAGGGTTCAGGTAGTATCGCCTTAAAGCTTTTACCTCGATGGTTCGACTCGTGAAAGATTAATAACTTTTCTACGAAAGGGGTGAGCGTAAAAGCTACGTCCCCTTTACGTTTCAATTAAGTTTCTCTCCCATGTTGTGTCCGTGTTGAAAAATGTCGATGAAATAACACTCGTGTCATCCCTTGTAACACTTTAATCCGTTTCGTGAAAAACTCGATTATACACACACACACACCGAGAATAAAATAGATTGTTATTTCTTTTTAACGTATAATATAATTATTAAAATAGAATGAATACTCAAGTAAATAACCGCTTAAGGAAACATTGAGACACAAGTCAATTATAAAAAGGCACACGATCAATTAAATTTTCATTGCAATTAAATTTAAGAAAACTGGATAAAGCAGATATCCGCGAAATAGTTTGAGGTTAGGAAACACCCGAGTGTCAGAGGATCGGGTAACGCGATTTAAAAATATAAAAAATAGACAATTTTATCACGAAAACAATGCTTTCTCTGTGAAAGAGAACAACGATTGTATTATTAACTTTGTAATTGGGCTATAGAAAAATCTTCGTGAATGATTGATTGCTCGCTAAAGATTAAACTAATTTATCTTCCGAGGTATTTATTGTTTAAGCATACACGAATGATCCTCTTAAGTTGGTAGTGGATACGAGTTTAGCGGTAAATCGTCGGTGGGATTCCATTGGCCTCGGAAATCAATCTTATCGGATCATAGCGACGCGGTGAGGTAGTGACCAGATATTTTCACGGACCAACAATCCCTGGCAAAAGGAAAGACCAGTAGCAGAAGCATCCTTAAGCACGTTGATGTCCCGGAGGCAACACACTTGTCTTTCTCTTTGTGTACGTGATATCTAGTTGGGTTTGAGTTATCCTATTGCCATATATAGACGACTGTTCTTCGCTATAACTGAGTTTTCATGCCAATAGTTGGAAAAATATTTGTGTATGTATGTTTAGGTATGTTGATGAAAAGCTAACGCTCTAAACGATAGACCTGTACAAGTACTTGGAACATTTTATCGAACCGAATCGCTCGAATGTCCGGCAGGGTGTTATCATTCTCCTCTGTGATATGTCAGTTCCCTCCCCTGATGTTGCGTGTTTTATATCTGGCTTTTTATATCCCGATTCTCGTTTTCGTTATCCTTTATTCCTTCGACTATCGTAGGAATGTATATAAACATCATTTCCATAAGGATTAAAAAAGATTAACAAGGATATCTTTTCAGGATGACATTTTATGTTATTAAAATGATGTTTATCACATAACTAACATCATCGTCATTATATGATAAATGTTTAATCACATAACTATCATCATCGTCATTATATGATAAATGTTTAATCACATAACTATCATCATGATCATTATATGATGAATATTTAGACACATAACTAATATCATCGTCATTATATGATAAATGTTTAATCACATAACTATCATCATTATTATATTATGAATATTTTATCACATAACTATACTCTGTTACTAAATTCTTACCTAAATGAATTCCAGTCGGTCAAAAAATACGTTGATCGATATATCAAATATAATTTTGCTCAATTATATTTTAGGAAAGTCTATTTCGAGATAAATATGTTGTCCACGAGTTGTTTACGCGTAACTTTTCTGTTTTAAAAAGTGCTTAATTGCTACGTTTCCTTGAAGCACATGTACATCTCCAAGTACTTCTCCATACTAGGAGTACTCGAAGTACCTGTACTCGGAGCACATGTACTTGAAGTACTTGATACTTCAGCAGTCCAGCTCTGGGAAACAACCAAAAATGATGAGATTACAAGAGAGAAGAGAATATTAACATCTAATGCACGAGCGATTGATTGCTTTGTTCAGTAATGTGAGCAATCATATGCGATATTTATTCTAACTAAAATGTACCTTTAGGTTGTATCGAATTTAAAAAATATATATATACGACTCGTTTATATTTGTTGAGATATACATTCAAATCAGCAATCAATAACAGTAAATTAAATATTTTATAATAAAAAATATAAAGTGTCATGACATTTTAGTTAACTTCATATTTTAATTATAATAATTCATTTGCCGGTGTCATTACAGTCGGGAATCGTTTTCTTTTGCATTAGAAAAGAACCATATCGTATGTAATCGTTCTTTTAAATTAGACTCCAGACGCCAGTATGAATTATATCTTTATATGTGAAAGACGATTGCAATGTTCGAAAGACGTCTCCCGACTGCAGTGACAGCGGTAAATGAATTATTGTAATTTAAATATGAAGTCAACTGAATTGACATCGTAAGTTATTTCATCCTTTTTAGATTTATTTTCATAAGAAAACTTTTTAAAGCTAAAGTTCCATTTACTATAGTTTTTTTTTTTTTCAGTCGGGAGTTTAAAAAATTTGTTATATTTATAATTTCATACTTTTTGAAACTAATTCAACGTGTGAACTTCTACAGCATTTTTATAATTGCTATATTTTTTTTAAATAAAACAACTAAATAATTTTTAATAACGTCTTTAATTAATCGCTCAATCATTTTAACACTCTTCTATTTAGAATTAAAGCAACAAAGATAATTAGAATAGTACAAAGTGGTTATCTTTTTTAATAATTTATCACTCAATCGTTATCGCACTCGTGTATTTATAATTAAATCAACAAACGCGATTTGATAATTCCAACGCGTTTTTATTAATTTCTAGTTGTTAACAACATCTCTGATGTGCAACAAAATTTACATTCTGTTAAATAAAATATATATACAAATATTGATTATACGACTATTCATATCAGAGTTGACAAAAATTAGAGATTCAATTGTTTGAGATATTACATTTAATGATCGATAACGTAGGAATCCAGAGGGCGCTGACCCAGATCCGAATTTCGACAAGCCAGAAACACCAACTTGGTCGAGAAGACCAAGATTTGGTAAAGAATTGGTCCAGATTGACGAAGCATGAAGATACAATAATTGATTGTACGGCCCACGTGGTCTTTCTCTCACATCACAGTGAGCGCTCTGAAGTTAGGTACAGATGAACGATTATAGTAGGAATGACGACCATCTTGTGGCATTTCGATATATTCAACCGTGTTTCTCATACATTTTTTTTAAAACGCTTTTATCTTTCTAAAATCTCACCTAAAACATACAATCTGGGAGAAAAATGGAGATTACAGTGCACAGAATCTGTGTACTCAGTTCTGTTAAGACATCTTTAGCCGATTCGGAGAACATCGCGCGTATATAAACTGGCAAATTCGCGCCATGTCAGTTAAACGCATACTTCCGTCGGGAATAATAAAAGATTACACGTTAGCTCGAATCTCCTTTAAATTTCATTCACAAGACATCGATCGGTAAGCTAAACAATAGTTGATTAGTTAGTTCAACTAATTTCTTATACCTGGAACACAAGGAACTTTTTATTCGTTTCGTGATATAATAATAATTTTTTTCTTAAAATATTTTCAAGAAATATATTTAAAATATATATTTGGTGGACCTCGTGCATATATTTTCCATTGATTGTGAAATATATATAAAAGAAATATATTTTAGATATTTTTTTTAAGGATATATCTCTGAAATAACTTTCTATACAATTTATTTATATTTAATATATATAAAAATATATTCTTGCATGTTCCTTTCTATTGTATGATTGGCTTTGTTACTGTTTCTGAAAGGATTATAAATGGTGTTATAACTTGACTGCACTAAAATAAATTACGTTATTCAGTTACGTGCAAGCTGCCTGACCATAACGTTGATCGTGTTAGCTCGCAGCCCCTCACTAGTTAATTATTAATTCCCGAACGATCCCACACGTTCAAAGGTGCACGCTGCATACAGTAGCAAATGCTCGATCGATTACCGCAAGTAGACCACCACCGGAGGAAGGGAGAATTAGATAGCAAACAGGAGAATATGTGACTCCTTGATGTACTTTCGTCGACCTTGCGCCCCATCGACCACTTGACCAAATCCGGAATTAATCCTATTTACAATTCATCCTCTTACGTATTACACGTTCGTGGTTTCCTTCTCTCTCTCTCTCTCTCTCTCTCTCTCTCTCTTCGTTTCCACGATTTGTCATCGTGTTACAAAGCTGCCACGAGATTTCTTCTTAATTCACCCTTTCACCTCCCCCACCCCTCTACAATTTTTCCCTACAACCCCTAGAAATAGCCCTCGTGTTTAAAGCACACTTGCGCTGATTAAAATTATTAAATGCACAATTAGCTAAGAACAAAATTTCTTTCCCTTTGTTATTCCAAGCCGTGACACGGAGGGCTAACGTGACTGACGAGTCGGCTTCTCGTCCGGATTTGCCAGCATTGCGGATCGCGTGGCTGGTTAACACCAACGAGGGCTGAAAACGTCGTCCTCATCGTCGTCGTCGTCGTCGTCGTCGCAACACGTTGAATATTCACCGCAACATTTATAATTTTATTCTCTAGCTGATTTATAGATCACTCGGTGTCTCAACGATACCTACAATATACTTACAACGAGGTAAGTCATCGTGAATGCCTTAAGCTTGATTTATTTTTAACGCTCTAACTACCCTAATAACGATTTTTATTATTTTTCTTTTAACAACAATAGGTAAATTATGATGAAAAGAATAAAGAAAAATGTCAGGAGTATAATATTTCACTCCATTGCCGCATTGCCGAGGCGAATTACCGAGGCGCGAGCGAATATGAGAAACGAGGGAAAGAGCTCGGCGCCCTACTAGTACACTGCTCGAGCGATTACCCGAGCGAGCTGAGAAGCAGCATGAAAATTACTGACCTAGCCGCACACGAAAGTTAAATGCCCTTGCTGGTGTACGCCCGGTGCAGTCAACGAAGAGAAGCCCTCGAAACCCCCTCCCCAGAGAGATTTACCGCCCCCGTTACACCCTTCTTCACTCTCAGTATAGAATTTTGTTATAAAAATTCCGTCAGCAGCAGCAGCAACCTTCCTGAAAATACAGACCGAGCGTATGAGAAGTGCTCCTTCCTGCCGCGAGAGTAAAAACTCGTTGAGAAGAAGATCACCTACTCTTCTTACACTAAAATATATAAATTTCTTGGCTTTGCGATAACCCTACGCCAGGAAGATAGTATTTATGTTAAACTTTTCTCGTGGTACGAGGATTTATGAGTTTTCTTATAACGAGCATTTATTTTATTAAATATATTCAGAAATAAATTAATAAATTATCATACCGAACTGTTAAAACAAATGTATTGGCTCAACACGTTTTTAACTTAGTAACTTATAACACACGTTGAAAAAAATACGCTTTTCATGTGTTAAGAGGACCCAATTAGACACAAAACTACGATCTTTTGAGTCATTTTTGATTTTTCCAATTGATTCTTTATATTATAGAATAGACATTTTACATTGTTAATATTTTCCCCCTCTTGTGAACTGAAAAATTGTATTTTTTAGTTTGTTTATTAAAATTTTTTTATTAATGATGAAAAAAACTGTTCCGTTCAACCGGACGAGATGTTTTCTGGATTTTTAATTTTATCACGCGTTGAAATAACACGCTTTTCTCATGCATCAAGCGCGTCGAGTTGACCACAAAACTAAGATCCCGTGTGTGTGTGTGTGTGTTTCTAGCCTGGTAATAAATTTCTTTATGTTGTAAACTAGACATTTTTCGCTAAATGCGAAATTTGTCGTCATTAAAATGTTCAACATGATGCAATGTTTTCCGACTTTGAAATTTAACCACACGTCGAAACGAAACAATTTTCATGTATTAAGAGAGCCGAGTTAACCAGAAAATTGAGATCTTGCGTGTTATATATTTTTATTTCAATCTGTTGATAAATCTCTTAACATTATAAAATAGAAATTTTTCGCCGGACGTAAAATGTTCCATCCGACGTAATATTTTCTGTCATTAAAATTTTTCGTTCCACGTTAAATTTTTCCTCATTGAAATGTTCAACCTTTTTCGTCGTTGAAAATACACAGCGTGACTTAAATTTTTCCGAATTTTGTCGCTTGTCGCAGATATAACTTTGCTATCTTGGTTACTTTACTCTGATCACTTAATTTTGAAGCTAAATTCTATTTTCCTTTTCTCGTGATTATACATTTTAGCGGAAAATTGATAATTGACAGAAAAATTGTGGATTGACCATGAATGAAAATAAAAAACGTGCAACATGTCGTGATCCAATAAAAAAAAATCAGGAAGATGAAAATTTGTCATCAAAGAACCTCACAGAAATGAACGGTTATGCCAATAAGATACTGCGAGAGAAGCGATTAGGGAGAGAAGCCCCGAAGTATAATTAATAACAAATAATTTGAGAAATGAAATGAAGAATGTTACTAACGCTTCGATGCCGGCCACAATTTTTCTGATTTAAAAAGAGCTTTCTCCATCTCTTAAAAATCTTTCAAATCTGTAATAATCGAGGGAAAAACAATGAATATAAACAAAATTTCTGAATTTGTGATCTGAGATACATAAACTCGCGCACGCGTGTTGTTGCAACCCACGTGAGTGTAACAATTGACAAAAAATATGTTGTTTTAAGACATATCAAAAATGACTACGGATAAAGGTGTTGAAACAACATTTGCGTTTACAGCGTGAAACGCACTTGTGTTTACAGCGATGGATCGTCGTGAATCGATGGAGTGACAAGAGAGATAAGGACACAGTAAGGAAGAACGAAAGGTATTTCCAGGTGTAAAATGGATTCGTGGGAGAGAGAAACTTTGAGAAACCCGAGGCATTTGACTTTGGTGAAGTAAAGTACACTTGCGCGACTCAATGTTCCAAAGAAAGAGGAAAATGTAGACGATTTCTTGTTCGTGCAGTCAGTAAAGTTGAGGAATTTTGTCGATGGTAGGACAAATCGTTTATCGTCTTGGATTAAATTTCAATATAAGTTGGTTAGGGTTTGGAAGTTTCTTCGAGATTTCGTGGCTAGAGATATCTCACGACGACACGAACGCACAGTATGAGAGAAAGATAGATCGAGGAGAGACGAATGGAGTAGAGAAAGCGATTATTCTTTTGTGGTTATATTATAATGTACCAGGCGGTACCAATCACCGAGTCACAACTATTTCGTACAGTCAACGAGATCGAGAATGATCGATAAGCCCCCGAAGCGTTTCCTCCGTGAAACCGAAGATCATTCCAATTGTCTCGTAACACATGAGCGATAAGAAAACAGAAATCTCGGACGTTACAAACGATTAATTCGGTAGTGCCATAATACAAATCTGTTGAACCAATCAATTAATTATTTACATCGACAAATTAACTGGTTGAGCTTTCGAAATTAATAATTTGAGCTACCGAAATGATCTGATGAGCCCATCCGACTGATAATCACGACGTGAGTCAGAGCAACGAAGCCTTTGTCTTCGCGTAACTTAATTTATTTAAACATTTATATCGTAAATAAAATATTTTCAATCATTACAACAACTTCTATACAAAAAGGCGAAGACTGTATCAGGAAAGTTTTTATAATTCCCATCGTGTCGTTAATTAATCTAAAATAAAGTAATTTAATTCAGCCGATTGATGGCGACACCTGTCCTTGCTTGTCGCTAAATATTAATTCAAACATTCAATTAATTATCAAAAAAATTATATTATTAAGCGTAATTGTAAAAAAAATATTAACTAATCGTAACCTCAGATGTAAAACGCTGTATCCAGTAAATGCTAAGTACGTTGATACTTTTTCTACTACTAAAATATCCAAGTTCTGTAATGTAAATGCTGTCATTTGCTTTTTTTTTATGATTAGTCATTACTGATAAGCTACGATGTGCTTTATAAGACCGTTCAGAAGTGAATATCGCGTGTCGTGACTCTTGGAGATTCTAATGTAGCCAACGAAATTACTTATTAACGATAGAGCACGCGTATTAACATTGTTATACTACAGGAGAAACGAGAGTGCGACGTTCCCTTATTTTTTATGGGGTGTAAACGCTCGACTCACGCACTATCGTAAACTCGTTGCTCGTGCAGGTCACCTGCGAGAGCGATCGATTTCTTGCTTTGTCGTTGTCGTTTGTATACCGCTCGTCGCATTTGTGACCTGGGAATACTTAGTCAGTCAGTCAGTCAGTCAGGTATACCGAGGCATAACTATAAAAGTTTATTCTTCTGGTCAGAGTCATATACAACGACGACTTACCCTCAGATCAGTCAGTTACATCGAAATTGTATGATTCTACCGTAGTTGACGATACACTGACTATTTCTACTGGTATCGCTGGTCTCACTCGTTGTGAAATATCAACCCTCGATCTCCATAAATATTTTTGTTATATTTTCTGAGTCTACAATTGTCCTATCGACTACATAAATTAGTACAAATAACCGCAAACTTCCATCGATATTAAGATCTCATTTTAAACTCATATTCGGAAAGAAATGTATAATCGTATGTTAGTACAATACGGTGTATTCCGATAAATTTTATACAGGTCCGAGTGCATCTCGGGTATTATTATTTTCAATATGGAAAATGAGATGAAAGTATCGATAAAAGGGAACGAAATACAATACACGTATTTCCTATTGTGCAACTTTTCTTACGAAGCAGGACACACGAGAGAGCCAAGCTAACGAAATGGGATCGAATCAGCATCGAAAATATCCTTTTTCAACGTTACGTGGCTTTCCCTTGAGGGCTCGTTTTCGAAGGTTCTACCGAACCTTTGTATTCTCTCACTAAAAACGAGCTTTACATTCGAAAAACTATAAAAGAAAGACGAGTTACGCGGAGGTATAGAGAACGATGATGTGGCCGAGGTTATAGATTGGAAGGGTAAAGCGGATTGGCCAAACCGTAGCTCAATACGGTAGATCCTCCTGAGCGCACGAATCGACTTTCTTTACGCCTAGTGCGGACATCGAGCGCAGTAATTTCGATAGCTCGCTCCGCCTTTTGTATGTCATCGGTGCCGTCGCTCAATAACGTTACGGAGCGATCGACACTGTTCCACGCTTTTCAATATCAAGCCCTCGTCTTTCTCTCCGTGAACGAAATGTCTCTTCAGGTTCTGGTCCGGATGCAAAGAGCTTTTATAGGCCTGCTGGCTTTAGCAATGCTGCACGTGGCAGTCTCCTCGCCCTTTTCCGTGATACTCTATCATTCTCCTCTTCCTTCGTTCCTCTCTCACTCGTTCTGTTTCTCTCTCCTTCTCTCTGACAGCAACGAACATGCCTTTTGTGCACCGCTTCGGTAACTATTTTCTCTTTTCCCTTTCCACCCGATTCGCTTTCCGCTCGCTTTGAATATTCGGTTATTCGTCCGTATACCAGAACGACGATAAGCTTGTCAAACATGATGACTACCTACGGTAATGGGAATGAAGCGTATTACGGAAAGAAACGTGTAGGTGGTGCGCATTTGGGGCTTTTCGATACTCGGATATCGATTTGAAGCTGTGGATTTGTCTGCATACATACGAAGCATTGGGTGTGACCAATTTTTTTTTTGGTAAATAAAGAAAACCTTTGTAATATAAATCAATACAACTGTGGACTATTCCAGTTTCATTTCCTCTTTCCCTTAAATAAGATACTATACCGACTAAGCTGCTATGAATACAAGTCATCGGATAGCACCATTGACAATCATGAAGTGAGCAAGCGAGATCGATTGTAGCACGTCACGTTAATTATCTCTGAAGCAGCATCGTGTAGAATGTACTCAATTTTCTTTAGACATTTCCAAGTAGATTCAGCGTTACTGCAGATTTTTTTCCATGAAGAAAATATATCTGACGCTGTAGGTTTGTGTACATATGAAGGACTGGCTGTGAAACGTTCGAATATAAACCAATGTAATTGTGGACGGTTCCAGTTTCACTTCCTCTTTCCCTTAAATAAGTTGTATACCGACTGAGCTGCTATGAATACAAGTCATCGGATAGCACCATTGACAATCATGAAGTGAGCAAGCGAGATCGATTGTAGCACGTCACGTTAATTATCTCTGAAGCAGCATCGTGTAGAATGTACTCAATTTTCTTTAGACGTTTTCAAGTAGATTCAGCGTCACTGCAGATTTTTTTCCATGAAGAAAATATATCTGACGCTATAGGTTTGTGTACATACGAAGGATTGGGTGTGACGACTTTTTTTTGGTTAACAAGAAGAAACGTTCTAATATAAACCAATTTAACTGTGGACGATTCCAGTGTCAATTCATCTTTCCCTTAAATAAGTTGCTATACCGACTGAGCTGCTATGAATACAAGTCATCGGATAGCACCATTGACAATCTTGAAGTGAGCAAGCGAGATCGATTGTAGCACGTCACGTTAATTATCTCTGAAGCAGCATCGTGTAGAATGTACTCAATTTTCTTTAGACATTTCCAAGTAGATTCAGCGTTACTGCAGATTTTTTTCCATGAAGAAAATATATCTGACGCTGTAGGTTTGTGTACATATGAAGGACTGGCTGTGAAACGTTCGAATATAAACCAATGTAATTGTGGACGGTTCCAGTTTCACTTCCTCTTTCCCTTAAATAAGTTGTATACCGACTGAGCTGCTATGAATACAAGTCATCGGATAGCACCATTGACAATCATGAAGTGAGCAAGCGAGATCGATTGTAGCACGTCACGTTAATTATCTCTGAAGCAGCATCGTGTAGAATGTACTCAATTTTCTTTAGACGTTTTCAAGTAGATTCAGCGTCACTGCAGATTTTTTTCCATGAAGAAAATATATCTGACGCTATAGGTTTGTGTACATACGAAGGATTGGGTGTGACGACTTTTTTTTGGTTAACAAGAAGAAACGTTCTAATATAAACCAATTTAACTGTGGACGATTCCAGTGTCAATTCATCTTTCCCTTAAATAAGTTGCTATACCGACTGAGCTGCTATGAATACAAGTCATCGGATAGCACCATTGACAATCATGAAGTGAGCAAGCGAGATCGATTGTAGCACGTCACGTTAATTATCTCTGAAGCAGCATCGTGTAGAATGTACTCAATTTTCTTTAGACGTTTTCAAGTAGATTCAGCGTCACTGCAGATTTTTTTCCATGAAGAAAATATATCTGACGCTATAGGTTTGTGTACATACGAAGGATTGGGTGTGACGACTTTTTTTTGGTTAACAAGAAGAAACGTTCTAATATAAACCAATTTAACTGTGGACGATTCCAGTGTCAATTCATCTTTCCCTTAAATAAGTTGCTATACCGACTGAGCTGCTATGAATACAAGTCATCGGATAGCACCATTGACAATCTTGAAGTGAGCAAGCGAGATCGATTGTAGCACGTCACGTTAATTATCTCTGAAGCAGCATCGTGTAGAATGTACTCAATTTTCTTTAGACATTTCCAAGTAGATTCAGCGTTACTGCAGATTTTTTTCCATGAAGAAAATATATCTGACGCTGTAGGTTTGTGTACATATGAAGGACTGGCTGTGAAACGTTCTAATATAAACCAATGTAACTGTGGACGATTCCAGTGTCATTTCATCTTTCCTTTAAATAAGTTGCATACCGACTGAGCTGCTATGAATACAAGTCATCGGATAGCACCATTGATAATCGTGAAGTGAGAGGGCGAGATCGATTATAGCACGTCACGTTAATTATCTCTGAAGCAGCATCGTATAGAATGTACTCAATTTTCTTTAGACGTTTCCAAGTAGATTCAGCGTTACTGCAGATTTTTTTCCATGAAGAAAATATATCTGACGCTATAGGTTTGTGTACATACGAAGGATTGGGTGTGACGACTTTTTTTTGGTTAACAAGAAGAAACGTTCTAATATAAACCAATTTAACTGTGGACGATTCCAGTGTCAATTCATCTTTCCCTTAAATAAGTTGCTATACCGACTGAGCTGCTATGAATACAAGTCATCGGATAGCACCATTGACAATCATGAAGTGAGCAAGCGAGATCGATTGTAGCACGTCACGTTAATTATCTCTGAAGCAGCATCGTGTAGAATGTACTCAATTTTCTTTCGACGTTTTCAAGTAGATTCAGCGTTACTGCAGATTTTTTTCCATGAAGAAAATATATCTTACGTTTATTAAGAATTTTTATATATACAAATATCCTGCTCCTTTAATTTATATTTCATTAATATAAATAATACTGGCAAAAGTAAATGTCTTTGACTTTGAAGATAAATAATAAGTAATTTTTCAATTAATGCATTTTCGAATTAAGTTAAAATAAAATATTATTGCAAGTGAAAGTTTATTAAATAATTCAATAAAAGTTCAGTCAATTCTTCTGACTGTTTATCGGTAACAGCAATATTATATTGTTTTAAAGCGCTTTTGTATTAATTAACTTAACGCTACGGAGGCGAGAAACTTTTTATTGGGAACGAACAGCGTGGTTTATTTTTCTTTTTTTTAACAATGCGCCTCTGTGTAATAAATGTTCTTTTGTACAATTAAAGAAAATACACTTTAACATGGCTCTCCATATTATTTCAGATTTTTTTAGACGATAAACAGCGCAGTACACCGCCTATTTTACAAGATCCGTTCATACGCACCTTAACATACAGTGCGTAACCCGTATATCTCCAGAGTTCATTCTATTTACATTGAATCCTGCTATACACGACATCACGGTAGATTGGATTCTATATGTAGTTTGAATTATCGTACAGATTGAAGCTAACCTGTATCAAAGCCGGATTAGAATCTAAGCTCTTCTGTTAAGGCTTGTTGAGTGCATGGGAGTCACTCTTGAACCTACGATATGCGTCTCCGTATAATCTTTAACGATCGCTTTATTCCTTCCACTTTCACGCTGACTTTCTCACGGATAACTTTATTGGTGTGAATATATGTTTAGATTGAATCTCCCGCCAAATGTAAGGACAAGAAACGTTACGGTCTTATTGAAAATTAAATGAAATTGCGAAAATTGATGCCAAAAAGTGTTCAAAATCTATTAGAAATTGAGTGAAATTAACAAAAGTGACGTAAAAGTGTAACGTTTTATTGTAAATTGAGTAAGAAGCCCAAAAGTGACTCCATATATTTTATTGTTAAATTGAATAAAAAGCCCAAAAGTGACTCCATATATTTTATTGTTAAATTGAATAAGAAGCCCAAAAGTGACTCCATATATCTTATTGTAAATTGAGTGAAATTGACAAAGTGAAGCCATAAAGCGTTACAATTTTATTAGAAATTGTGTGAGATGACCAACAGTGGTGCCAAAAAAGGATTACTGTCCTGTTGGAAATAGCATTACGATCTTATTCGAAATTTAGTGAAATGGCGAAAGGTGACGCGAAAAAGCATTACCGCGTTATTGGAAATTGAGTGAGATGATCAACAATGACGCGAAAAAGATTATTGTCCTGTTGGAAACTCAGTGAAATGAAGAAAAGTTTAGCCAAAAAGTATAGGAAATTGAGTGAAATGGCGAAAAGTGACACCATAAAGTGTTGTAGTCCTATCGGAAATTGAGTGAGGTGACCAAGAGCAACGCGAAAAAGCATTACTGTCCTGTTGGAAATTTAATGAAATGACGTAAAGTGACGCCAAAAAGCGTTGTGGTTTTATATGAAAATGAGTGAAATGGTGAAAAGTGACGCCATAAAGGATTACTGTCCTGATGGAAATTCAGTGAAAAGACGAAAAGTGACGCCATAAAGTGTTATGGTCCTATCGGAAATTGAGTGAGATGACCAACAGAAACGCCAAAAAGCATTACTGTCTTGTAGGAAATTCAGTGAAATGATATAAAATGACGTCAAAAAGGAAACTCATTGAAATTACGTAAAGTGACGCCAAAAAGCGTTGTGGTTTTATATGAAAATGAGTGAAATGGTGAAAAGCGACGCCATAAAGGATTACTGTTCTGATGGAAATTCAGTGAAAAGACGAAAAGTGACGCCATAAAGTGTTATGGTCCTATCGGAAATTGAGTGAGATGACCAACAGAAACGCCAAAAAGCATTACTGTCTTGTAGGAAATTCAGTGAAATGATATAAAATGACGTCAAAAAGGAAACTCATTGAAATTACGTAAAGTGACGCCATAAAGTGTTATGGTCCTATAGGTAAATGATTAAGATGACCAACAGTGACGCCAAAAAGTCTTACTGTCCTGTTGGAAATTCAGTGAAATAAGCAAAAGTGACGTCAAAAAGCATTATGGTTTCATAGGAAACTCAGTGAAATTACGAAAAATGACACCAAAAAGCATTATGATCCAATCAGAAATTGAGTGTCGTTGAAAGTGACGCCATAAAGCATTATGGTTTTGGAAACTCAGTGAAATTACGTAAAGTGACGCCAAAATACATAATGATCTCATTATATTATTATTATTATTATTATTATTATTATTATTATTATTATTATTATTATTATTATTATTATTATTATTATTATTATTATTATTATTATTATTATTATTATTATTATTATTATTATTATTATTATTATTATTATTATTATTATTATTATTATTATTATTATTATTATTATTATTATTATTATTATTATTATTATTATTATTATTATTATTATTATTATTATTATTATTATTATTATTATTATTATATGTTATAGAAAATTGAATGAAATGGCGAGATGTGACGTCCCAAATTGTTATTCTACTCCAAAAAAATGAGTAAGATAACCAACAATAACGTCAAAAAGCATTACTGTCCTTTTCTAAATTAAGTGAAATGACGTAAAGTGACGCCAAAATACATAATGATCTCATTATATATTATTATTATTATTATTATTATTATATATGTTATAGAAAATTGAATGAAATGGCGAGATGTGACGCCCCAAAGTGTTATGGTACTCCAAAAAAATGAGTAAGATAATCAACAATAACGCCAAAAAGCATTACTGTCCTTTTCTAAATTAAGTGAAATGACATAAAGTGACGTCAAAAAGCGTTACGATCCTTATCCAACGGATAACAAATCTCATCCGACCCATAAAACTATTACAGGAAATATGTTTTTGCATAATACAGCGAGTACACCAAGTTTACTAATTGCTGTTTTTAAGTAAAACATGATCCGCACATTCTATCCAGATTGCGATTTGACGCATGATCGCTCTAATTACGCCGAAGTGAAAGAGCCACAGAGAAATAACTAATAACTACTGGATTCTTCGAAGTCCTTGGAGTCCACAGAAGCCTCAGCGGGAGTATTGGGAATTCGTATATGCATATAGCGACGAAACTCGCCGATGTTTCGGAGCAATAATATCGGGAGAAATCCCTGTACCTCCCTTTTCCTCTCATCGTAACCTACACCCGCGTCAACGGGTGACCTAGCCGAGGTCGCGAGTTTCCAACGATTACACGGGCAATAATAACGAGTCAACGGAGAGATTCGCACGATGTTTTTCCTATCGATCGTGACCTAGGTTACCTGATCAATGTCTATATATCTCTCTCTCTCTCTGGCTTGCCTTGCCACGGTATATTATTAAGACAATTATCATTTTGTTATCTATTTAATAAAATCTTTTAAAGAAAAATGAGTGCAAAACCTCGTAAGTCCCTTTATCTTTATTTACCATTTTTTTTAAATCAATTTTTGCTCCGTTAAAAATGAAAAATAATGAGGACGGAATATGCAAAGTGCTACTTTGGTTCCTAATTTAAAGAAAAATGTTGAAAGTAAAATTTAACGAGAGTTTAGCAGTCAAGAAATAAATAAAAAATGTTAGGCGCTCCAAAATCTTATTTCTTTAATAATCAATATCTTTTTATTAAAATTAAAGCCAATGAGAAACACTTTTGGATCAATCCATCAAATCATTAACGTGTTATAGAGGTTTTTTAAATAGAAAGTTAACGCCTCCATTGATTTTTACCAAATATCCTTAAACGGTGTCACATACATATCCAAAACTTTGGTTTAATTTATCAAATTTTTCGAAAGTAGAAGAAAATGTTTATTGAAATATATAATTTGCGATAAAATCCGAACCCTTCTACCGATCATCAACAAATTGAAGCACCCTTAATAATTATAATAATATTAAAGGAAATTGTAATTAAATTTACCTATCACTTAATTTTTTAGTTAGTTTATTTATTATAGAATATAGATTTAAAAAAATTATTTATTAATTGGAATAAATTTGGATTATTATCATCGAAGTTCTTAGGGGGGAGACGATTCGTCGTCGATGTGGAATGAGGTAGTTAGAGACGTTTACACGCCAGGGGAATTGAACATCAGCACGAAATTCGTGCTACTACGACTAGTTATCCAAAGTTTAGAGTAAAACGAGCGGGAAATCCAACGTACGATAGTAGAAATCAGCTATGCAGTTGTCTCTCTGTCTTCGATCGCCCACGATATTCCCGAACAAACACATTCTATTCCGTTGCAGATATATATATATCTCTCTCTCTGCCCCCTTTCTCTCTCTCTTTCTCTCCCTCTCTATCTCACACTGTATCTCTACCCCTTCTCTTCATCTAACTGTAGTTTCCAGTAAACCTTATCGCAATTACTCGCGTGAGCACCGAGGCGAATAATTAGATTCGGCAAAGTGGCTGTGCACCGGCTTCTAGTCTCGTCAATTCCGAGAAACTGTATTTCCTCCTGTATAGAAGTTTATGCATACAACATAAATAGATATTGGTATAAGAAGGGAGAATATTTTTTTCTTCAATTATGACTATTAAAATATAATATTCTTGATACAAAGAATCAAAATGACGTCAATTTAAAAAAATGTATACAATCGTTAGATGAAAAGTGTCTGCAGTGAGTGAATAAATATTGTATTCGGTAATAATATTTTTATTTCGAGGTTATGAACGTCAATGTTGGCACCAATCGTCACAAAAAATGATCAATTGTATGATACGAACCGTCACCGGTTACATTTGTTGACGTTCATATCCCGTATGAGCAATGTCAGCCGTATAAAAAATGTTTGTTATTAAAGTATTCTTTTCATGGAGGAGCGTATATCTTGTAAGAGCTTAAGCAGGGCCCCCAAAAATTTTAATATAAAGCTCTGGAGCCACGTAAAACAACGTTAGGACCTTTTATTGTACGTTACGATCAACGAGAATCGAAAATTTATCGAGTTTTGTATAAATTTTTGAGCTATTATATTTTTTGGCTATTTTATTAAGGGAAGGATATGGCAACGCTGCACTGGTGCCTTTCAAGGTGCCATCTTCACACGGCCCTGTATCGTTTATACGTGTACCAATATTTTATTTATAGGCACTCAATACATTTACAGGTTATAATATGCCAAATATTCATTGTGTGCCATATATATATATACATATTATACATATATATATATAAAGCGATAGTCTAACGCTAGAAAGGCGTATAAACGTAATTTATACATACACGATACGGGCTTTCAACTTTAGGCCCCGGTGTCAATAGCAAACAGCTGATGTGAAACGTGAACGCGCAGCTTGCAGCGTTGCCAAACGTAACCCCCTCGGTATCGCGCTTACGAAAATTCGTCTCCAAGCCACATTTTTATAAGTTGTAACGTAAATATCTTGTTTAAACACTCGGTGATTCTACATTTTTATCGGCGCTAAGGAGTCTATGGAGTTTTTCGAATGCATAGGGCAGTTGATATCAAACATCTTCCATTCTTTCTCTAGCGGGTTGTACGAGCCAAAATTTGATTGGTAATTCTAAACTGGTAAAGTCGAAAAATTCGTCTCAAGTATTGACTAGTAACCAATTTTTCCAGCATTGGACTGAAGCGATTTTGGTTGGACTTTACATGAAAAGTCGCTCCCAATCAAAATTGGAGACGATTTTTTCGACTTAATCCGTAAAGTCACGTATTAATTATTCTATTTTCAAAGTCTTAACTCGTCTCTGAAAGCTCGGTGAATCAGCTCAATATTTTTCGGGCATGGTATATGTTTTAACTTGATTATACAAAAGAATGAGACGATTCTACCGTTTTCCAGTTCGTGCAAGGAATACCTTAATGGTTTAGATTAAATTTGATAAAAATTACGAAAAATATTAGGCAAAACATCGAGAAAATGATAGGAGAGTATGGTTTCGTCGAAATTTGGCAACACCGTATTAGGCAGACCAACGTGGCAAAGACAAAGCGCGCGAAAATCGAATTCAATTGAATCTGATTTAACGAAAACGCGTGAAGGGTCTACGTGTACTTTGATATTCACGTGGAATAGAAAATCTATTATGTTATAAAATTTTCTATAAAATCTATCTGCATCGACGTATTTCTCTTTCCAGTGAAATATATTTTGCATTTTCCTAGCGGAAACATTATGCAACTATCGTTACAGAGTTGTATCGTCGTTGATGTCCCATACGCGTTCCATTTACATCGAATGTAAGTCACTTGATTACACGCTTGATAGTTCAGAGTTCTCAGAGAACTCTACGTGCAAACAATGCAATATAATTGCACAACTACATCGCGAGACTCAAAGTAGATCGAAACGCGATGAAAATTCTATAACGACACGTTTTAAACGTCAGTTATTAAGCGATAAATATTTTCTTTATTCGAAGAACCATTAATCGGATGCGAGGAGCAAAGGAGGACTAACCACGGTGTTAAGAAACTGATTAAGCAAGCTTAAGAGAACGATAGCTTATCATGAGTCTACCCCGATAATATTTTGCCAATATAAATGCAACAACGGTTCGACATATTTCGCGAAGGGATTTTTCAAACATCGCAACATAAGATTTGAAATTTTCTCGACAAATATTAACGCACCGTGACGTATTTTGAAAATCGCTTACGCAAAGAACCTTCTCCAACATGAATAATTTTAGCAGTGACAGCAACATGTAAATGGTTCCAGAAAATAAAATTCCACTCACAATGGAAGGACTTGCGGTACTTCAAACGTTCGTTAGATTATCGGAATTTTCCAGTGTATTGGGTGTACCGAAACTATTTTCATCCATTCTAACCTCAAAAGAAAATATCAATGGGCACGAAATGTTATGAAAATTCACGGCGTTCCACAAGTACAATGGCTACCAACCGTACAACACAAATATTCGATACGACGTTGATATATCTCATTCGCTGATGTACAATCATTGAAAATGTACAATATTCAACACATTCATTTAAACAAAACTACAAATAATATTGTGTTTGCATGAATAACGCAAACCTATTATTCGATTGCTAAAACAGTTATTACACCGCACTTGGCGTCACTAACATACGACGCCAGTGGGTTGGTAGTGGATGACGTCGTGCAATATAAAAAAAAAAGAGCTTAAGGGGAAACGAAGCACGTACAAGTGCGAAAGAGATAGAACTTGAATAGCGCTTACGACAGAGTGAGAAAGAAACTACTAATCTGTGTAAGTGTCGAGGGTTCTCCTAGTCTTAACGAGTGAGAGAAAAATAAAGAGAAAAATAAAAGGTTCGTAGTCAAAGAGAAACAATTGGCGATTGGGGTCTCATAAAACTCGGTTTCCAGGTTACTTACACAACTATGTGTGTATATTATATGTTCTGTACGAGAACGTGTGCTCTCTGCTTCACCTCCTATACCGCAAAAGCCACGAGCTCGCCCTCATTACCCTCGGGAAATTGTTTCTACAAACGGTCAGACGGTCGGTTATGCTATATAATGAGTAACACTCGTCTATACAAATATGGTGTAAGTAGCAGTAGTTTTAGTATATGTAGCAGTTCTGTCAGGAGAACGTTCGTGACGATGTGTCTGGGCTGTTCGATCGAACTTTATGCCGCGAAACGCATCCTGCTCTGCCGGATTACTATAACGTCAACTTATATATAAATACGAGGGATGTTCGAGCGGTCAAATTAAAGATTGAAAAATGTATTTACACGCCAAGAGAGAAGGAAGAACTTGTAATTTACGAACGATTGATATAGATCGATTCAACGATAACGTGGAGAACGGAACATTGAGAAAGCAAACGAGAAGACGATTAAAAAGATGTTAGCAAGTAAATAACAAATTATTTATTTTGTGTGATATTTTTTATCTCATTGGAGTAATATTTATTTATTTCTAGAGTTAATTGGCCCTTCTTACACTTATTTTTCAAATTATTTCTTTGTTAATAATTTTATTTTATTCATAATGCAACTTTAGTGGAATAATAAGTAGAGAAAAAAAAAATGTACCGCAAAGTGTTTCGGTACCGTTAAAGTGTACCGGTAATTGAAGTTGTCAAAATATTTTAGCATCGTCTTAATACATCGTACTTTGCTTCGACTAATGCATAATTTAGTAATTTCTATTTACTGTATCTGTGAAAATTAAAACAAATAATATTAAAACCAATTACAATTATGCATTAGTGTCGAAGGTTGAAATATTAATAACAACGACAAAAATTTCAATTTTTTTTAACACGTAGTTATAACGAATATACAAGATAAACGTCCCTGAAAATTAATATACGATATATGCATCCAAGCATCCTATATCTTGATATCAATTAAAAAATATAACTTGGAGTAATGACTAAAAAAAAAATTACTGCCAAGTGTTCCGATAATTGAAGTTATCAAAATATTTGAGCATCAACTTAATATATTTTACATTGCTTCGACTAATGCGTAGTTTATTAATTTTTGCTTACGTTATCTGTGAAAATCCAAACAAATATCGTTAAAATTGATTACAATTGTACATTAGTGTCGAAGTTGGAAATATTAATAACAACTACAACAACAACAAAAATTTAACGTTTTTTTTTTAAACATAGTTATAAAGAATATAGAAGATAAACGTCCCTTAAAAATAATATACGATATATGTATCCAAGCATCCTATATCTTGATATCAATTAAAAAATATAACTTGGAATGATCACTGAAAAATAATTTACCGGTAAGTGTTCCGATACTTGAAGTTGTCAAAGTATTTGAGCATCAACTTAATACATCGTACTTTGCTTCGTTAAATATCGTTAAAACTGATTACAGTTGTACATTAGTGTCGAAGGTTGAAATATTAATAACAACGACAAAAATTTAACGTTTTTTTTTAAACATAGTTATAACGAATATAGAAGATAAACGTCCCTTAAAAATAATATACGATATATGCATCCAAGCATCCTATATTTTAATATCAATTTTTAAATATAACTTGGAATGATGACCGAACAATAATTTACCAGGTAAGCGAATCGGTAGGTAAGTGTACCGGTACCGTTAAGTGTACCGGTTGAAGGTATAGAAGATAAATGTCCCTGAAAATGAATATACGATATATACATTCTATCATCCTATACCGTTATATTAATTTTTAAATAAAAAGTTTTTACAGCGATACAACGGTCAGTCCTGTACTGCAACAAGCAACAGAGAGAAACGTATAATAGTGGCGTTAAGTTGGATTGGCTTGAGACTTTGTACACCTGCTGTGGGTAATAATAAAAACAGTTATGTACATTCTTCTCTTTCTCTTTACTTCCATGTACTTACAGAAAGACCTAGACGGTAGAAAGATATATATATCGTTTGCTAGAACGTGAACCACATGAACTACGGAGCCCTGGAGCTCTCGGTAGACGTACGTGGCAAGCACGTGAAAAACGGCCACTTGACTTTAAAGGTAATTCGTGGCCACAGCATCCCAGAACTCCGGAGAATAAGAAAACAGAATGTGAGAAGAAGAAGAAGAAGAAGAAGAAGAAGAAGAAAAAATATCGTACTCGCGAATTTGCAAGTACAAAAACCTTTTTTTTTCGTTGTTTTTTTTTTTCTACTCCACTCTTGACGTTTCGTCAAGTTGTCAGAGAGACCTCTATCCTCCCCATTTAAAACTAAATTGCATGTTATTTTTCTTTATAGTTTTTTATTTTTCTTTTAAACCTTCTATTCGATATTTTTCACTCGAGGCTTTGCACGTTCGTGACTCAGACGTTTACGTACGTTTGCCGCGAGGAGTAGCTGTCGTGCATTCTGGTTCGCGTGCGTAATTCCTCAAAGTCCTTGGAAGAATTTTTCCAGCAACTCTAGCAGTACCACATCAGGAGTAACAATAGAGATACAACCGAGAGTATGTACACAAGAATAAA
This sequence comes from Cylloceria caligata, assembly GCA_963942595.1. Taxonomy (NCBI): domain Eukaryota; kingdom Metazoa; phylum Arthropoda; class Insecta; order Hymenoptera; family Ichneumonidae; genus Cylloceria; species Cylloceria caligata. The sequence goes on along the minus strand of OZ012705.1, from coordinate 78,393,220 downwards.
AAGAAATCAAATATTACAAAGTAGAACGTTGCACAATTTTTCCTGACATGGAAAAGTATGTTCATCTATTTTAGCTTCCTCATGGAGGAAACTTTTCATATTGCGAATAAAAAAAGAAGAAGAAACAACGTGCAAGATGTTTTGTTATATTTCTCTTAAAACATTCGGTTCAAAGTCTTAAGACATCGAAGAGACGATGGAATCAACTGTAGCGTTACACGTAATAAATTATCTTGATGATAATTTGGATTAAAATTCGAAAATTTTTATTCGTTACTTAATCAAAACACCTTGATGGATTCTCAAAAAAATTTCACGACGAATATTCTTTAATGTTTGTCCATTTTTGTAGAAATTATTGGAGCGATTAGCTCGAAAATTATGCGAACAGAAGGTTGATGAAAATATTTTAATCGACAAAAATTTCAGACTCTCGATATTCGAATTTAAAACTAAAAATTGTTAATTGTTTATCGATTTTTGTAAAAATTATTACATCGATTAGCTGTAAAATTGCGCAAACGAGCACGCTAACAAGTATTTGTCGAAAAATGTGTATCGACTGAAATTTTTTAAATCTTTTACCGATATTCAAATTGAAAAGCAAAAATTGTTTATCGTTTGTTTTTTTTTTGTAGCAATTTTTCAACCGATTAACTCGAAAATAGCGCGAACCGAAACGTTAACGGGTATTTAAAAAAAAATTGACATTATCACGAAATTCCGGAGCCCTTGACCGATTCTGATATAATTAAATACCACAAATTGTATGTCATTAAGATAATGTGAAAGCTTAAGAAGTTTGCTGAAGCGCGAACACATATTTGAAAAAAATTAAATAAACATAATTCAGAATATAATAAAATCTGAAAAAAATGTTGAACCTATCGCGTAAATGATAAAAATCGTGTCTCTTGTGTATCGACTTAAAAATCTATCGATAAAGCTGTTCTTAAGCTATAGAAGTTGAATTTTGCAAGCCTCCTATACACAAACACATGCACATTTAATCTAAATATAATTTCTGGAGGTTTTCGAATATTCGTAGCAAGCTGACATTGAAATATCAATTTATTTGTTAACGCGAAAACAAAACTTTCATTACGAGGTAAGAAAGAAGAAAAAAACATGAGCGTGCCTCGACAATTTCGTGGCCAAAGGAACACGAAAGCTCTGCCGCGTTCCATTTAACACACGAACGATCTCGAACAGGGATTAATTAGCTGGACTCTTAACGTATTCCATCACGAGCCGGAAGGAAAAATCGTGAAGAAAACGCATGCACTGCCCGGACGACACTCTCTCAGGCTAAATTGACCCCTTAACGATCATTAGGTCACTTAATTTCTATTGTTTGTCTAAAAAAAAAATATATATTTACGTGGAATTTATAATCGTTCCTTCGAAGAAAGTAAAAAAAATGTCATTATTTGAATAAAATGTAGAACGAAACACGATTTCCACGTGAGAACATTTTCAAGGACTCGGTATTAAACTACTTTTACCGTTAATTTAAAAATAAAAAATATAAAATAAGAAATATAAGTGAAAAGGGTCGAAGGGCTATGGGGTTGATGGTTCTGTGTACGCAAGAGAAATACATGAAGCAATCGGTACAAGAGATAAAAGGATTTTGAGAGACTGTGCGAGTTCGACTCACGTCTCTCATTATTGTGAATCCATAATATTGTTTCGTGGACGACGGCCTTAATCGTCGTCGTAGTCGTTGTCGTCGTCGTCGTCGTCCTCGTCGTCGTCGTCGTCGTTGACGTCGCTCGTCCTTGTGGAAAATAACACAAACAGGATAAGCGCGATTCGCGAACGAACGCAGCAGTGGCGAGGACGAGCGCACGATCGACGCGCATTGCCTCCGGCCGGCCCGAAGTTCACGACTGATGCCGATCGTACGAGAGCACCTCGGCCTCGGCTGGGATTTTCACGGAGGGTTTGCTCGACGACGAGAACGACCACCGCGGCGGGGGTGGCTCGACACACAGGGTTGTCCTTTCCCGGACCCTCTCGTTACCGTCAGAGGACACCACCTGACGGAAGCTTTCGGCACTATACAACGGAAAGCTCGACTTTCCTTTTCTCTCCTCGACACGATGGCGCAAGCTTCGTCGACGACTCACCGAAGATATTAACTCGATCGTTCTTGAAGCAAAGAGTTTTAACGGTGCCGCGAATTTTCAAAACGACTTAAAAAAATGTTCAAAATGGTAGAATTTTTTTTTAAATATCATGTGATTTGAAAAAGATAAAAAATAATTTTGTGATCACGCGTATGTAATCTTGAGACTCGTTACAAAAAATATCAATTGATCGACTCCATAAAAAACGTTACTTTCTGATAACTAAAATATTTTCCTATAGCTGTAGTTGATTGGTTTAAATATTTTGTCAAATTTTCAAATCGTGAGCTTCAGGCTGCAACGTTGAATGAAATTAGCTTCGCCAGGTATCATTCTCATTCGAAAAAGAAACCGAATCGAATGAATATCAATGGTAAATGGAGTTAGCAAGTTGTCCCGAAAGCTACAAAGTTTAATGGGGAAAGTACCTCTTTGATTTAAAAGAAAAAAACTAAGGAATCGTGAAAGTTACTGTCATACAGCTTCTGTCAAAAAAATGTAGAAATAAATTACTTTTTGGACTTTAAGATTGGTCGTACACACGAATGACTTTCATCATTTATCACTTTCTAGCTAAAAACACCATAAAAAACGTTACTTTTTGATAACTAAAATAATTTCCTATAGCTGTAGTTGATTGGTTGAAATATTTTATCAAATTTTCAAATCGTGAGCATCAGGCTGCAACGTTGAATGAAAGTAGCTTCGCAAGGTATCATTCTCATTCGAAAAAGAAACCGAATCGAATGGATATCAATGGTAAATGGAGTTAGCAAGTTGTCCCGAAAGTTACAAAGTTTAATGGGGAAAGTATCTCTTTGATTTAAAAGAAAAAAACTAACGAATCGTGAAAGTTACTGTAATGCAGTTTCTGTCAAAAAAATGTAGAATTAAATTACTTTTCGGACTTTAAGATTGGTCGTACAAACGAATGACTATCGTCATTTATCACTTTCTAGCTAAAAACACCATAAAAAACGTTACTTTTTGATAACTAAAATAATTTCCTATAGCTGTAGTTGATTGGTTGAAATATTTTATCAAATTTTCAAATCGTGAGGTTCAGGCTGCGACGTTTAATCAAATTAGCTTCGTAAGGTATCATTTTCATTCGAAAAAGAGATCGAATCGAATGGATATCAATGGTAAATGGAGTTAGCAAGTTGTCCCGAAAGTTACAAAGTTTAATGGAGAAAGTTCCTCTTTGACTTAAAAGCAAAAAATATTATCTTCGATAAAAAAAAAGTAGAAATAAATAACGTTTCAGACTTTAAGAATGGTCGTACAAACTAATGACTTTCGTTCTATCACTTTCCAACTAAATGACGCACTGGACGGTTATTCTCTCTCGTACTGATAAACGCATTGAACGCAGACCCTCTTCCGTTTCCCTCTTTCGCAGTAATGTCCGCTCTCTATCTCGTTCCTTCGGGATTCCCGTAAACGCCAACTCAATCGGTAACAAATATTTCCGTTCATATTTTTTCTAGAAGGTCGAAACCCTTAACAGATAACAACAAATGTTAAAACGATGCGCAGTGCATCTGGCCGTCATGTAAAATTGTTTTTTTTTTCCTAAATCTCAAAGCACAGTAAAACAAATTGGTGCCGAAAGATTTATTATCGACCGAGTAGGTTGCGCTCTCGCGACATTGACTCAAGTCGGTAACAAAAACTATAATTAATGTTTTTTTTATTACATTTTTTGGATGCGACGTCACCCTGGTGCAACTACAAATGCAACTGATACTCAATCGTTTAATCAACAATCAATTAATTAAAATAATAAACAATTTCTATAAATAATTATGTATTTGGTTAATAAAGAATGTTAAAATTCATATTATTCCTTTATTTGTCAATAGAATCAACGAAGGTTGATCACGCGGTTTGTTAACGTGACCAATGGAGGTGTAAGATAGCGGAAGAGGAAGATAGGACGAGCTCCATTAGGTACGCACTTCGTCGGTGCTTTAACTTGCAAGCTCATCTATTAGCATAGAGCAAACTCCAAGGGTGGTTGTAACGGTGGTTGTTGCAGGTGTACCGATAGCTACTCGCCATGGTTTCTTTGCGTTAGGAACACGAGTCGTGGCGTAGGTAACGCCCCTGCTCACCTACTCTCGAAGGATCGAAAGGTTACTCGCCCTTGCGACCATAAACTCAACAGGTTCGCGTGCCGGAAGTCCACGGGCACCGGAAGTCCACTCATCAACGGGTATGCAGAGCGATACCCCGCACATACCGAGACTTCTCGCATGGAGATTCAATCCATTCGGTATTACACTCCACAGACTTCCTATTTCACCGCCTTTTTCCCTTCACCCTTTTCCTTCGACTCATTGCCAGCCGAGTTGAGTTTGATCGATAGATCCTTCGAGCTTCTTTCCTAACGATCGTCAATTGATTTTTGTTGCACCTCATCGCGATCGCCTGTATCATCACACTCTTCTCCTATTACGACCTCTTGGCATGAAACTATCGAATATGATACGAGGACGATGCTTTCTAACGATTTTGGTATCGTTAGAATTAAAAAAGGAATCTAAAAAAATCTTCTGGAAATAATGAACAACAATTTTTATTTAATAATCAGTTTTTGCTTTAGCATAGAGGAAGTTTTGTTTATAGAAAATAAAAGAACAAAACAATTCGAGATTCCGAACGTAAGAACTCGAGGTGAAAATATTTTTAATTATCTGAAATTACCAAATTGTTTGGAAAAAAAATGTTCAGACATTTGTGTGTATCAAGAGCTTTGAAAGTAAATTACAATTGCAATTCTCTCTTATGATTCAAGAACATATCGACGAATCGTGGTGAAATGTTGTACTCGATCGTCCCATCACGACGATCAAATCATGTTAAATCAATATGTCTTTCATTTAACATGATTTTCGTTAAAATCGTTAAAGCGATATGTCACCCGTCGATCGATAAGACAAATTGTAATGCAAAATTCTCTGCCACGATCGATCTTTCGAATAAATAAACGAATGGTAAACCGCGTATAACAAATCTACAGTTCACCATTCTCGTTTTTTATCCAAAACATTAATCGCGATGTAAATATTTGCGTTAGAAAAATTCTCCTTTTCGTAAGTCGCAAAGACGCTAACTCGTGTTCATTTTAAATTACCTGAAACTTTCTACACATTTGCCATTTTTAAAAAATTCTCTAAAATTTAGAAACTTCAAGAAAATAAGTTAATCTATGCACGATTTAAACAAACTTTTTAAGTACAAAATTAGGCATTGGTTACTCATTACTTTTCACAAAGCTTCCTCTTCGATTAAACCAAAATCAATTACTTCGTCACATTTTCAAAGCCATAGAAATCTCTTACAACTCAAGAACTTCGTCAAGTATTAGTCTGAGATTCGATGAGCGTGTCATGTAGTTATTATGGACATAGCAATGACCTTAATTAAAATCGACCAAATCACTGAATCGTTATTAAATTTTTTTTTTTTTATGTTAAACGTAAAGATGGTAACTCGTGTTAATTTTAAATTAGCTGAAACCTTCTGTACATTTATCATTTTTGAATAATTCTCTAAATTTTATAAACTCTAAACAAATAAGTTAATCTACGCACGATTTAAACAAACTTTTTAAGTAGAAAATTAGGCATTGGTTACTCATTACTTTTAACAAAGCTTTCTCTACGACGAAACCAAAATCAATCTTTATATTTCCAAAGCTTTCCAGCTTTGTGAAATGTTAAAGACGGAAGGAACATGTAAAATTTTACTTTGCAAGTTCGTTATTAACTCATTATTAACAAAAGACCAATCGAATAAAATTCCTTTAAATTTATTTGATGAATAAAATATATAGTTTTCACTTTAATTATTAAATAAGAATTATCATTTAAATAATGTTTCTATTCGTTTGGTCATTGTTGAAACTTTAAGCGAATAATATGATTTATGTACGAGTAGTCCTAAAGGTTTCTCCAGGGAAATAATAAATCTTATACTTCAATTTCTCTATCATCTTTATCTTTATCTAATGGGGACAACGTGGGATATTGTTTTTAAATTCGCGTATACACAAACGTTCAGGGTGACAAAAAAAAACAACAATTAAACAATAATTACATTAGGACGACGGAGGGTAAGTACAAAATTGCCTAACAATTAACAAGACTAAACGAGAGGTTTCCTCGCTCACGATTTTGATGCGCATTAAATACTTTTTTTTATCAACGAGGTTTACTAAAAATGCGGCAAACGCCGTTTAGAATATTCGACATGATTTGTCTAGTGCAATACGATTTGTCCGAGATATAATTATCATGACGAGTCGACAGAACACGCATTGGATTTAACAATAATACAATATTCTATTTTGTCTTTATATTAATTTGTTTTCCCATTTCTGTTGTTGTTGTTGTAATAAATTGTTGAGGCCGAAATAAGAGAGAGATTCCAGTATCACAGAATTCGTTTCTTTCTTACGATTCACAGGGCGAGCCAAGCGGCTTTGGGAATAGAATATTAATATTATTTATAATATCATTATTATAATTATGAAATATTTTAGTCGGCCATAAAGTTTATTTACAAAATATTCCACTAGTCCTCGTTTATATATATTAATATATAACGAGCATGAAAAAGAAACAATAAAAATTAAAGATATCTCTCAGAATCCCTCGCGAAAAAATTCTATCGCGTTAAAACGTATTAATCATTTTTACGATGGAATATTAACATTTTTAAAATATGATTTTAAGGTTGCTCTTTTACCTCAAAATTAAATTGACGATTCAAGATGACCTTCACCAAAATGAAAGTTGTTTACTTCATTGATTGAATGTTCTTGATAAAAAATTATTAAACACACGTGCGTCTCGAGGTATTGCCGAGTTTCGTAAAATTACAATAAAAACATTTAATTCAATAAAAACTTTATATAAATTATCATTTTTTTTTTAAAATTAAATAGAAAACTTTGATATGTCCACTTTTGAAAACGAAATGTGACAATTCAATTGAGAATACAATTTTTTCACAAGGGACACGATCTTGTGTCATTGTGGATGTAATTGTCATGTTCATTTACGATCTAATAATAATAATAATAATAATCATCATCATCGCGATCGAGGCATCGATTAATATTTTACGGTAAAGTCTCTCTCCGAAGGTATAGTACGAATGCTATGTTATAATAATAATAATAATAATAATAATAATAATCGATAAAAGTTCTCACAGCACTTGCCGATCTCGAGTTTGTCAGCACGGCACCTGCATACAAATTGCGTTAAGCGCCAGTCGAAAATGAGACTTTTTGTCCTCGATATGAGTGAAAAAAAACAACCCGATGTACCAAAGCTCAGATAACGAGGAGTCCATACGCAGTAACTATCGTTTATTATTATGATTGGAGGCTCCCTTTCCCTTGGGACTTTCAGCTATCGAGTCGTTAACATCGCGTCTCGGTCGCAGAATGAAATTGAGATTGTGAGCCGTGTTGACAGCGTAATAAACATTAGCCGAACTCGGTAGAACCATTTCGCGATCAGGTAATACCTGAGCGAGTGTATACCGATCGGGACTGCCCTCGATGTTGAGCTTGAGCATCGCGTTTCTTATCACTTGGGGCGTACGTTCATTGTTCGACAGCATAATTGACTTGTAAAGAACAACTCCTTCGGTCTCGACGCTGTCGCTCTCCATCGTTACTTTAATTATATAAAAATCGGGCGAACTCTTGTGGGAGTGCGAGGGACTCGAGAGTCCAGCGATGTTCGGAGTGCTGGTGCCATTGGCTGCAATGGGAACCGGCGGAGCGAGCCGCGATTGGTTAACGCCACCGCTGCCGCCACCACCGCCACCGCCGGAGCTCAGTGATACGTCGAGCGAGGGTAACGAGGAACTGGAAGACGAACTGGACATCTGCGACGGTGAAGTTCTTCGGTCCAGCGAATTATGAGGTGAACTGGGCAGAGAATCGAGGTCGCAATAAAATTGTGAGCTGCTGGAACTGGAGGTAGAGGCTAATGAGTCATTTTTTCTATGACCCTGTTGTTGACCCTGCTGCAATTTCAAACAGAGAATTAAAAGATGTTTATTCGATCGTCGGTAAAACAGAGACTCGTGTATAAAATCGTAAAAGTAGTTACCTGCTTCTTATTCTTTCCACGATTATTGAGTGTGTTGCCGGGAGGCGGAGGATCGATCTGACAACTCAATTTGTAGGATTCTCTATCGTCCAGAACGACTATCGAATGAAACCATCTATCGAAACGTGGATCTGTACTGAAATTGTAAGCGTTCGCAGCTCCTTGAAGAAGCCTTATTCTCGCTAGGACCTCAAATTCTTTTCGTCTCTTGTCGAAATTTATCAGACCCTCGGCTATCGTGTCGGGTATAGCGGTGTCGATCATCGTGAGGTCCGTAAGGAAAGTACCCAGATACGGTATCGTTCCATAGCTGATATTCTGCGTAGAAAATAAAAAAAACAACAAATAAATATAACTTTTTCAATCTGAAAGATTTAATTTATTTTTCTAATTTCAGATATTTTTTTATTCTACAACCGCTAGGGACAAGACGATTATTTCTACGATCTGTAGATGCAACTTTATAGACGCAAACGTACAGAGTAAAACTGTACACACGGCCAACTGTACCGTGTACAGTTTTACTGTGTCGAGTTGACGCTGTCCATAGCTTAGAAGTCTGCAATCGCGTGCGTAAAGTCAAATCTGTGTAGAATTGTAATCTTTAGAAATGATATTATCCCCGTTTAGGAGATACAGTAGTTTGTGTCACTGCTGCACTAATTGCCACTCGATCTCAAGAAGAAATCCACCGATTTCAGTTAAAAAAAAAGGTGTTTTACTTTATTATCGATTGAACAAATTGTATAAAAAATGCCACTCGATTAAAACTGTAGAAGTTTCATTTGTTTCAATATTATTTTCTATTTAATCAAGTATCGTTCTTCTCCAACAAAATTTTTATATTTGGTTTTACGGATTTTGCAACTTCGTCGGAATAACGTTACGAACAATAAATCGTATGAGATTCGTAACGTGGTTTGTTTTATATATAAAAATAAAAGAAAATACGTATTTATAACTAAAATCGACGAATCAATGGACTCAATGAAAGTTTAAGGTGAAGAATAATCGAAACTCACTCCTGCATGAGTATTTTGCTTCTGAAAAAGTTTCTGCAAGTGCCTGTCGCTTCTTCCAGCGGTATCAGCAAACTTGGCAGTGCCCTCCTTAATGAGTAATTCACGTTGAGTCCACGCGTTATTTTCCTCTGAGAATATTCTCTCGAGTTCCATAAAAAGCTCGTGTTTTTCTCGAGGCATACATTGCCAGCATTTCTCGAGCCTGTACACAGGATTGCTCTGCAATCCCGATACTATAGCCTTAAGGCTGCTAAAGTTCTTCAGGATTCTTAGCTCTTGCGCTATGTCTATCCACGTCTCGAGTATCCTCGCTCGTTCCTGCGGTTTCGGCGTAGGATCGACAAGAATCGTCGATATGACTCTTAAGGAAACTGCGTTGAACTGATTGACAGTAGCGAGAACCGTGGCAGCGTCGTGACTACGAGATCGATCTCGTCTCGACCAAACAGCACCTAGACACTGGTGAGCCACCAACTTCCTGAACACTTCGGCATCCATTCTCGTCAGCTGCTCGGCAAATTGTCGATGAGGAACTTCGGGAAACATATAACCCGGCCAATTGTCGCCAAGCATATCGGTCGATCCGTGTAACGCCAGTCGACCATTGTCGTACACGATGCACGAGTCTGTAATTCATAATAATTACAATTATTATTATTAAATAATAATAAATGTTCATTTTATATCAATTTTAATAAAATACTTTAGAAAAATAATGACGAAGCGATGTACCAAGGGCTACTTTGTTTTGATATTACATTATAAAAAATATTTACAAGCGTTCGTGTACAGCGTAATGCAAAGAAAAATGTGAATCATTGGGAGAAGCGTTATATCCTCCATTTGTAGGAAAGGTGTTAATATCCGATAAACGCGGACAAACATCCGGTGTGACTTACAATCGATTTGTACGACTTGGTTTTCACGTCTCGATATCACTCTGACTCTGACTCTCGAGCGAGATTGTTCCACAAATAAACGATACTCGGTAAATATTAAAAGCAAATATAAATCTATCTGAGCTGTAACGAAATAGCGTCGAGTTTTTCTTTTGCTCAACCAACTATCGTCTTCTTATCGTTGATATAAAATGGGGTCGGAGCAAAATGACACTCAAGGTTTTTCTCACCGATCTGATCCTCCCGTTGAAACCTGTGCAGACGATGTCTAGCCTTGAGTTCGAGCTCCGAACCGGGCAATCGTCGATGCGTAAAATCCAGGAGTCGCGTGAGCAACGGATGACTCGGCGGTGACTTCCAGTCACCAGGATAGGCGTCCAGCCATACGTGAAGCGCCTGCACGAGAGTCTTTCGATGCTGTTCTCCAGTCTGTGCGATGGAATTTTCATCGAGGGCATCGTACCTCGTGAGCAATAACTCCAGCACCTCGCGAGGCGTCGTGAATGCTCGGTACGTCGCCAGGAACACGTTGATGTACGTTGACTCGAGCTCACCGTCATCGTTCGCCAGACTCTCGACGAGCCTCTGCACCGTTCCGGCTTTTAGAAAACGCACCCTCACCGTTTCCCACTCCAAATGAGATATCTCGTCGTCCGAATCCTGTAAAAATAAATTCAATCGTTGTTATCTCTTGAATTAAAAAATTGAAAAATAATTCAACAAAGTTTATTTATTAATGGGCGTCACGAGTAAAACGATTGTTTGCGTAACAAGACAAAGAATATTTCTTTTGAATCAGCTGAAAGGGTGAAAATTATGCGGATATAGTGTTGATGAACATTGGGGTCGACGCCGATGGAAAGAATGAATAAAAATTTGTAATGTTCAATCCTGTCAAGGTCTTTCTCAAGTTCGATTTACATTAAGACTTTCTAAAGCAAGTTAACAGCAAGATTGTCTGCTTAATCATAATTATTGTCATTTAAAAATAAAAGTGTTGAAAGAGATTGTGAGAGCTTACCGACGCAGAAAGACTTCTCGTTGGCCTATGATATCGCACTTTCTTCAGGTACACAGTGTATATGACTCCGTCGCACCTTTCCTCGCCCCATAAACGCCACGTGGGCTAAAAAAAAAAGAGAAACACACGTGGATGTAGTAGATGTTCTCAATATTCTCTAGATACAGTAGAAAATATATATACACGAGTACATAGTATAGCTTTAAATATCGGAGATGAAAAGAACAGGAAGATATATGACGACACAAAAGTACGGGGATGACGGGAGATAAATTACGGTTGCAATTTTAGGACGGTCGTTATCCTCCCATCCCCTTTCCCTCTTAATTCGGTAGAATAAAATTTATTGTAGATGACATTGAGGAAGATGATTTTAGCAGATATGAATTTAGTTAGAGATACATTTGGTGGAAATTAACTTGGAAGAAATAAACTCGCTGTATATAACATTGTTGGAGATGATTTTAGTTGAGATGAATTTTGATGGAGATGCACTTCGTGAAGATGAATCTCGTAAAGATGCAATTCACGAAGATGCATTTCATAAAGACGCATTTCATGAAGATCCATCTCATAAAGACGCATTTCATGATGATGCATTTCATAAAGACGCATTTCATGAAGATGCATTTCATAAAGACGCATTTCATGAAGATGCATCTCATGAAGACGCATTTCATGAAGATGCATTTCATAAAGACGCATTTCATAAAGACGCATTTCATGAAGATGCATCTCATGAAGACGCATTTCATGAAGATGCATTTCATAAAGATGCATCTCGTGAAGATGCAATTCGTGAAAATGCATTTCGTGAAGATATATTTCATCAAGTTGCATTTAGTGAAGATGCATCTCGTCAAGATGCATTTATTGAATATGCATTTCGTGAAAATAGATTTCTCGATGATTCATTTCGTGAAGATGCATTTCGTGAAAATGCATTTTGTGAAGATACATTTCGTGAAGATTACATATCGTGAAGTTGCATTTAGTGAGGATGCATTTAGATAATGTAATAGCCACAACTATGTACATTGCAATTGCGTGAAGCTCGCCAAATACGAGGTCACGAAGATTCCACTCTTTCCCCATAGATTTCTGTCTCCGTGTAACAACTATATTTCTATGATTACGGTAATTCGCGTAAAGGCCGTAATGACACAGTCTCGCAATCTCAGTTGCGTCCTAGGAACGTAGAAGAGGACGAAAAAAAAAAAACAAAAATCACGTAGCATCGGGTCACAATCGTGACACGATCGATCAGGACGAATAGTGTTTAGTATAACAACACGTGCTACGTGCTACAGAAGAAGTCATGCACGAACGATTCATAAAATTCGGCCCTCTTAGCGTCGAACCTTATTCGTCAACCATGACTTAGTTACCATTCCACATATGTGCTTCTTACCAGTCTACCAACGCTTAGACAATTATTACAATACCAAGCGATTAACTTGGAACAAACGTCGGAACGACACGAAAATCTCTTCTTGAAATGATTCGGAATAATTTTGATACCGATTATCATACGATTCTTCAATGATTTTACCATTAATACCATTTCGTTAAAAAAATCTTCACCGTTAACACCATTGCAGCTTATACTGTAGAATTCTTACAGTTTAATAAGATAAAAATGAATTGATTAGACAGGAATCCTGTGAATTAAGTGACATGTCATTGTATAATTATACTTTTTGTCGAACAAGTTAAACGAGGGAACAATCATTTCGTATGTGCCTAAGACACTGGAAACGATAATCCAGCCACGAAATATTAACATACTTAAAAAAATGAGAATAAAATTTACTTCATTTCCGGAATGAAAGTAAGATTCACTTGCTTAACTAGAAGACGAAGTAACTTATCTAGAGAATTAGAAGCAATAGATTAAGCTGACAACTTGCTCGAATAGATGATTCTTGTTCTCATAAGATGGACGAAGCGAATAAAATTTATAAACAAATTCTAAACATTAATTTGTACATTTGTATAAATAAATATGACAAATATTCGTTCCACGTTACGAGTTTAGTAACAGTGACGATTATTTCTGGTGTTGTATCGTCAGAAAACATCTCATTTATTTAAATGCTCGCTGTACTCTAGTTTAAAATTTTCGTCGATTTTTCAAAGTTCAGAGAGCACGCTAACGATGAAAAAACTAAAACAATTATTTATGTATCGAGTGTTTGTGCGAGAAAGGAAATCCACGTATTTGTCTGGATAACGACTAGACTTCTACCATCCTAATCCCAGATGTAGATCTCGTCCGGTTGTCGACGTCGAAACGTTGCGAGAGTGAATCCGGCGATTTCAAGCGACTCTTGGCGGAAGCACTCGTCGTAAAAACTTAAACAAATAACGAGTTAACCTTTCGTGAACATTTTTTTCGTGAATTCCGAGTCACTGTGTCATATTTTTTTGCATGATTTTGGCAGATTTCTAATTTATCAAACAGACGAAAAGAATTATCAATAATTCGTAACGTTACATAATAAAATTAATGATTTATCGTGAACAATTGGTAGTGATTCTAATAATTATTAATCACATATTGAAGAATAAAATATTATGTGTTTGCATCACAGGTCGCATCGTTAATGACAATTACAGTATAACGTTATTAAAGTAGGTTGAATTATTATAAATAATTTGTTTTTCATGTAAAATTTCAATGGAAAACTTAATTTATCGTTGATTATAAAAATGACGATGACCTCGTAGTTCAACGTCCCTGAACGAGTTTACCTCTTTCGTTAAAGTTTCATATCGACCTATAAAAAGTATCGATCGAACTGGCATTGGGCAAGGAGAGAAGGTTTCAATAGTCGCTCAGCCGCATCCACGTTCAGTCTAAACAAGTACTGGTTACTACTACTAATACTACTACGACAAGTACTACTACCACCATCACTACTTATACTACTACTACTACTACTACTACTACTACTAGTACAACTACTACTACTACTACTACTACTACTACTACTACTAGTACAACTACTACTACTACTACTACTACTACTACTACTACTACTACTGCTACTGTTACTACTACTGTTACTACTGCTTTTGCTACTGTTACTACTACTGTTACTACTGCTTTTGCTACTGTTACTACTACTGTTACTTCTACATTTCTCAATACTTCACTCCCGCGTCACCTGTGAAAGAAGAAAAGACTCGAATCAAGATTTCCTCGAACGGGGAGCTTCGTTCGAGACTAAGAAGGCCACTTGTCTCTTTTTCTTCGTTCCCTCTATGTTTCCTCGACACTTGGTGTACACTTGGTATCGCTCAGATTGTTAGATAAAACGATAAGACACGTTCTATACATTCTAAGCTAAGCTATATACTTATATAATCCACCCCGAGGGATAAAAAAAAACAAAAGAACTCATCCCTTCTCTTTAAATGAATTATTGTAAAAAGAAATAAATAAAGAAAAATTGGAAAAATATATTTTTTATTTTATTGCAAACTTCAACGACAATCATTCAAAAATATTTTACTCCTACGTCTTTACTTCGCTACCTTAACAAGATCTCCATTCAATGTAAACGAAGATTCTGACGTGTTAAAAAAAATTTCGCTGCAACGATTAACAAAGTCGAAGGTTATTCGCGAGACCGCACCGACGATGATTAACTCTCTCGGTTATTACTCGCATAGCTAACTCGTTAGTAAGATCTCATGACGAAATAGCTCATGCGTGCAGAACGTTCAATGTCTTAACTTAATGATAAACAAAAGGAAGAAGGTGTAAGCAACAACGTTTATAAATTGTTGTATAATTGTTCGTTCGTAGTGAAACGGGACACGATGCGTCACGCCTTATAGAAATTTTACTCAATGGTTTCGTCTGTGAGGCAATTCTCTCCGGGATTTAAAGCTGCGCCTATAAAATTCGATATTCTTCTCGCGTGTGATACATCTTTTAATTCACTGGTCTTTACGACAACTCTTTCTCTTATTGTCCAACACGTTAGTGTTTAAAGTACGCGTGTATCGCGGTTGTTAGATGTTCAAGGACGAGAGTGTAGCGAGTTTGTTTCGCGTCCTGGTACGAAACAGAACGCTCGAAGGTATGGATACCAAAGTCGTGCCACTTGGGCCATTTACCAAGTACCATCCACGCGTCAAACAATGGCGCTCTTTCTTTCATCCTGTATTCGTCTTCCGCTACTCGTTGTAATTACTTTTTTTTTTTTTTTTTTAGTCTTTCTTTCGTGCTACGACTATAGGGCCAAACGCTACCAACGCGTGCAGAGATATCGCAGCAACCAGACACGAGATCGAGGGATCGAGTTTCCGGTCAGGTAATGCATAATTACACGACGCTGTGTAATTCCTGGTGCCGTTTCTACTGCTGTTTAAAATATCACATGCGATCCCTCTGTACTGCAAGAACGATTTGCTGCGCGGATAACCCCGGTAACAGTAGCCTTCGTCAGAAGTAAGAAATACGTGGGTTTGATAATAGAACAAGACATCTCGATTAAGATGAATCGAAGAGAGGAATGAAACACTTGAGATTCTAAGTAAAAGTGAGAAAGCTACGATAAATATTCTCAGAGTAATAACTTTACAAAGTTTCTTATAACAATAAGAATTATTAATAATTGACACAATATTCATTAATTATTTGAATTAATTTACAATCAATTAGTTCACTTGTTGAATAATTTACTTTATTTTAGGTTTATTTGTGATAAAACAACACATTTCGATCAAGATGAACCAAAGAGAAGATCGAAACATTTGAGAATCTAAGTAAAAGCCAGAAAGTTACGGTAAATATTCTTAAAGTAATCACTTGACAAAGTTCTTTATAATAATGAGAATTATTAATAACTAACTGAATATTCATTAATTACTTGCTTTAATTTACAATCAATTACTTCATTGACCAAAGAGAGGATTGAAACATTTGGGAATCTAAGTAAAATCCAGAAAGCTACGATAAATATTCTCAAAGTAATCACTTGACAAAGTTCTTAATAATAATGAGAATTATCAATAATGAAGCCAATATTTATTAATTACTTGAGTTAATTAATAATCAATTACTTCATTACTTGAGTAATTTACTTTATTTTAGATTTATTTATGATAAAACAACACATTTCGATCAAGCTGAACCAAAGAGAAGATTGAAACATTTGAGAATCTAAGTAAAAGCCAGAAAGTTACGGTAAATATTCTTAAAGTAATCACTTGACAAAGTTCTTTATAATAATGAGAATTATTAATAATTAACTGAATATCTATTAATCAATTGACTTAATTAACAATCGATTACTTCATTAGTTGAGTAATTCACTTCATTTTAAGTTTATTAACGATACGATTTCAAGTATGAAAACACTCCTGACGCATAATCCGTCATAATATTACTTTGTAGGAACAGTTGAAAGGTTCAAAAATATATTCCTTGAAAATCAAAGCTCATATCTGTATCGAGAGAATTTTCGTAATTATTGATATCGTGTAGTAAATTAAATAAATATCGAATGAACTACATCAAACCAGGACGTAATATCGACATTCGAAACGAGCTTCGAAACTATTTCCGTGTCCTTTGACGTCCATATAAGTACACAAAACCCTTTTTGATTTCTCTATTGTATAATTCGGTACAATTTCATTATTCATCAAATAATTACATATGATAAAAAATTACATTCGGAGAGAATTCGAATGTACAGAATAATCGATCGATCTAGTTAGAGGGAGGTAAGTCTGATAGAAGTAGCGTAGTTTCTCGTAGTTCGTAGTATTGCAGATACATTGCACGAGAGAGAGAGAGAGCTCGTGCTTATTTTTACCACGAGTAACCGATTATTTATGAGATTCCTATACATTGTAAGATCCTCCTCGTCCGATCGATCCACGAGAGCACGCTATACTCTTTCACATAGAAATGATTCTAATACTTGTTCCGTCGTACCTATAGCCGCACGTCTGAAACGCGACCTAGAAACTGTGGATCAAGTCAGTCGAGTCAACGAGACGAGAAAAAGTATAGAAGAAGACTCTCGGTAAATACTTCCGCCCTGTCACCTCTCATACGAAAAATACTTTTGATAGACGATCGTCTCGCGTCTCGTGTTTCGTGAAACCCGAGAGCTTCGTACCCAGTAAAATGACATTTCGGTTGAAAAATATTTTAAAATCAACGGAAATAAATATTCTTTAAAAAGTAAGTAGAACGCTCGCGCACAAAATAAGCAGTCGTACAAAAAGCTACACGAAATACGAAGCAACTGGCTCAGGCCGAAAAAACTATATTCTACAGGACATTGACGATTACAAAAATTAAACAGAAAAACATATATTTCACACTTTTTCTTTTGTCGTTTTATTTTTATTTTATTTTTTTTTTTTCGTTTACCTGCTGCACGTACCACTGCGTGGTATTTTGATTTTTCCTGTGTGACGGTTTGCAAGGTGCGCACAGAAGAAGTGGGCCCAGCTTGTTCGGGCCCTTGTGACGATTCGTTGGCCCACGGGGTGACGAAGGGCCCAGCCCGTCATCCCCCAATACGGGCCACAGCATCCACGGACGTTACTGTTCTCGCGTAACTTCTGATTTCTCTCGCGCGTAGGATATTCAATCGATCGTTTTCGATCTTGCTTGATCCTCTTTCTCCTCCTGTTCGGAGATCGCGTGCTGCCTTGAACCGTTGCTGCTCCTTCTGCTCCTGCTGCTCGCTACACGAGAGTCGTTGAACCAAAACCCTGACATTGCCCTTCCCAAGTGTGCAATTCTCTATCGTTCGTCAACCATTAATCTTCTATCCGATCAACACTCTGAATTGATAATTATCGTCTTTCTAATAAACGCTCATCGAGCGTTGATCCTCGCTTGGGACATCGTCGATCAAATTATTGTATTACGAGATCGTCAATACGCAATATCTGCAACACAAATGCCCAATCCTTCGTTCGGTACCTTCGGTTGATAATTTATTATAAGATGTTGTCAAAAAAATTTTTATTGAAAAACAACATAGAGATCTCTCGTGATTTTAAAATCATTATTTTGTTTATTTCACTATTTATCTAATATTAATTTTTTTATTAATCAGACCTGATGTGCGTTGATTTATTACAAATAATAAAATGTCGTTTACACATTGTTTATAAACGATTAACATGCATTTGGTATAATTAATAAAATTATTATTACAACGAATAAATTTTAGAAATTAATTAATTAATTAATAATAAAATCTTCACTGTACTTCATGATGAAATTATTATTAAATATTAATCTTTTATATCTTTATAGATTAATTTTTACTTCAACAAAGTAAAATGAAACTTTGAACAATTATTTTTTTTATCCGTTATCTTTGTTTATAACGAAATGCATATATATAAACAATTGATAAACTGTATCAATTCGAAATTTCAAGTCGAGGAAACTAGAGGCTGAGTAACGTAGTACGGCTAACCCCTCCCCCCCAACCCCCTAACCTCCTAGAAATAAAATATACTCAAGGATAATCTATAATTTATAGAAATTGTAACACAACGACGAAAAGTTTTGTATCCGCTTTATGTATTTTAACATAAACTTATTTTCCGCGTGTGACGGTTACATTTAGTTCTTAATACATCGTTCGGTGGTTTTTTTTCGTCTGTCAAATTGTGTCTAATTGCCAAACTCATTTCAATAAACTTTTTACCGTCTAGCACCAGCGAGAACGTCACTAAAAACGTCGTTGTACGAAGCTAAAGAATATTTTTTTTTAGTTTTTTTTACGAACAATAGCGTTATACGAGCCAAGGGACAGCTTTGTACTCGGCAAATTGTCATTTCCTCCGCGTCGACGAGCAATTTAATGTTTGCCTGGACAATGAGAGTATAGCACTGTCGCGTACCTACGCACTCTTCAGGGCACTCTCTCACTTCCGTCAAAAGCTATGGTCGTCATCGTCGTTGTCGTCTCTGATGAATAAGAGAGTCGTGCCCTATCTAATCCCTTCCATCTTCATCGACGTCAAAAATACATATCACCGCGCGACTGACTATATCTCAGTGATAAGGTCGAGCTTTTCCATCGATACTTTCCTTGGAAGCGCCATAAAGGCGCTTGGAAAGCTTCGGTAAGCGAATGTCGCGTGGGTTCGGTGAACGTGGGTGCGCGCTTACCGGAAACTAGAAATCGATCGCGACCGAACTACGGGTTAGAATAACATAGGGGATCGTGATAAGAACAGAGAGGGAAAAGGAGATGCTCGACATTTAGCCTTGCGTACTCTCCAACCCCGGAAAGGTCACCAGGTTCGCGGGTGACGGCTTTTAAAAGTTCCACGTGCATTCACCGTAGTACGACACACACGCACGCACACACACACACACACACACACACACACACACACACACACACACACACACACACACACACACACACACACACACACACACACACACTTGACTCCTTTCACTTTCACAGTAGACTAATCGTTCAATTATTTTTTTTCTGTTTGCTTCTACCCATAGATATAAAAAACAATTAATTAATTTCTTTTTAATGGAGACTAAATAATAGTAGAAAAGTTATATTTTATCAAACACTGAAACAATTGGAAATATAATTTTTCAACAATTACTTTGTACGATTACAATTTTTACAAATAATTATATATTCATGGGATGTTTGAAAATAATTTAATTTCAACAAAGTGTTTAAACAAATGTTATTTAAATAAAAGTTATTTTCAAACGGTCCACGGAAATATAAGTTTCAAAAGTTTGGACAAATTATTAATATCAATTATTCAAGCTTCGTTCATATTTCTCGTTCGAAATGTTTATTAGCCATTATTTTTTTTAAATACAAATAACTTTTGTATTTTTTTTTTGTCTCAAAAATATGATTATTGGAAAATAAAACTGATTTTTGCACTATTGTCAAATATTATTCTGTAAATTATATTTATTTTTCGAGAGATCGGGAGGGCCCTTTGGAAAGATAAATATTTAATTCGTAAACCACAATTTAAGATTCAGCGGATTTTCATCAAGTTTTTTCTCTCAAGGCATAGACATTATTTTCTTTTTATCTTCGCTATAGCGTATTTCGAATTTAATGGCGGAAGGCAAGGCTTCGCATGTACAAATTGCACTATGGTACATTAGGTACACACACCAAAAGCTCTCAAAGGTGCAGGAGTCGTCTGTACATTACGTTATACAAAGGAGGAACGCACCCTTCGCTCGGTTGTACGAGGAAAATCGATCGAGTCTCGAGTCCCGGTGCCAAGTACCGACCGTGAAACTTCTCTATTTGCCCTCATCGTACTATCCCTTAGGTCTAAACAATCGAGCTACCATAGGGAAGCACCGAAATAGATTTATTTACGAGGGAGGAGAACGTTCAAGATTCAACGAGCACACAGGGAAGGATCCTTCCTCCGCCCCGAAGGGATGGGAAGAACGTCTTTCAATTCTGATTCCGAACCTCCAAGGCGCAGTAGCGGTTAATGCTTAACGGTTAACCATATAACTACACGTCTCGTGACGTGTTTCCTGTCAAAGAATAAAGACTAGAGGGCACGTGTCGACTGTATAAAAAAAAAACGAGAAGCGACGATAACGTCGATAAAAAGTCTACATTACTCTCTATTTGAAAATACGATGAGGAACGAGCTCTAATGCTGATGCAAAGTGACAGATAAACCGCGACTAAGGAGAAATGAGAAAGCAGAAAGAGCAAGAGAGAACAAGAGAGGAAGATAATGATTGCGGAGCTGACGATAACGCGAGGAGAAACATACTAATCGATAAAACGAGAGTAAAAGAGATATAGAGCACACGAGACTGGCTTATACGCCTCGTTTTCGATAACGATGAGTATCGCATGTCGTGTCGAATGCCTTGTCACCAGTACCGATTGTCATGATCTCGACGATCCACTCGTCTGTATATAACACACAATCATTTCCGTTATATTACTCTGTTTACTGTTCAACGTTTAATATTTTACAAAGTGCAACGGATCCGCAAGAAAAATTATCGTGACCCTCGGAGCTACGAATCGGCGTGGGAGAACCTCGAAGACAATAATAAAATTTAAAAATCAAAGAGTTGTCAGCGACGGAACGATTTTCCTCCTTTCTGAACAACGAACAAAAAGAATCAACGTTTAAAATTCTACTGCTACATGGCCGTTCTCTTACAGTCGATACCTACTGACACCATCTTGTACGTATATCGTAATGTACTCTCCGTGTCTACCTTGGTATAATCAACTCATTGCGTAATCAACTTCTGTGTAGTTGCTCATTCGAGTACCGCGTGTATACCGATTGCGTCGATCCGCGAGTTAACTTCAACCAACAGTGCTCACTGTTTTATATAGACTGATGCGGTTTATACCATGAACGGGAGATGACAACAAGAGATAGACACGCGTACGTTAATATCACGAGAAAATTCGTTGGGAAAAATATCGCATGTTTTATAATACGACGGTGGAAATTTTATGCGCGTTACGACGATGTCTTGACATCGTACGATTTTATTTTTTTCTATTTTTTAAGTTACTTTGTTTAATGTATTAGATACATTGAGACTCTTCGTTTTGTGAGGTTTTGCCGATAAGATCGTCATTGCATTTTTTATATTGAATAAGATAAATATCTTATTACCTGATTCTTACACTTGAATAAGAAATTAAATAAATTTCAAACGATATTAAACGTCAAATAAAGTGATAAAATTTTTTTTTTATTGTTAAAATGTTGTAACGAAGCTTTAAAAAAAATTACCACCGAGTATTTCATTGATTTAACTACAATTGTATAAAAACGTCGAGAAATCATTTGTCTGTGTGTGTATGAGATGAGTTTGCAAAATTTCAATGGATTTATCTTGAGAACGGGTTACTCGATCATCCTGAAACTTTGTACACCTATCGAGTGGCAATTCCTCTCAGTTTGCTGCAACTTTTGACCAAATCGTTAACGGGTGTCGGGCCATTTTTCGAAAAAAGGATGTACACTTTCTAACTTTCGTAAATTTTGTAGCTATCTAGTTGAAACTTTTTACAAGAATAGGTTAGATCACAAGGTTGTTCGGTATTGAGTTTGGCATGAATCGATCGAGGCATTCAAATTTTTATAAAGTCATGAATTTTTGTAATTTAAAAAAAAATCTATTTTTCCTTTGATTTCGTATATTTTTATCTATCAAATTTAAAATTGGCATAAAAATTGGCTGAGATACAAGGATACTTAGTCTTGATTTTTATCAGAATCTATTAAGGGGTTTGAACTTTATGAAATTTGCAATTTCAACAAATTTTCAATTTTATTGAAAATTTTAATACCACTTTCTCTACGAGAACACCAGAATTTAGATAACTAATTCCTGTAGATGATAATCTGTGGGTTGGCGAGTATCACTAGGAAGCAATGTGAAAATTCCAAATGTACATGTATTGTTTTGAATAAATCGTGTAATGATATATTTGATGATTTCAATATTTTTATTATTAATTTTTATCTCATTGTACTAAACCTTGAGGCACTGAATACGTTGAACGGATTCTGTCGAATTGTCTGGTTAACTAGTTCGTGAACTTGAATGAGAAATTAACTGAATTTCAATCGAAATAAAATGTTAAATAAACTAATAAAATATTTGATAAATAAAAAATATTGTAACGAAGTTAAAAAAAAAAAACTATCACTGAGTCTTTCATTGTTCAAACTACAATTTTATAAAATTTTATTTTGCATTTCGAATGAAACGAGTAATAAAATATTTAATGATTTGATAATTTATATTATTAATTTTTGTATTATTTAACTAATTTTGTAGACACTGAATACGTCGTACGGATTCTGGTGAATTGTTAAGTCAATGTACTGAGAGCCTTCGAAATATCGTCAACAATGCGCAACTCATTCGTAAACAATCAACGAATTTCAATAAAAATCAAATGTTAAATAAAGTCATAAAATATTTTATAAATAAAAAATATTGTAACGAAGTTAAAAAAAACTATCACCGAGTCTTTCATTGATTAAAGTACAATTTTACAGAATTTTATTTTGCATTTCGAATTAATCGAGTGATAAAATATTTGACGATTTGAATATTTTTATCATTAACTTTTATATTATTCAACTAAATTTTTAGACACTGAATACGTCGTACGGATTCTAGTAAATTGTTACGTTAACGTACAGAGAGCCTCCAAGATATCGTCAACAGATTTCTCAATAATTTGAAAAACCACGTAACAACGTTTTGTTCATTGTATAAAAGAAAACTGATGAAACACTGGCGAAATGTTCTTAGAAACAAGAAACGAACGATGCTGTTAGTACATAAAAAATTGTTCAACGTCTCTAAAGGGTTAATAAACATTTACAAGATTAAATTTTATAGGATTTAAATCAACTGAATGTAATCAACAATATGATATTTATCCATTTTCCATTTTTTTTAAACAGATTGTTCAATGAAATATAAAAATATTGTTTACTCGATAAATCTTCCTCGAAGAAATATAAATTCTTAAGAATTATTAAGACAGAACCCTCTTAAATGTTCGTACGCTTCTCGTTTCGTCTGCGAAGAGGTCGTTCGAACCAGTGAGCATCGAGTACTCTTCGCAACGTTAAATAAACTTGTGACGAGTTCCTGCTCTTATTACATTTCCGAGACGAGCAGTCTGCGTCCGATCTCGGCTTCTACCGCTCATAGAACTCTCGGGGGCAAAAAAGAAAAGAAAGACGAAGAGGAGTCTGTCAAAGAAGAAAATAATCAACGTCGGAACGGTCTCGCGTTCCTATACGACCGAGACGCACGGATTTAGATATTTCAACCGAAGCGACATACCATAGCGCGTCTTGGCCGTAGCATAAATTTGGAATAATTTATCGTTTTTGACTGGCGTGCGAGTTCTTAGGTTCGTGGTTCAAGGCCCTCACTGGCTCCTCCCTTTTATACCTTCTTTCAAAAACATATGAAAACCTTTTGAGACTTAAGAAAAACCTGACAGACAGATATCGATCAACGGAATTGACGATAATTAATTGACGATAAACGTTGAGAGAATTATATTTTTATTTGCAACAATATTCATTCTTTTACGTTTATTTTAAGATCGGTACGATCTACTGAAAAATATATCAAAAATAAATATTAATAATTGATTATTTCAAAAACTAATTTATGCGATTAGCAGCAATTTAGCACGATTAATCCTTTATAAGTCACACAGCCTGAAACTGTCCCTGAATGAGACTATGAAGAGAAGAGTTAGGATAACGCGTTGCTACTGTAGAACCGAAGAGAGGAAATATTCTTTTGACTTGTAAAAAGTTTTTCAATTTCAAAACAAAAAAATATATTAACGATAAATGTACTCTAGGATCGTCGTTCTAGATTTGCTATTTTTTTCCCCCGATAGACTTTTCTTCAGAAACTTATCGAGCCTTTGGAAAGAAAATCAAAGCCTGACAAACGATTGGTTCGATTGACCGATCAATTAAAGGAATCGACGATAGCGTATGAAACAAATCCGCACGGTCTCGATACTCTCAATCTTACGTGCGCAACTCATTCGTTAAGAATCAACGCAAACTGACGGGATCGTTTGCTCGCGATTGACCCGATCGATCGTCGATCAAGGCTCGATCGCTTATTCATTAAATTGATCATCGAGCTTCCAGGAAAATGTTTTCAACTGCATATAACGTTTGCACTGTAGCACAGTATAGTTGGATCTTCGAATAAAAATCTTCAATATTATTGAATAACGCGATAAATAAATGTTTGTCTTAAAAATTTTTTATTAATTTTTTAACTATACGATCAATGTGAAAAAGATCAACTTCGCGTTCTTGTCTAACTCATTTTGGTATCTGCGATAACTTTTTGAGTGAATCAGATGTCCCGGTGTATTATGCATATCGTAATCTAGTCGGAACGATTTGCAATATAAATGAACACGCGTATGGAACACGTAATCCAGGCCGTCGTAGACTTTACATAGAATAAGTCATTGGAGATAATGTTGTTTTACATTCGAGACAAATGTTACATTTGCTCATTGCGCCCTTCTAGCACGGAGGAAATGACTCGCTGGGTTTGTTTAGTCATCGCTGGTACGATTCGCGCACGTGTACGCGTTCTGTATTCCTTAGTCGATGCTAACAATTACATTTTCTCGGTTTAACTTCTCGGAGAGAGCCGCCCCGCTGCTTTTGGAAGAAACGAAAAATCACATTCGAACGAGGTAACGCAAAGTTTATCGTTGAAATGAGTATAAACGCGTATAAATGCACGTGCACTCAACATTCTTGATTAGAGGGAGAGCACGTTGCACTCGTGGCGGGTACAACATTCATTTTCTTTTGCTCCCTTACTCAGGAATTTCTCAAAGTAACAATCGTTTGATGCTTTATATTCTCTGACCAACTTGCGCAATCACGCGAAAGCCTGTAACGTGTAGTCAGGGAATCAACTCTCGGATATTTATAATATAAATTGGAAGGAAAACGTTGAAATAGTTAAATTTCAGTTAATTTTATGTTGTTATTGATAACAAATTGATTTAGTTTGATTTTTTTAAATAAATTTATACACGATGTTCATATTTGTGGTTAAATGATAAATTTTCTGATACTCCGCCTTGAGCGATTTTACGAATTTATTAATTTATTTGATTATTAAAATTCAACCAATGACGGTACGCACGATTTTGTAAAGTGCACTGAAGTTATTTTCTCGAATTTTTCTAATATAAATAAGTAAATGAATGAAAATTAAAAAAAATGAAATTTCAATTAATTTTGTTATTAACAACCGATTGATTCGATTTTATTATTTATTTTTTTCAGTTACACTTGATATTTATATTTGTGATTGAATGATGACATTCAACTATTTATTAACCTTGTCGCTCTCTTACGAATTTATTTGTTTATATTTATATTGCAGTCACCGATAAATCGTTTTTTTTTTTTTTTATATTTTATTTTTAAATAAAATGATTTATTTAAATATTTCAGTAAAACATACACCAGCGCGTGGGATCTTGTAAAATGTGATCATGTAATCAACTCCCGAATTTTTCTAATACAAATAAATGAATAAATGAAATTTTTGAAAAGTAAAATAAAAAGTAAAACATTTTTTAAATATTTTATTTCAAAAAAGATTGATTTATTCACACGATTTTGTCAAGTGTGGTAAAGTAATCAACTCCCTAATATTTATAATACAAATAAAAAAAGCAAATAAAAATTTTAAAAAGTAAAATTTCAATTAATTTTCTTATTAACAATCAATTGACTTGGTTTCATTTTTTTTATTTCAACTTTTACGGTCTCTTACGAATTTATTATTTTACTTCAATATTTAAGTCTTCGATGAATGATCTTAAAAACATTTTATTCAAAAAAAAAATTGATTTATTCTAATATATCAAACATAAACAAGCGCGTACAATCTTGTACGAAAATATCGTCAAGTAATCAATTCCCGGATATTGATAATAAAAATAAACAAACAAATGTGAATTATTCTACAAAAAATTTGAAATAAATATATATTTATTTTCCTTATAAATAATCAATTGATTTTCTTTAATTATTTAAATAATTATAACATATATTAATATTTGTGATTAAATAATCTGATTCTACTACTCAGCCTCGCGTTCTCCCGTAAACTTAACTTATAATATTTATATTTTATTTTTATTTCAACTCACGACAATATCTCATGATTTCTTCTCGAAAACAACGACACGAATCATTTTATTCAATTGATTAATCGTACATCATCACGATCGATAATTTAGCAAACTCTCTTAGTATGTATTACACATTGATATCTCTCGTGTGAACCTCACTGACCGAGGTCGAAGGACCGACTGACGAGCCAACAGCACGCGGCTCGAGACCTACGCCAACGCTCGCACCCCCGTGGTTCACTTCCAACTCTCGACGAGATTACACTCTCTGGAATTTCAACCCTCATCGTACGTACACGAACATAACATTAACTTCGCGACTCTTTAAACAAATACCCAACAATAATTTAATCAAAATATCTTATTCACTTGCGTTTAATGAATTAATTATAACAAAAAAAAAATCCACAAATTTGTAATATTCGTAAGAATTATTTGTATTTTTATTAATAACTTTATCAAAGTTGCTCGTAACGATAACGACAAGTCGAAAATATAGCGTTCTCGACTCTCGAACGTCTGATATGATACTAAACCCGGTGCTGCTATCATCCCGTGTACGAGTACGAGTCGCGCCAAGTGCGCGCGATCGCATACTGCAACCTCGAGTACCGACCACAAGCGTTTGTACCTCTCGTGTACACGCGACAGGACACTTTGCTTGCATTTGTGAAACGTGCGGAGAGGTAAACGTGTGCGTAAACGCAGTATATCTGTCCTTGTTGCGATTACGTGAATATGAATTGCCTGTGGAGGTCGACAAACGTGATCACCGTCTCTGCCGGTTGAGTTTGCGTGTGTATGTGCGTGAGCCCGAAAGAGAAATGTCCAATCGTCGGTAAAGTCAAGATATCATTTCCGAAAATATTTTATTATAACGAAAATTATATAAAATTACGAATTTTTAAAATATTTACGTGTAAGTACAATGAGCGCAGATGAGATTCAAAACTGTAATTCAATTTACTCAGAGACGTTTGACGTTTGAGAAAAAAAGGAAATTTTATTTAGCTGCATGGTAAACAAACCAAGTGGAAGCAAATTTATTTTTGTCTTAAATATTAATCTTCACTGATTAAATTGAATTACAGTTTCGGTTACCGACAGTGGTGTGTCACGCGTAATCTTAAAATATTATAAACGAAAGGAAATTTTCACGACAGACACGAAAATCTATAAGAATTGTGCTTCTGGGAATAAACAAAAGATTTTTGAACGACATTAAGATTTGTTTATTTTGGCTAAAATTAACGAAAGGAAATTTACGATTTTAGGATATTAAGGCCAAAGGGACAACAACGATTGATGCAAATTTAATTTGTATATCTGCATTCGCTTTATATAAGAATATTTGAATAACTTAAGGGGGTCCAGAGGATATCAGTTAAAAAATATTCTTTAAGCTAGAAAAAAATCCTTAGATTCGATTATAAAAAATTGTAAAGAGAGTTTCATCATTTTATCTTTCTATTTATGTTTTAAAAAATTTAACTTGTGGAATGTTTTAAATTCGGATCTTAAAATTTGTTTACACAATAGATCTTATGAAATTGTTAATAACTACTTTACGATCCCATCGTTACCTTAATAATATAAAATACAAAAATAAATATCTGACGTTAAAATATATTTTTATTGTACCTATCGACGTTGCGGAAAGCTTTACACCATGCGATGCTCAGTAAAATAACGAACAAGACGAACCTCTGCAATTTTATTCCCCTTAATGGGTTCTGACTCATCGAATCAGTTCCCAACTCGGATCAGACGCCATCGAATTGATATGACGCGAGAAACTTAAAGCATACGAGTGGAACGAGGGTGCGCAAGCACGAGATATTGCAGCGGAGGGTGCATAGGGCGTGAATAACCCACCCCACCCTACCCCCTTATTAACCCACGCCTGGGCATACAGCGCGTGGGCAAACACTCGTTCTCCGTTTTCATATAAAAAAAAGTACGCACATCTGGAACGCGACAGACCTAACGAGCGATGAAAAAAAAATACAGGACGCTCTTAAGGGTTGTCGTCGTACCGGGTATGCAAGGAAAAAATACAAGTCTTGAAATAAAACTGAAAAAAATATATATTTCCGTAATTACTTCGCCCTGTGACTCCTCTTGTACGTCAAGCATACGTTGCATCACACATCAAAGTCTAAATTAAGGGATGATGGAAGAAAAAAAAACATGTTTTATATATTTTTTTAGATATATTTAACCTAGAAATACCTAGATATATTTATTATACGTCGAAAATATATTTTTATTAATATCAAGTTTAAAAATATATTTTAACAATAAAATCTTTGATAATTCCCACATATTTTCATTTTCATAAATGTTTATCGAATGATTCGCTTTTAAGTAAAAAGACCGAGTTTTCTCTCGCGTTTGTTAACAATATTGAACAACCCTCCACGATAAATTAAAAATATTTTGGTACGTAATAACGCTCAGGTTTAATCCATGCGAATAAATCCTCAACGTTATCAGCTGTACAGAATGACGAGCGATGCATACATCGCGCTATACGTCAGCGGGTAGTGACGTCGTCGAACGAGATAAAACGTCACACAACCCATTGCGACTACGTCATTGACCGGCGGAATACAACGCTATCTCGTGTACTTTTTTTTTTTATCGCTGATATGCAAAAATTAAAAGTCACCGTTGTGTTACATCGATTTTTTTTTTACTCAAACGTTCTGGTAGAACGTAAAGAAATGTTATTCGCGCGAAATCATCGAATTTTATGTGGCAGACATGTTTGATAATTTAAGATTAACCTTACTATCGTGGACTGTACATAGTACTACGGCGCGTGGACGCTGCGCTGTTGGACTATCGATTTAACGTCTCGACTCGTCGTCGTGGTTCTCTGCACCACGATTCTATGGATATTACTGGTGATGCTATATGTTATACCGATACCGATGGTTCAACACCAAAAGGACATTATAATGCGGGTACAATCGTAATTAACTAAATTTTCATTTAATTTATGGGCATTGATTAAAGCATCTTGCACGGAGAAAGACAATTAGCGATAATGATCGTTACGTTGTACTGATATTCTAATTAATGATGCGTTCAATGATGATGAAAAGGAAAGATTTCTTCATTTTCAATTGTTAATAATTATTATTGGAACGTTCGGCAAAAGTAATGCATTCTGATAACGATTCCTATTTTTAACTCTTGCTGACGTAAATTTACGGCTATCGAGGTTAATACATTGTTTTTTTAATTATTGAATTAATATTCAAAGACGTATCTTAATTTTTAGAACGGGAGAGTATTTAATTTATAAATCTATAAGATTGACAAGAATGTGATTGAATTTCAGATGAAATTGAAATTGATAAATAGTTTAATCGTTATAACGAGCTTTTAATCGAAAGATAATAATTTTTTTACCTCGTGAAAGTACCTTTTCAATTGTTATATTCCAGTTATTATAGTAAATAATTACTAATGATGAAACAAATGATCGATACGATGTACTAAAATTTTCATTAATGATACGTTCAATGATGAAGACGAAAGATTTCATTTTTTCTTTGAATTGTTAATCAAAATTACTGAAACGTTCGTCAAAACTTATCCACTATGTTAACAATTTAAATTGTTGACTCTTGCTAACGCAAATCTACGGCTATCAACGTTAATACATTTTTTTTCTATATAAATAAATATTCAAAGACGTTTGGTATTTTTCTTAATTTTTATAACACGAGAATATTTAATTTATAAATCTATTGAAAAATCACAAAAGTCACCATGACATCTGGTGGATAAATTTCAACAACTCCATCCCAGTAGGCATAACCTATAAATTTTTGGAAAATATTATATGCTGCATTATTTAAACCATTGTTAACATTCGAAAAAGACCCTTTCCCTTGAAAATATTTATTAATACTGTAAGATTGGTAATTTTTGAGGATTTTAAACTTTCGACCGACTGGGTTGAAGCGGCAATTTTTTCTTTGTATTGAAAATTCGAATGTTAATAATTTTAACTCATAAAAGTACCTTTTCTGTTGTTATATTCCAGTTATCATAGTAAATAATTACTAACAAAGCAACAAATGATTATTACGTTGTACTGAAATTCCCATCAATGATGAAAATGAAAGATTTCATTTTTTTTTAAATTATAAATCAAAATTACTGGAACGTTTGTCAAAACTGATGCATTCTGACGATTTGAATTTTTAACTCTTGCTAACGCAAATGTACGGTTATCGAGGTTAATACATTTTTTAAAATAAATAATTAAATAAATATTCAAAGACAATTGGTATTTTTCTTAAATTTTACTATAACACGAAATATAATATTTAATTCACGAATCTGTAAGATTGGCAAGAATGTGATTGAATTGCAGAAGGAATTGAATTTACAAAATTGTTTGAACATTGTCGTTTGTCGAAATGTTTAATAATTTTTTTAACTCGTGAAAGTGTCTTTCCAGTTATCAGTGAACGCCCGCATGCACGAAGAAGTTTTCAGTCGATGATACGTCGGTAACTATGTTGATAAGTTACGTACACGTGCCGAAAACATCGTGAGCGAAGAACAAATAAATAAAACTGCGAATATTGCTGTTGTTGTATCCGTTCGTGTCGAATCCGCGTTAAACACGAGATTGCGAACAGTCCGTTCGACCGAATGCAACCACGATACCTAATCGCAATTCTCTAATTGCTCGTTCCGTGAAAGAATTCCGGGAAAACCGATAAACACGGTCGTGAGCTACTAAATTAGTAAATAATCGTTCGGATACCGAAAAGAAAAGAAAAAAAAAACAAGGATTCAAAGTAGAACCTTGACCGTTGCTTCCTCATTGCTTTTTCTTTTTCGATCTTGTTTAAACTTAATATGAAGCACAGCTTAAGGTGGTACCTCGGCGTGGCAGCCGCGAGCATTGATGTGGCGATGGGTGGTGTGCAAAGAGAGGTTATGTATGACATGCGCGCGCACCTCACGCGACACATTGTAAAATTTTATTATGAATATCAAACTTTAAACATTAATATCTCGGAAACATATGAGTGAACGATTCTGGAACTTGATCGAGAAATTTTTGAATATTATTTTTAATAACATGTTCGTTTTTCATAAAAATCTATCTCGAGATAAAAGTTTAATTAGTGAGAATGTAACATTAACACCAACATGGCATAAGCGATACACGTAAAACAACCGAATTTCAACATCATTTATATTCGAATTGTGTGAGACGATTATTCTGAAATTTTAAAGAGATTTAGATCCCATTGTGAATGAAACTCTACTTAAATTTCAACAAAATCTGTCTCAAATTATTCTACCTGAGTACTACCTTCAATGTTACTTGGCTACTGCAGAAAGTTTTCATTTATTTTATCAAAATTTACAAAAACCAGAGAAATCGACAGGATTTTTCTGTATCAGATTCAATGCTAAACGTCCTTAATCATTATTATATTTGTAAAAAAACTTGTCAGCTAAAAATTTGCGACAGTTGGGACATTTTTTAAACATAAAGTCATAAAACCGAAATACGTTAATCAATTTTAACGATAATCATATCGAATAAAGAGACGTTTCTGCTTTATCGATTTGTCAAATTTTAATCGGTCATTATGGAAATACAAAGATTTAATTTTTTTGAGTTCACACACACACACACACACACACACACACACACACACACACACACACACACACACATCTCCATCCATTAGATATTTTGAGTGCCTCAACATGAAAATCTCGAAAGAAATAATGTTATCGTAACAAAGTTTCCTCCACGAGGAAGTAAATTAAAGTAAAACAAAAAATAATAATTTCTTGAGCATATATATGCGAGATCTACGTACGTCAACCCCGGGGGATTGCCATTCGTGACGTCGACGTACACAACCGGCGTACATAGCCAACCACGCGCTTCCTCGTGTGCCAATTCTTTTTTTTTCTCGCTGTACAATCGAAGCGTAACTATACTACCACGAGTTACACCAACATATAGTCGTAGGATACGGACCTTTGGCCAACTTTTTATAGAGACACGATGCGGTCATATAATATTCGTCGTCGATGTAGCTCGCTTTTGGCGTAGAATGTGTTTCTCGTGCATTTAACAAATATTCTTTCAATGATAAAAGCCAAAAGCCAAAAAAGTTAAACACCGAATGTGTCAGATAAGAAAATAATTAATTATATTGACACTAACGTTTAAAGAAGAAAGAATTAAGTTGATAAGTAATGAAAGAAGAGTGAAGGATGCTAAGATAGAAATATAGATTCTGAAAAAAGAAAAAGTAAAAAAAAAGTTAAATCCCAAAAGTGTGAGATAAGAAAATGATTAAATTCATTGAGATTAATATATAGAGAAGAAAGAATTATATCGAGAAGAAATAAAAGGTTAGTGAGAATCGCGACGATGGAAATTTTGAAACTGAAAAAGAGACAAAGTAAAAAAAAATGTTAAAGCCCAAAAGTGTGAGATAAAAAAATTATTAAATTTATTGAGTTTGATGTTTAGAGACGAAAGAATTAAATTGAAAAGAAATAAAAGGTGAGTGATGGATGCGACGACGAAAATTTTGATTCTAAAAAATGAAAGAGTGAAACATTTTTAATACCGCAATTGTCGGATAAAATAATTATTTATTTTATTAAGATTAATGTTTAGAAAATAAAGAATTAAGTTGGGAAGGAATGAAAGGAGAATGAGACACACGACGATGAGAATTCTGATACGATTAGATCCTTGTCAGACGTGTCGTACGCGAAAGGCTTTCTCCACTTTCATCGTAGAACCAACAACGAGATTGCTAGCACGAATCCGACAGAGATAGAGAGAGAGAGAGAGAGAGAGAGAGAGAGAGAGAGAGAGAGAGAGAGAGAGAGAGATACCGAGTAAGAGAGGGAAAGATAAAGAGGTGGTGGAGGGCGTTATGGTATGGGAAATCGAGGGAGAGTAGGCATAAACCCAGTGCAGTAGTTCTTACGGGAGTATGTCAGACCTGCTGAAGCCTCTCCGCTCGATCTGCTTCGCTAGCAGTGTACAATTCCAGTGGTGCTCAATCTCGACAAGTTCTTCTCTCTTTATCTCTCTCTCTCTTTTTCTTTCATTTTTTTCCCTTTCATTCGCTTACTCGTCTGTACTTAATTAATATTTTAGGCCAAGAATCTCGAGGTAACATAGCCAGGTCACGAGCGATAAGAGACACAGAGAACGAGAGTAGAAACCACTCTGAACGATACTCGACATGGTTTTAGACGTTCTTGAAACTTTCGCTGCAACTTAAACTATATTATTGATAATAAAATCGTCTTATCTACATAATCTGATCATTGTCTTGTTTGGAGGATGTAAAAAGTTAAGAAATTGAGTCTTGAGAAGTTTTCGTCGGTAAAGTCCGATGAATAAATACTTTAAGTGAATGGCTCTTCGTACAGAACTTAAAAACTCAATTAGCATTTGTTAAACAGCACTTACAATGCCTAAAATTAACTCAAAGCACAATAAAAAAATTATTAAGGATAGATGTATCACAGTTTAAACTATTTAATGCGATTGACTGCTCTAGCTATACGTAACGTACGTTGTTTCTTTTATCACGTGCGAGCAACATCGTTAATTTCATTTTTAGATCAATAGCTTATTTTGTTTTGAGTACAAAGAGGATGGCTTAACACGTAAAAATTTTAGAAATAACTATAAATTTATTGAAGAATATTCGTCTATGGAAATAACAATTCTGTGCAAATATTCAAGTCGATAATGTATATCATTTTCGAATAATTAATGACTGACATTGTACTCTTACGCACGCGCAACATAACCTAAATCATGTGATATCCAATACAATTGTCAATAAATATACCAAAAATGTTAATAATACAATGAAAAATCGAAGCAATTGATTATTTGGATTTTTGAGAAGAACTTGTACGAAGAACGAAATGCTTTGTCCACACAGTTGTCAAGAAATTGTCAAAATAAATTAGTCTGTATACAACAATTAAAGATCTCCCGACATGCCCCGCCACCCTCTCGCTCTCTCTCTCTCTCTCTCTCTCTCTCTCTCTCTCTTATTCTAACCGTCCAGTAACCCACGTGACAGGCAAACTTTTCACCAGGTTTACGAGTTAAGCTGTCCTCCTAGACTCCTTTGAGTCTCCTCCTATGAGTCTCACCGACTCATATATCGATAAATCTATCCTTCAATATCGATACTAACTTAATTACTCAAATTATTAGACGAAAAATCTGGTGTATTAACCTCGTGCGTCGTTACCGAGCTCCCTGAAGACAGAACGACGCTTGTACCAGCAATGTGTGGGAGTCAAGCTCGTCGGTTCGTATAAGAGAAATGAGTCATCGTGAGTTTGCACTGCTGCGTATATCCCACGAGAGTGTTATATCTACACGCCGGGAACTCGCCTAATCGTTCGACGTACAAGCGTCGTCGAAGCGCTCCAAAATCGCTAGAAGAATTATTGGCGAGAACTTGAAGCGAGTAATCCACCGAGCAACATCAATATTATCACAAGTGTCGTAGAGCAGTCTGGTGTCTGCTGCTTTATATATTTACAAACCAGCTCATGTTCTCTTTTCTTTTTATCGAAGAAGAGTAAACACGCGTATGGAAAAAACATCTGTAAACGACGAGACGACTCGTGTCATCTTCTTCGTGACGCGTATCGCGGACATTCCCAACCAAAGAGGAATCAACGATACTTCGATAAGAGCAAGACAAAATTATTTTCGTTTTAGTGAATTTTAAGTAAATAATAATAATTCTATGATTTATTAATATTAATGAAATTATTTATATTATTGTATCGATACTGGTTAACCCCCACGTTATTCATATCGATGTTTATATTTTGTAAAAGAAATTACTATCAGAAGCTTAATGTCGAAGACATAAAGTTTATTTATTGCCTTTTACATTAAATTAAATTCAAAGTGTATGGATATGAATTAAACGCTGTCATTAAATTTAATTAATGTTAAGTATCAATATGAGATTAATCTGCATTAATTATCATAAAAAATTAAGACTCTTGGACACTTGAAAAATTCAAATTTCTTGATGTTCAGATCCACGGGATAGTGGCTCTCGTGATTCAGGTCAATAGGACGCATTCTCAACATTTTTAAACGGACTAAAGTCATATAAATATCATAAAAATGATTTTTTTTACCGCTTCAAATATAAAATATTTGAACTTGAGAAAAAAAATTACAACCTGACAAACACGAGAGAAAATGAAATATTTTTTTCTATCTTTAACTTTTTGTTTTCAGGTTACAACGATAGATCAAATTGCATTTGCGAGGTATCATTCTTTATCTAAGAAGACTGTCAATCTATGTAAACTTCCGGATAGAGTTGACTCTGCAAAAGATGAAAAAAAAAAACGAGTAAGTCTTACGCAAGTTCCGGCTTTGGAGCATTTTAAAAGTATTTTTCAAGCTAAGTTATTATGAATTTGGAAGATTTCATTTATTCTATTGCAACATGATTTAATTTTTATTATTTTCAGGTCACTCAGCCTCGTTTAAGTACACGACTATAAGATCTTTCGAAAGGCTGAGGTTTTCGATAATTAATACAAATGGAATTCCAGTGTGATAACTCTATATTCATTCACTAAGATTTCGTTTTTAACGTAGAATTTTGACTTATAACTTGGAATTCAGGTCGACGAAAGCGTTGTTTTCGAAATCTACGTCGACATCCATGAATTTTTATGTCCTTAATTCGATATAATCTCAAATACTCCGACTAAGTATATAATAAATCAACTAAACATTAAGTTGGCCATCTGCAACCGTAGATTTATCGTAAATTCAACAAAATGTTTCTCTCTCAATGTAACGAAATACGCAAAATACAATATTAATTAATCGTTTATAATTATTTATAGATCGAAAGTCAAATGAGTCCACTTGACTATTGATAAACTTTTGCATTTGAACGAAATTCAACGATAAATTGAGTCGATAAGGAAGAGCTCGCGTATATCGACAGATTTTCTTACATTTTAACTATTTCACGCAACAAAAGTAAATCAACGTTGACTTCGCCTAGCGATTAATTGTTTACAAAAAAAAATGCTATTCAACGTTAAATTTACAAAAATATGTATTGACAAATGTTCCTTCTAGCATTTTCTATCATTTTAATCGGCTCGACAGCAATCACGCGAAATAAATCACCAACGAGAAGAAGTGTTGCATTACGAAAATTGCAGCAGAGATTGTTGGGATAAAAGTTTTACTTTAACCCAGGCATACTCTAGTGGATACTTTATGCTATTAGGACGGGAGGACTTTCCCTTGGCAGTACGATTACGCGAGAGCAACTCTCGCAATGACGAAAAACCCGGACGCAAGTCGCGTTATGCGGTTAGAGCGTCGACGAGGAGATGGAAAAAGAATACAAAGATTATACAAAAAAATCGTATCGCGTCACAAGAAGGAAGATTAAAAATGCGGTGACCGGGTGACACGAAGATGGAACACATCTAGTCAAAGATGATCGTCGATATAAATTAAAAAAAAAACCATAACAATGTAGAACCGTGCACATTGCTTCATTAAACTTTTCGATATTTTCATTTCTCGATAGAGGAAGGTGTGTAAAAAGTCAAAAATAATGAGTAAACTATGTGAAGTGTTCTACTTTGCATCCCTTGTTAAAAAAATTATATAAAGTAAAGTTTAATGAAAAATTAGTGATCAAGAAATTAAAAAATTCAATATACGCTAAAATCTTATTGTTTCAATGGATTTTACTCTAATATAAAATACATGAAAACGAAGTTTCCTTTACGTGGAAGAAAAAAGTGTGAAAAACCTTAAGAGGTTCTAATTCCACGTGTATCGGAGGAAGGTCGCGCAGCTCGTGATAAAAATTGGAATTGACGGTACGCGTACTCGACTGTCAACCTACATTATTATCGAGTCACGAATTCTTCACTTGTAGAAGAAAGCCGTTTCGAACGTTCCGGTAAAAACTGTTACATTAAATAGACTTTAAACTTGTGTAATGAATAGTACAAATATCAGCTTTCCCCGTGTCTCTTGGATACAGTATCGAGCATATTTATTTGCTAATACGTTTGCATGCGAGTCACGAATACTCTCGTAAGTCGAACACAGCAAAGACACAAATGCGTTTTCAAGTTTATGCAATTGGATTGATGAATTTGTCAAACAGTTTCTTTTATACAATTCTATAAACAATGGAAAGCACTACGGTGAAACGTCCTTCGAATTCTTAAATCTCATTACTCATGAGTATAATAATAATAATTGTTGTTGTTATTATTATTATTATTCAAGCTTTCGGTTTTACATTATTTCAATTGATTATTGTCCATTGATCAACCGGTGCTTTCCTACTGTTTTTTGCCTCTTAAATTGATATCAAACTAATATTTGGTTGAGATAATCGCGGTAGCTTTGTAATGTAGCGGTGTTATGTAAAAAAAAAAGTTGCAAAGTAAAACCTTGCGCGTTCTTTCCACATTTTATTCGTCCGCGGTACACACACAGCCTCCTTCAAAAGACAGTAAGTTGCTTAATTTTGGCTTCCTGTGTATTGTATTGGCTTTGTGTATTGTAAACCAAGAAAGTAAGAATGGAATGTATTAAGTTCTACTTTTTTTAACGTTTAACACGTTAAGCGCCACGCCGAATTTCTGTGCCGTTCTGTGACGTCAGGCGGTCCCTGCCGGCTAACTGTGCCGGGTAACTAACGAAAAGTCTGCCGCCGGTCCCTAGGGACCGGCGAGGCCCTTAACGTGTTGAAGGAACATTCGAAAAATTCAAAAAGTCATCAAATCGAGATCCTTCGACTTTACGATAAATAAATTCTTAATTTAATGTCGATGGTGATTCACGATCTAGTTTTTTTTTTATGATAGTCGCAAAAATAAAAGATTTTCTGCGTCTATCTCGTTTTAGATCACTCGTTCGGACTCGACTTTCTCTCTCGCACAGTCACTAACGCGTTCACCGGAGCGCCCTCTAGTTTTCTCGCCGCATTTATAACAAGGATATCTCTTAAGGGGTGGAGAAACATCTATGAGTGTGAAAGCGACGGTAATGGTAAGGCGCTCATGTTGTAATAAGAGAGAAGGAACACATATTTGTAAATATAGAGATTTCGCCTCCTCTTAAGTCAAAGAAACTTGAATTTTACAAGTCAGACACACACACACACATGCACACACATCTAGACATATTTGCTAAATATGTTTTATGTGATAAATGTTATAAAATCCCTCATTTTATTGTGATTCACTGCTTAGCTCCAACAAATCAAAGATTTTCGGCATCCATCGCGTTTTAGATCACTCGTTCGGACGAAATTTTCTATCTCGCACAGTCAATAATACGTTCAGCGAAGCGCCTTCTAGTTTCCCCGCCGCGTATATAACAAGAGTATCCCTTAAGGGAAGGTGAAACATCTATGAGCGTGAAAGCGACAGTAATGGTAAGGCGCTCATGTTGTAATGAGAGAGAAGGAACACATATTTGTAAATATGGAGATTTCGCCTCCTCTTAAGTCAAAGAAACTTGAATTTTACAAATCAGACACACACACAGACACACGCACACACATCTAGACATATTTGCTAAATATGTTTTATGTGACAAATGTTATAAAATCCCTCATTTTAATGTGATTCACTGCTTAGCTCCAATAAATCAAAGGTTTTCGGCATCCATCTCGTTTTAGATCACTCGTTCGGACGAAATTTTCTATCTCGCACAATCACTAATACGTTCAGCGGAGCGCCTTCTAGTTTTCTCGCCGCATTTATAACAAGGATATCTCTTAAGGGGTGGAGAAACATCTATGAGTGTGAAAGCGACGGTAATGGTAAGGCGCTCATGTTGTAATGAGAGAGAAGGAACACATATTTGTAAATATGGAGCTTTCGCCTCCCTTAAGTCAAAGAAACTTGAATTTTACGAGTCAGACGCGTACACACACATCCAGACATTTTTGCTAAATGTGTTTTCCGCATATTTTCGAGTATTTTTAACACCTTGAGACACTGACGTCACCATTTTTTTTTTTCATAAAAACAAAATATCCTTAATGAGGAAGGAAAAATTGGATTCGTTCCATGCTTTCCATGTCAAAGGTCTGGGCGAAGGTCAGTGTGCTGTTCAAGAACGTTCACCTGCTTGTAATTATATTTTCAAGCGTAATTACAATTTTAGTAATTCATGACGCGTACTCTCTGTGGGCCAAACAAAATTGCACAGATTTCTTTTTTCCATTGAATTGAACAAGTCTCGATTGAGTCGTCTGTAGCGTGGTACTCGCTACATACGTACGCGTATGTCTGTCTTGCTCAATCATGTGACTTCCCACGGTATAATAAACTACACGCTAGACTCTCGAAACCACGTACCTCTTGGTATTACCTCTTTCACGTGAGAAACAAACGATTCCCCGTTCTGAATAAAGAAAAAAACTATTTATACGATGAAGGAGAACCGTTCCTTTCCCTCGGCAATAATTATCACTGTGTATACATAACTCTTACCTGCTCTCTGATACATTTCTTTTGATAATTTATTAATGGATAATGAATAATGAAAATAGTAATGGACCATTAAGAGGGGAGAGTTCATTTTTTTAATTTAAAAAAAAATGAAAGATTGCTCGTTCGTAACGATATTCCGATCATCTGAACAAATCTCCCAGGACCAAATATTTAAAAAAATGTAGGATTTCCATTTAAACATTATTTAATATTTTTTTTAATGAAACTTTTACAATTTTTTATATTCTGAATGCGTATATATATAGTTTTTTTTACATAATCCGAACATCGTTACGAACGCTAAATCGTAAAAGATTTTTGACGCGATATTTTCAGTATTAAAACATTTTTTTATTACTGAAATTACTATATACGTTCTTTAATTTAATTTTCATGATTTTTTTAATGCGTTTTCGGAGCAAATACTATTTTATTTGTTTCATATTCAATAAAATATTTAACTATTTGACTATGGTAGAGCATGATAATTAACGTAACATTATTTATAGAAGAAACAGAGTAATTATTACATGAAAACAATCACCGGTATCTACAAATGACAAATAGAATAAGTTGAAAAGTAATAGCAGGGTTGCAACTCTTTTCAGAATCGACTGAGATCACGTCGACCATACTTGTTAGCATAAGTTCATGGACGAACACGAAAACAAGCTTGTTTACACGTTTTTCTTTCTTGTAAGTATCGGATGATCATCCGTGGCGACTATATCGACCTTGTTCGAGGTCGGACAGATAAATCACGGTATCCTCGCAGTTATAGAGAGAAAGAGAGAGAGAGAGAGAGAAAGAGAGAATGCACGAAAAAATATGGACGAAGGAATAGAAGCAAACGACGAGGGACGCATAGATAAACGTGTCGTTAACCACCGTGCGATTCTTTATTATTTCCTTTAGTTGAGCGCGTTGCTCTCAGAGAAACTCTGTTGCCAGTGTGTAATGCATAAAATATATATAGCAGA
Source organism: Cylloceria caligata (assembly GCA_963942595.1). NCBI lineage: Eukaryota > Metazoa > Arthropoda > Insecta > Hymenoptera > Ichneumonidae > Cylloceria > Cylloceria caligata. Next base: position 78,351,720 of record OZ012705.1, on the reverse strand, counting down.
GAACAGTGTTTGTATATATAGTAACTGTGTACAGCACCGCGTGGCTACACGTTGTTCGCAGAGAGAAGTAGGAAAAAGCCACGAGTTACACCGAGTAACAGTACCCGTCGACTTGTCCCTCGCAATGTTCTGCGGTACTCAAGAAATACTGGAGCGCAAAAGATATACTAAGTTATACTCGTGGTGTACAGCATTGAAGAAAGACAATCGTGGTTCCACTGATCTTCAGTCTTTCTTTGAACTACCGGTCTATTGGTACCGATAGAAATAAAATCGTTAGCTAGAGAAGCATTTAATAATCAAGAAAATAATTATACGAATAAATAAAATCATTTTATTTCAAAGAAATGTTTTCTTCGTTATATTATTTGTTATTTGAGATCGTTATTTACGTAATAATATTGAATTTTATTTGAAAGAGCAATGACTCGGAGGATCAGGCTCGGGTTCGAATCCCAGCAGATAACAATGGGAAAAATAATAAAAATTTCATGTGGTGTTACGTTGTCCCGGTGGTTTCGATTCCACCTTTAATAAATCTACGCACAACGTGGATCTCTGTAACGAGCAGGCGATCGGTATTCGGCTTTATCGTCTCTTCTGCGGAATTCTTATCGCTTGGATAGTGACTTCCGGGTTAGGCACTGGCTGCGACGCTTAAAATATCTGGGAGAAGGTGCTGCCCCAAACGCCCCTGGTGGTCGTGTTGAAGTTTATTCGTATTATCATCGGAGACTCATAGATAGCACCGACTTAGGAGCTGTTTCATCTGGCCAACGGTTAATTCGATACTGTGAGAAAGCTGCGACTGCAGCCTCATGGGAGGGGATTGTAAAAAAGGTTGAAGAACCCTGTACAGGTGGAACACAATATAATAAAATATTTGATTATATTTTAGAATGAGTAAATTCTTTTAGATAAATTCTTAGATTGAGAAAGACTTTTGGTGTGAAATTTTCGACTGTAAATTCCAACTTAAGATTGAAGTTAAAAAATCGATATTAAATAAGGAAAATCTTTCACCGGCACAGCGTTCATTTCAACGTTATCATGAATGTTGTAACTTTATTGAAAATTCACATATCGTTGAGATACAAGCACGATATTCACTGCATGTAACTAATTTTCAGCTGTAAGTTCGATCTTAATAACAATCTTACGTTGGAACTTACGACTGAAAATTCTGCCCTTAGCTGAACCAACCAAAGCGGGGATTCCCGGTAGTGAATCAAATATCTAATAAATTAAATGGAATTGTTATTTCATCAATAAAATATTTATAATCCAGGTTATAAAATCCCATTGAAATCGTTTAAAACTCATGAAATTCTGTTTATAACTAATCGGTTTCACCAGTTTCAATGTCATTTTTTGTTTCTTTATAATAGGATTCAAAAGAATATTCTAAGGTAGGTACAGTTTTGTACTGTAAATAACTAATTGAACATTTATTACAAACTCGGTAGAATAATACAGAGGACGTAGTTGGTCAATTGAACTGCTTCCTCACACCTCTACATTCCACGACGCGCCTCGTTGGACTTGACACGTATTACTTTGCATTCCCATAACCGTCGTCCCCAATGGGAGATACGCCTCTCATTTCCCGTCCTCTTCTCATTCGATCTCTCATCCCAAGAAAACAATAATATTTTTCATTCGAATCGTACGTCGACTCTCGATAAATAATTGTGTCTTCGATTGGTCTCAACATCCCAAGAGGATATATCCACACTCTCGAGTTGGGAACTACAACGATATATCACGCATCAGTACCGTGCTGTTAACCTTCGCGTGTTGAGTTCGCGCACGATGGTGAACGGTCGTCAACCACTGCAACCAGACCGAGATTTACTTTCCCGAACGGAGACTTATCTCGTCTCGAGCGAAGATACAAACAAACGATTCCATTCATACAATATTTCAAAATAATTTATCGCTTATAATATATCTTAATAATAACAATAATAATAATAATAATAATAATAATAATAATAATAATAATAATAATAATAATAATAATAATAATAATAATAATAATAATAATAATAATAACAATAACAATAACAATAATAATAATAATAATAATAATAATAATAATAATAATAATAATAATAATAATAATAATAATAATAATAATAATAATAATAATAATAATAATAATAATAATAATAATAATAATAATAATAATAATAATAATAATAATAATAATAATAATAATAATAATAATAATAATAATAATAATAATAATAATAATAATAATAATAATAATAATAATAATAATAATAATAATAATAATAATAATAATAATAATAATAATAATAATAATAATAATAATAATAATAATAATAATAATAATAATAATAATAATAATAATAATAATAATAATAATAATAATAATAATAATAATAATAATAATAATAATAATAATAATAATAATAATAATAATAATAATAATAATAATAATAATAATAATAATAATAATAATAATAATAATAATAATAATAATAATAATAATAGAATCTTGGAATTTTATAAATTTTATTATTTCTATGTTATTTTATATTTTTCATTAAAATTAAGGGTTTTCAGGGAAAAAATAAAAGTATTTCCCTCTCTATCTTCTCGACTATCCTCTGTCTGCTCTTTTCATTCTTCCAGAGTTCCCTTCTCTCCTGCTGGACTAACGCATAAGTTAGTTACACGCGTGTGGTCACGGCATCGCCCGCGGAAGCCGTCACGTGTGAGAACCTACGCCGAGAGGAAGCACGCTGACCGCGAGACTCTACGCACGATATTGCTCACAGCAATCTATGTAACTATATTCCGCTATACTTTTTATTTGTACTATATAGCATAGTTGGTATGCGTGAGTTATCGCGTTACGCACTAAAGAAATTAACTAGAATAGAACCCGGACTTCACCGTATTCGATAATAGTTATTCTCCACTCTACTGTTCTATTATATGTTGCAATACGAGGATATTTAGCTCAAGCCGATAAAACGTTTGAACGATCATAATGTATTAGACACGTCGGTCGTAGACCTAGTGTTCAAGTCGGTTATAAAAATGTTGAAAAGCGTGTAACGCTCATGAAAAATTATTAATTCGTTTACTAATAAATTTTCAAAAAGGTCAAATTCTCGACGTTCGATAAGAGAATAAAGAAAATTTTATTAAATTTTGCAATTGTTGTGAAATAAAATATTGTTTTTGCAATTGAAGTTATTAATTGCAAAGTTAAATAATTAATTTATCATTTTACATGAAAATTAATAAATTACAAACATGAAATAATATTTTATAGGATTAAATATATTTTTTTTTAATTTATTAAATGTAAATATAATTTAATAGAAATATTGTGTTCACTAATTAATTGTTTAATTAATTATGGAGAAATATGAGTGAATTTATTAAACGTTGAGAACACGAGCTGATACAGCAAATGTAATATCAAAGTTTTGTATTATTTTTCAAGTGTAAATATTATTTAATAGAAATATTGCGTTGATTAATTAATTGTTTAATTAATTATGAAGAAATATGAGTGAATTTGTTAAACGTTGAGAACACGAGTTGTTACAGCAAATTTAATATGAAAGTTTTGTATTATTTTTCAAGTGTAAATATAATTTAATATAAATATTGCGTTGATTAATTAATTGTTTAATTAATTATGAAGAAATATGAGTGAATTTGTTAACCGTTGAGAACACGAGCTGATACAGCAAATGTAATATCAAAGTGACGGCGGTGTGTCTGCTGGTACCAGACAAAATAAATAACAAGTATCATAGTATTAGTCATATAGAATCGATTGAGAATATGTGGAGAATCCAAGTTGAATGGAAATTAGTATAAAATGTAAATGGAGTAAGTTCTATAGCGTTGTATGGCGTCTATGACGAGGTATGCGCTATGGATACGAGAGAGGCGCACGTCAGCTGTCGACCCGTTATAGTCTCATCTTTTTCTTTTATTATTTTCCATAAAATATCTTGTTTTTTTTTAATGCTGAAATAAAAATAAAATGCAGGAGGAACTTACCAAGGAGGAGTCATCTCCATTTTCAGCGCTCATAGCCCGATATCGCGAATCCGCTCGCTGCTTCTGCTGCTGCTGCTGCTGCCGTTGTTACTCTTCTTCATGGCAATGATCCTGCAATCCTTGCAAAAGACAAAACACTCATTTCCCTCCTGCGTGTTCCTCTGACGTTTGGACGTAGTAGTCGTCGTCGTTGCCGTCGTGAGGATTATTGTTGCAGCGATAGATTGCCAAAGAGCTGTAATGAGATAACAGCGAGGAAGTCGGAGTCGATTTCGAAAGATCCAGAGGAAGATCGCTCGATCGTTTCTCGAGCTCAACGAATGAGAAGCGGAGCCCCTCGGTACAGTAACACCTGTCATCTGCTGCTGGCATAGCGCGCCAGGACGTTATGGTGTGTAGGTGCAACGGACGAATTCCAACGAGTCCAACGCCTGACTTGCTTGTAAACTTACGAAAGGAAAAGAACCAAAGACGATGAAGAAGAGAAAGAGCGAGAGAGAAGAAAATATCACACCGAGGACACACACACGCGCACACACTGATATACACAGGAAACGTCAACGACACCTTGCTGGATGAAAAACGTGTTGCTGGTACTTTGACACTCGTGATTCTCAAACTCCCGCTTCAACATTTCTTGGAATACTATAGAAGATACAAAATTTTTTTTCAAATTCAATAACTAACTCGGAACAATAATAATTATCGCGCAAACCTACCAATTGATCGAAATAAATTTGCCAAATGTTTTGTCATCGATTTATCATTATTTTTATAACAATTATTGTTGTTTTAAAACTTTGTTGCCGTCGTTGTTATATTTAATGTTAATAATTAGGGGTTGACGCGGTATAATAATTCCTCTTGTGTGAAGAATCCAAGCAACAGCAGGCGGTAGCAGCCTCCGTTCGAGCTCACGTACAGCCGCAAACTTCCATCGTTTCCATCGGCATTCGGGTTGTCCCTGCCTCGATTCCTCCTCGGTTTGCTGCCTGTCTACCTGCCTCTCCGCTTGCTCGTTCGCATGGCCTCCTCGACGCCATTCCCTTCCTTTCTGGATCCCCCTCCACAACGATACACGATTCTCTTCGACGACTCTGCTTCACAAATACCAAGTGCCAGTGTCGCGCAAACTGCACAAACATTCGTACGAAATTCAACGATTGTCCGTTAATACGTAGAATATAAAATTTTTATAATAAAACTTGGGATACGAGTAATTATATAAATTTAATATTTGAACGTTTATACAATTTTTTAATTACAATTTTTGTTTCCACTATTATCTTCTATCGTAGCAAGTATATAAAAGTTACATACAAGAGATATATACAAGTTTGTATATGAATGAGATTCATTAAATGAATAAGAAAAAACGATAGTTATAGCGTTTTCTTCACTTAAAACTGAGTAGACGTTTTAACGTGGAAAGATATAGAAAATGTATACTTTGAATGTATACTTATCTCTCTTGCTCGCATTTAGAAAACTTGGGACATGGTACACACTCAGTGTATCAGTAAAAAGCGCCATTAGGGTAGATATATCGGTTATTGACATCTAAATTAGGATATTACGATAAAAATTTGCATTCTGTCGTAGCAAATATATAAAAGTTACATACAAGAGATATATACAAGTTTGTATCCTGTAGAAAATATATGAAGAAATACATACAAGCTTGTTTCCATTAGCAAACATCACGAACGACATTTTTGTTTGTTTGTTTGTTTTATCGTCCGAATGAAATTTATTAATTGAATTAAAAACGATAGTTATAGCGTGTTCTTCACTGTTAAAACTGAATACACGTTTTCACGTGGAAATATATAGAAAATGTATACCCTGAATGTATACTTATGTCTCTCTTGCTCGCATTTAGAAAACTGGATACAGTGCACACACGATTTACACTCAATGCATACACAGTACACACTCAGTTCATAGAAAATTACAATAAAAATGTCTGTCGTAGCAAATATATAAAAGTTTTATACAAGAGATATATACAAGTTTGTATCCTGTAGAAAATATATCAAGAAGTACATACAAGCTTGTTTCCAGTAGCAAACATCACGAACAACATTTTTGTTTGTTTCTTTTACCGTTTGAATGAGATTCATTAATTGAATTAAAAACGATAGTTATAGCGTTTTCTTCACTGTTAAAACTGAATGCACGTTTTAACATGGAAAGATATAGAAAATGTATACTCTGAATGTATACTTATTTCTCTTGCTCGCATTTAGAAAACTGGACACGGTGCACAGAGAGTGCACACATGATTTACACTCAATGCACACACACTACACACTCAGTAGATCGGTAAAAGACGCCATTCAGTTATATAAATCGGTTATTGCTGTTTAAATTAAAAAATTACAATTTAAATTTTTATTAATATCTTCTATCGTAGCAAATATATAAAAGTTACATACAAGCGATATATACAAGTTTTCATCCTGTAGAAAATATATCAAGAAGTACGTATAAGTTTGTTTCCTGTAGCAAACATCACGAACGACTTTTTTGTATTTTTGTTTTACCGTCTGAATGAGCAGATATAGAAAAACGATAGTTAAAGCGCTTTCTTCACTGTAAAAACACATTTTAAGGGAAGGCGAAACATCCATGAGTGCGATAGAGGTAGAACTAGTATCACAGACAGGGCAGAGTGAAAGAGAAGCAGCACATCTGTGTAAGTATAGAGGTTTCGCCTCGCCTTAATGTAGAAAGATACAAATATGTATGCCCTGAATGTATACTTATCTGTCTTGCTCGCATTTTAAAAACTAGACACACTGAGTACACACACGATGCACACTTGATGTACGAGTGAAAAGCACTATTAGGGTAGATATATCGGTTATTGTCACTCTTTAGCTTATTTTCTAAACTTAAAAGATTTTCAATTGGGCAGAAATGACTTTAAAAATGGTCTCGTTACTTACATAATCGTTACTCGTGTGATAAAATATAATTTCATATTCTCACAATGAAGATGCTTATAGTTGCTCCGAGGAATGAGAAAATAAGGAAATAATTATCGAGTCCATGATATATCATCATCAGTTACTCACGATACAATGGTAAAGTTTTATCTGAGATATAAGAAAGGGAATTAATTACCGAGTTTACCGTTTTATCAGTTTTCATTAATTTCAATATTATTGATCGAAAAAGTTATACTTTTATTAAAAATTACTGACTTTCTACATTTATATCATCACTTAATTTATTGTTTCATCCGTGATTGATGCTACAAAATAATACAAGGGTGGAAGCAAATGAGACAGCCCTGACGCTCACCTATTGAAACTGATCAATTGTCTACGTAATTTCTATAATTTTAAAGAATTTTAATTGATTTCAACGCTATTTTCTAATTAGCAAAGGATCACGGTCAGTACATTAATCCTGTTTTAGAAAAAATATCAAGCTAATATTCTAATTATAATTTTTATATATAAAGTTTTGATCAATGTAACAATTTGTTACTCTCGTTTGATAGATACACCGAGTGTGAATCTATCCATACATCTGGTATCAATTACCGCCCGGTACAACAGAACAAAAACGTAATTTGTGGCCATTTTCTTTGTCATATTTTGATAAACACGAAAGCTACTAATATTTTCATAAAATTATTGGTGAAATACATCGAGTCAAGGTGACGTGGAATGTTTTTCAAATTTTCGTTCCGCGCCTGCGCCGTGAAGTTGCCCGCATATCGAAGTCTCGTCGTTGCGGATGCATTTTCAACTAACTTCACTTTTGATAATCGTCCTCAAGACACAAGAGAAGTCGTTTTTTCTCCTAAACACAATCTATTATCAATTAAAACTACGTTAATCGTAATACTTTAAACTCAGTGAGTCGTTAATCAAGTTGAATGCTCGTTACGTTGGGCGGTGCTTCGGGGCTGTAGCTCTCGAGTTGTCGGTCTCGGTCACGCACACGGATGCGACGATTCTAGGTTAAGTTTCGTAGCTTTAGAGATGGCGGAAAAGGCGATACTGAAGGTATGATAAATTATTATTCCATCTCATCTCAAAAAAAAGTTTTATTTCATCGAGTTTTCTCCGTCGTTTGGTTAAAATGCAAGATTTAACGAGAATGTACTCCACAGATTGTTGATAATTTTGTTAATAATTGATAAAAAAAAAAATTACCTGTTCTTATTATCGCTGTTTGTGATTTTGTGAAAATGTAACATTTTTGTCAACGTATGCAGCAATTTGTTGAGATTTGATTTATTATTTTGTTGGAAAAATGCTCTCCTTTGTCTCTGATTTGTTGCTTTATTAAAACATGAAATATTTAATAACCGACGCAGCAAATCGCAGAGCAAAAGCTCAAGGCGTTCTCCATCGGTACAATGGGGAAGCGGCCTCACAGCAAAAAAGAGTTGGAGGAGCAGCGGAAGAAGGAACAGGAGCAGGCAGCAGCTCAGGTAAGTCACGATCAATTTTTCTCCTTACAAATACTTCGATTAACTGTTTTTAGAGATGTAAACCTTAATTCTGATTTAAGGCCTTCGAGGAATTCGTAGCAGCTTTTCAAGAGACTCCTAACAAAACTACCAGCAAAATTTGGGTGAAAGCCGGGACTTACGATGCCGGTAAAAGACGTGAGTATACTTTCGATCCTCTGAATATTATTTTATGTTTTAACGGAGGATATCAGCGGCGCGACGTTTCCGATACAAAGTCGTCTTTTATTTTATTATTCGTAATAACAATCGTAACAGAAATCTCATTCGATCGATTGTTTGTAACACTGCTTGTTTAATCAGAACACTATTACAACTATCACATTTTTATAGAAATCTGTGCACCACAGTGTGTTTCAAGTACCACAATATCATGAATATTACGAAAATTTATGAGAATAATAATAATAATAATACCGTTACTACGATTATTATTAATGTATTCATTATTATTGTGTTAGGGCTTGGAGTATAAAATGTAAATTAATTTAAAATGATTTGTTCGATGATTTTGTTAACAGTTGAAGATACAAAAGAAAAAGGCAAGCTGTACAGGCCACAGTCAAAAATATCGGAGATGGTTGACAGTAGATCGTCGGCTGAACAAGCGCAGGAATATGCAAAACTGCTTGGCTCAAACGATCGCAAGCTCGATAGGCTCGGGAAAAAGAAAAAAGAGGGTGAGAAGAAGAAGAGCAATCTCGAGATGTTCAAGGAGGAGTTGAAGATGATACAGGAGGAGCGTGAGGAGAGGCACAAATACAAGGGTGTCGTTAAGACTGTCATATCCACGCAGTCCGAAGATCCTATGTTAGCGGCGTTGAAATCCGTCGAGGGTGAGTTGCGATTAGGTCAAGCTCAAAAATATTATTAAATTTTCTTATAAATTTAGTAAAAATGCATTAAAATAGTTTTTTTTTAACAAAGCGCTATCGCTACTCTTACTTTGCATATGTATGGCGCATTCTCGATCCAAACGACATGATCGTGACCCTCATTTTGTTTTTTTAATTAATATTCTATTGGGAAAACAGTTTACCGATGATGGCGCTTTATTATTGCGATATATATTAATATTTTTTGTTCAAGATAATGGTTTTTATGACATAAGTTCTATTTCGAGCAACGGAACGGCTGGAAATTGAATCAGAAGTCAGTTCGGGATTATTTGATTACAAGAAATTAGCAAATTCAACATTTAGCCAGAAATATTTATTTCAATGTTAGAGAATTGGTATTTTCAAGATTTTTATTGGTCAGCGTGTTTGAATTTCTCTTTCTTTACATTATTTTATTATGGCAATCCACCAGTAAATACGTAGCAACTTGAACCAATTTTTTTTTGTCGCGAAAGTATATTTTTTTCACTTTGGGTGCATTCAAACATGTTCCACGTCACCTTAAGTTTGTATGAGCTTCAAAGTAAACCTCTGAACGGCCATGTTTGTGTAGTTATCGCCCCTACGATGAATGTCGCATTCTTATTCCGTTTTCCCAATGGATAATAAATAGAAAACGTTCTTACCGACTGTGGTAGATGCGCGGTTGCGCGTTGATATCTCGATATTAACTCATAAATTTGTCGATGTATGCATCAGTGACACTAAAGGGGCTTAAACGATGTACTGCACCTTGGTCGGTAACAAAAAATAATATAAATTTCTCCGCCACTCATCTTTCGAATGATCGGAAAATCGTACGATTTCACTAATTGAGAAAAAAAAGATAAAACGAAGGTTTAGCGTGGAATGCATCATACTTGATTTAGTAAATTTTTATTAAAATTGCCAGGCGTTTGCATCTCGTATCCAGATCCCCGAAAAGCAAATCTACGATCCTGCATCGATGATCCCCGTCTGTTAGCCCTGATGTACGAGGGTAAATCAATTCCACATCCTTCCCTACTGTTAAACGCTGCTTCTTAACTTAGTTTAACTTCTCTTTACAAATATTACAAACAAATATTTCTAAAAAGTGCGTAAAATAAAAATTTCATCGTTTAGGGTCAAATATCGATAAATCGTTGTTTGTAGACGGTTCGTTCGACAACGGTGACCCCAACACTACGAACCTTTACCTCGGAAATTTAAATCCAAAGGTAAGTTTATCCAAATTCTGCAACAAAAAAAAACGTTTAAAAAATCTATAGGATCGTTAAATCGTTGTAATAATAATACATTAACAGATAACGGAGCAACAATTGATGGAAATATTTGGTAAATATGGGCCACTTGCCAGTATAAAGATCATGTGGCCTCGCAGCGATGAGGAAAAAGCTCGGCAACGAAACTGTGGTTTCGTTGCGTTTATGAGCCGAAAGGATGGCGAGCGTGCCTTGAAGAATTTAAACGGTAAGAGCTCAATTCTTTCAATTTTATTATTCTGCAAAGGATGTTTAAGTAATTTTAATATTATTGATTTTTAAATGAAACAAATAGGCCGCGATATAATGCAGTACGAGATGAAATTGGGCTGGGGAAAGAGCGTTCCTATACCGCCTTATCCGATTTATATACCTCCGGCCCTTATGGAGATAACACAGCCGCCGCCACCCTCGGGGCTTCCGTTCAACGCTCAACCTCATCGTCGCGACAAACACAAGGTATACACACAAAACAAAAGAGAGAAAAAAGATTCAAACAAACGAAAACAAATGAATAAGGAAGAGAGAGAGAGTGAGAGAACAAATCGACAACAAAATCCAGGCGCGTTATTAATAAAATGCTCAATCACGTCTCTAATCGAATTTCGTTTTTTATTATTACTATAATTAACAATGAAACCCTCGCACGATTCTTTAACACGTGATGAAAACAAAACAACAACAAAAATTCACTGACAGGTTCAACGTCAAAAAACTATTTTAAAAAAAAATTTTTCAAATACAAAAATCATTCGATTGACAAATTTTTGTAACGCTCGGTTCGTTTTTTTATTTACTTCATTTTTTCACACAAATTTTGAGTCACCGGTGACTTATGCTTAAAGGAAAAAGTTCAAATGTAAATTATTTTTCTTACTTTTGATAATTTACATTTTGCACTTTTTGTTTTAAATTTCTTTTAAACTTATTCGAGGGAGTAGGCCACTGATTTCAGTAATTAAAAAATATATTTTCATTGCCGGTAACACTAATAAAAATCTCCCTGGATTGATTGTTCATAATCGGTGTTCTGTTCGTGTGAAAAAAATCTTATGATCCTAATATTAAAAATTGTCGAATGAGTTCAATTTTTTTTTTGTCAATAGTAAATGATGAAACTCCTACAATTCGGATAATGGGAGATTCGTTGTAGAATTTTTTTTGCAATCATCTCAAACCGGTTAACCTTCTACCCTTAATGTACGATTTTGTTTTCTTAAAATTTTCTAATGACATTCATTGCGCTGACAAATTGTTCGGAGCAAAAATTTCTTTTTTTTAAATATTAACAAGTCACCGGTGACTCGTTGATTTTACCGAAGAAATGCATCTCTCAATGAATTGAAATCGATGAACCTCTCCCCTTAATGTACGATATAATATTCTTAAAATGTTCCAATGACATCCATTGCGCTGGTAAATTATTCGGAGTAAAATTTTCTTTTTTATTCCCAAGTCACCGGTGACTCGTAAATTTAACCGAAAAAAATTTGATTTCGTAAACAAATAACGAGAGATCGGAATTAGCGCTGAACCTGTTGATTCAATCCTGTCGCAAATCCGTTCTAACGTTTAAGTTCGTAAAATAGTTATTAGAGAAAGAAAAGTAAAAAAAAAATAATAAGTGAAAGCTGTGTGTAAAGGCGCAAAGTAATCGCGCCTCGATGCTATCTTCCTCGTGAGATGCCAATGCACCGCGAGACACCGCAAAGAAAAACGAAATGAAAATGTGTCCTCTATAACATAAATAATCTCATAAATATATATTTATAAATTTCTTTTTTTTTTTTTTTTTAATTCGTACCTCACTGAACCGTATAACCACGTTTTTGAAACATAATCTCAGATACCACGTATCCGCAACCTCCAGAGCGCGGACCCCCAGGAAAAGGAAAACTTTGAAAAGGTAAAGTTGTTCTCTTCTGTTAGAATAAAACGAGAGATGACGATATTTATCATTTGAGAGAATGCGACTAGATTTTCAATTAAAAAGAAAAAAAATACGAAAAACATTTTATTAAATGAACAAAAGAAAGGTCTGGGTAGACCCGCTGTGAAAGGCGTTGCAAACGCGTTATGCATTCAGCAACGAATGCATAACTTGGTAAGTGCGAGAAGCCGATCAAGCACACGACAAATCATTAAAGGCGAAGATTCAAGAGCGGTGGAACAGCGGGTCGTGACAAACGTAATATAAAAAAAAAAGCAGAAAAGAAAAGAAAAGAAAAAAAGCAAAAAAGAAACTTCTGTAATAATTCCCCGAATAATCGTCAAATGACAAATCTAATCCACGTTTAAAAATTGTTGTTGTAATGACTTGTTGGCGTCCGTTGGGGGCATGTTGGGGCCTGGCACACAAACAAACTCTATCTACCTACCCCCCCTACGTGTGTTTGTGAAACACGAACTGTGATGTGACTGGGACCTTCACAGATTTTGCAGAACGCAGTTGTCAAAGTGGTTATTCCAACGGAAAGGTATTTGTTGATTTTTTAGTTAATAAACTGAAAAAAAAAAAAAAAAAAAATTCTCTGTAAGTATGCAATGCTGCAAAAAAAACAAAAACTGAATGAAATGAGTAGAAAAAAATAAATGAAAGCAAAGCATCCCAACCGCGTCGACCTTCTCTACCGATGCTGCTGACTTCCGTTGTCCAGTACAAAGCAACGCATCGAATTTCGTCCATGAACGATCAAGCCTTTAATGATATTGTGCGTTATAGGAACTTAGTCATGTTGATACATAGAATGGTGGAATTTGTCATCCGGGAAGGCCCCATGTTCGAGGCGATGATAATGAATAGAGAGCTGAACAATCCGATGTTTAGGTAAGCTATAGATTCTTCTTGAACTCGATCCTCAACCACATTCCCGGGTTCGAGTGATCTAACAAGTTTTCCAATGGGTCCTGTTGATATCAATGTAGCATTTTAGGACTTTGTTCATAACGATAAACACAATGTTAATAATTTTTCGTTGTTTCAGATTCTTATTCGAAAATTATTCACCCGCGCACACTTATTATCGTTGGAAATTGTATTCGATACTGCAAGGAGATATACAAAAGGAGTGGCACATCGATGAGTTTAGGATGTTCAAAGGTGGAAGCGTGTGGAGACCGCCACCGGTTAATCCTTGGACTCAGGGAATGCCAGACGAATTGATAGAAATGGAGGAACGACAGGAGCCACGAAGAGGCAGTTTGTCAAATAGGTGAATTAAAAAATTCTATTTAAATATAATTAATGAATAAAAAAACTTTGTAAACATTACGTTGAATTATCTTTGTTTTTTTCTTCGCTTAATAAACATCGCTCTATCTTCTATTAGCAATATTGTATAAAAAGAATTATAGAGAATCTAAAGAGATGAAAAAGCGATGATAATGGATTTTGCGTTTCGATATTAAATAAATTAATTGTACGATTTACAGTCAGAGGGATAGACTGGAAGATTTGCTGCGAAATATTTCACCGGAGCGTATCAGGGTAGCAGAGGCAATGGTTTTCTGTATCGAACACGCTGAAGCAGCGGAGGAAATATGCGATTGCATCGGGGAGTCTTTAGCGATTCTACAAACACCGGCGAACAAAAAAATCGCGAGATTGTACCTGATATCCGATATACTTCACAATTGTGGAGTGAAAGTTACAAACGCTACGATCTACAGAAAAGCGTAAATATTTTTAATTAAAATAAAAGCTTTATTTGTTTAATTTTGATAAATTTACGATTAATAAACTTTTATGATTAATTCGTTGAATTACAGATTTGAATGCCGGCTTCTCGAAATGTTCAATGATGTTCATTTAGCTTACAAACAGTTTGAGAGCAGACTCAAAGCCGAAGGCTTCAAAGTTCGCGTTATGCGAATGTTCAAAGCTTGGGAGGATTGGGCTGTTTATCCGAGGGATTTTTTAGTTCGACTGCAAAATACTTTCCTAGGTTTAGTAATGGTAAGTGAATAGAAAGAAAAAAGAATACACGAGACAAAGAACACGGGTGAACGAAACTGATTTATTTATTCTTTTTAACTCTAGGCCGATGAGCCTGAACCAGAAAACGATGAAGACATCGACGGTGCTCCGCTGTCGGACGCGGATGGTGACGGTGGCGAGGATCTCGATGGCGTTCCGCTGGACGGTGCTGCTCTTCTCAAAGGAGCCATGAAAATGGGGCTAACGCCTCAGCCCGCTACCAATTATGACGACATCGACGGTGTACCAAGTAAATTATCTTCTTTTTTTTTTATGTTTGCACACATAACAACGACAGAAAAATTGTATTTTTCATTTGTAACCGGGCGATTCACTGTCAAAGTATAATTAAATATGAAGTCAAGAGTGGATAGACGATTTAAAAAATGACAATTTTCTTCTTTTTTTTTTTTTAACAGTGGATGAGGACATAGACGGAATTCCGATGGATGATGACGATCACGCGAATTCACGAGGTAAGGACGAGGACAAGAAGCCCGTTATGCCCGCGGGATTTGTACCGTCGCGATGGGAAACTGTGGATCCGGATCAGGTCGAGGCTCAAGCTATGACGACGAGCAAATGGGAAGAACTTGGACAAAACGAAGACTCGAATTCGCAGGACGCGAGTATGGACTCCACAAGCAGAGATTACAATGAGGAAAGACGCAACAGATTGCGCGAAATCGAGGTTAAGACTGTGCAGTATCAGGACGAACTCGAGAGCGGCCGAAGAAGTCTCAAAACTGGAATGACGATACAGGGACAAGTCGAACATTACAGAAAGAAATTAATCAGAAAAGTAAGAACTGCCAATTTTTATAAAAAATTGACACGACGACCCTTTACGCGTGAAGAAATTCAATTTAAAAACTTGCTCGATAGCCCAAATTTTATGGAAGTTAGAACGCTTGAGAAGCAAAACGTCCTTTTCTATCAAAACATTATAAATTATGAATATATTTTGTCCAAAATCACAACAAAGTGGGCTTACCGCTTAATTCGTGTACCAAATTTTAGTTGAATTTCTCTAAACGATTCGTGAGTTGCAGAGGATAGCATTTTGGAAACCATTTTGACAGTGAAAATAAAAATGAATAATATATTTTTAAGGCAACAGTTTCATTTTCGAGGAAGCAAAATTGCTATAAAACGCAAGAATTAAGTTTAATGATAAAGTATTCATTTTATATTCAAATTAATTTATTACAAAAATCGTTATTTAAATACACGAACATTGCGATTATATATTTCGAATGAAACGTGTCGGAAAAAAAAAATTAAATGTACGTATTCTTCTTGAAAGTATGCCTTACAGAGCGACAGAGATATGAAAGGCGAAGATCGCGAGGACGAACGACGGCGAGATAAGAAACGCAGCGTTACTCCGGAATCTCCGGTAAATCATTATCGCGACAGACGGCGAACTTCTCCCGCATCGCCGGCGAAAAGCGCCAGCAGATACAGGTTCGTTTATAAATCCTCAATCATCGCTTATTATAAATCGTATCGCTTTAAATAACGAAATAATGAATAAAATATCAAATAATTACATTTATTAATTTATTCGTAAGATGAGAAAGATTTTTCATTAATATTTTTAAGATAATTGTCGTTATTAAATGATTTACAATATATTTCTATTAATTTTCGTTTAGATCACGCAGCAGATCGCCCCGAAGCAAACGTCGTTCAAGATCCCCGCACAAGAAGAGAGCTCTGTTGACACCCTCGCCACCGCGAATCCGACGTACGCCCTCACCCGTATTCTCAGCATCGTCGAGACTCTCCCGAAGATCATCGCCTGGGAGTGACCGTGCCGATCGCAAAAGGCGCGCGCGTTCACCCACTTCATCGCCACCGCCGCCTCCTCGAAGTTCTACAAAGCACAGAGCCAGCAGTCCACCCTCGCCAAGCCCACGCAAACACAGACACAAGCACAAATACTGAATTTTCATTATTTTCAAGAGACTCAATAGATATTTACCATTTTTTTATTACAGCCTTGGCTTTATATCACGAGCAGCCTGCGTATATTGCTATACGATTTTGTCTTGTGATACTCGTTCGTTCGTCAAGTCGATTTTGCCAGAGCAATAATAATTAACTCGTAACTCGCGTTGATTTTCTTTTATTTTCCTTTTTGTTTTTCTTCTTCTCTTTTTTTTTTCCTATTTCTTCGTCGCTCCTGGCTCTCGATTGCGCTAATCACGATTCCGATCGTGTTCGACGTTCGCGCGCCAAACAATTGTACATAGTTTCGAGCAAAGGCAACGCGAATAACGCGCTACTACACGGATGCATGAATGGAAACATATTTTTTTGGGAACTGTTTCCTTCTTTATTTCTTTTGTAGAAAATACGGCGAGCTATGAGCTACTCTTACATCATTGAGCCGTGTCAAATTAATCTAAGAATTCATAATTGATAATTGTAAAAGAATTTTCAAAAATAAATACACAAATCTACAAATCCCAAGAAATTTTGTTGGTTTCATACAAATCTTCTTTTTTTTTATATTTTTTATACAATTAAAATACAAACCGAAAAGATAGCAAGTCGTTTATGGCTATAAAATATCGCGTTTTTCATTTCCTAAAAAGACAATTGACAATAATTTCATACAAAAATCGATTCTATCGTATCCAAGATCATTTCCACGTGTGGAAATTTGATAATTTATCGAAGAATATCTTTGTACAGATGTAAAATTAAAAAAAAAACTAATTCCACGAAATATTGTTCATAAGTATTTGAAAAATGGTTTTTTAAAGATTTTTAGATTACAAGTTAAAATACAAATCACGTAAAATCGTATGAATCTGATTAATATCTAATTGAAAATAATCTCTTGTCAATATGCAACCAGGTAGCTTACGTTTTGCGTTATTTTCTTCAGTTAAACATAAAAAGTAATTTATGGTTATAAAATATCGCGTATTTCGTTTCCTAAAAAGACAATTGACAATAATTTCATACAAAAATCGATTCTTTCGTATCCAAGATCATTTCCACGTGTGGAAATTTGATAATTTATCGAAGAATATCTTTGTACAAACGTAAAATTAAAACAAAACTAATTCCACGAAATATTGTTCATAAGTATTTGAAAAATGGTTTTTTTAAAAGATTTTTAGATTACAAGTTAAACTACAAGCCACGTAAAATCGTATAAATCTGATTAATATCTAATTGAAAATATTTAATAGTGTACGAGAATGCAATAACTAGTTGCTCTGTTATCAATATGCAACTAGGTAAGTTACGTTTTCGTTATTATCTTGAGAAAATAATAACCGGAATTGTATGATTCGGCAGATAAATTTCTTTGATTTCCGGATCTTATTTACGCATTAAAAAAGTTTAATTGTATAAAAAATCGTTCAATGAAGTTGTTTCTTTATAAACTAAATGGAAAGGAAATTGATTGATTAAAAAATCTTTTCATTAGACGGTTATCCGTTCGTTTATTGAGGTTCCACCGTCTTAAAATTCTCATTCTCACATTCATTTTCGTTTTTTTTTATCATACAAAGTTATTCTTACTGTAATAATACAAGTTGAACTTTCCATAAATAATTATCGTCAAAGTTTGTTTACTTTTAATCGCGTTTAGTCTCCAGCGCCGTTTTATTTATTTCTTTTTTTCATTAACAATAGTAAATAACAATGACATTACTAGCGAAATGATATCATCGAGGTAATCAAAAAGATAAATTTAAATTCGCGATCGTAACAATTAACTAATTGAAAAAATTCCATCGTTGGAATTAATCCACGCGACGCGTTCGCTCTCGATGAGCTGTCACTTTACGCAATAAATATTGATTACCAATTACAATTACCTTCCAATCAATTGTCGAGTTCCTGCAAACACACGAATAAAAATTATTGGTTTTTAATGAGAATTTTTACGAATTTTCAATCAATACGAATGTTTTATTAATTTATAAACGATAAAAATTGTTACCACACCTTGGACATCCAACTGTTGATCTCCTCCTGAATCGATATCTCATCAACATTCGAATCGTTGGCGTAATCGTGGACTCGTGGACCACCGGTACCGCTACTGCCATGCTGGCCCTTTGGAGATTCCTTCTTTTTCCCTTCTTGATGATGATGATGCTGTTGCTGGTGCTGTTGATGCTGTTGCTGTTGCTGCTGTTGCTGTTGCTCACCGTCAGACTCGGAATGCGGTCCTTTTGGTGCTCTTACACCTATTTGCAAAACCATAAAACAATGTTTTAATAATAATTTAATAACAAAAGTTCAACTAAATAATTCTAGAAGTAATTAAATAATAACCTTAAGGGAAATACCACCGATTGATTGTTCGAAACGATGTTACGATAATTAAAAATAAATCCCGAGATTCGAATATCGCAAGTTGTAGAAAGAATTTTTGTATTTTTTTTTCAAATTTTATATTTACCAAAAATTCATACTTTGTCTATAATATTTTATATTCATATGTGGCGACATATTTTTATGTTCGGAACACCGTTACGAACAATTGATCCCATGGGATTTTTCATACGATTTTTTTTTTACCCATAAAAATGTTTTTTGTTCTTAAATCGGTGGAACACACCCTTAAATAGATAACAACAATAAAATATATATCTTAATTAATGAATAACAATTTCTTATCAAGATCCTCCGTGCTCAATTTCTTTTTTTTTTTTTTTTTTGGGGCAAATGTACCGAGGACTGCGAACGAGTCGTTTTGTGTTGTCAATTGCATTTTTTTTTCTTTTTAATTGTAACGTCTCTGTCGATATTGCGAAATGTAAACAAGTTGTATTTGTTACTTATGCGTGTACGAGCTATCGATTATTTACGTTTCCATCCTTGAATCTCTTCGTCTTCCTCGGGGTCCTCTTCGTCGTCTTCTTCCTCTTCTTCCTCGTCGTAATCCTCGTCATCTTCTTCCTCATCGCTCTCCGTCGGCGTTCGTAGCTTTCCGTACTTGGCATCTAGCTTCGCTACCAATTCATTGTCGTCCACGTCCTCTTCTTCGTCTTCTTCTTCTTCTTCTTCTTCTTCTTCTTCTTCTTCGCTCACTTCCTCTTCTTCCTCTTCTTCCTCTTCTTCTTCTTCTTCCTCCGGCTCCGTAGCCGATAGACGCTCGCTCTCGGACGTTTGCATTTCTTCGATTTCTTCCTCGGTCTCTCTCTCCGATCCCGTCGCATCGCTCCTCAGCAATGCTCTCTTATCTGAATCACAGAGAGCGAATATTCGTTTGTTTCTTTTTTATTTAATAATAAATTGTGAATTAATTGCAGCAGTTTGTTCTTTTTGTTTTTTGTTTTTTTTTCTTCCGCACCTTCCGCCACTGATCGCCCTTGCGTCGATGCGTTCTTCAGCTGTAAACTTTCGACCTTTCCAATAGTTTTCTTCAAGCTCGATATCTCCGGACTCTCAACCTCCAGACCCTTGTACTTGACTCGCAATTCCTCGTAGCTCTCGACTATCTTTTCATCCCGAATCATCTCCGGACCATCATCCGTCGAAGCAACCAAATTCTTCGGATTTAACGGCGGCACTATTGTGTTTCGTCGTGACAAATCGAGCATTTCGTCGCTGTAAGATCCAGCGAGTTCAGCTTCAACTACGATTACAAAACAATTTAGAGATTAAGAAAATACCGAAGGTTGTCGTTGTCGTAAAAGTCGATGGTGAATAAAAATATATTTCTGTTGACGCAATTTCATCGAGATATTTAATTACCATTAAATTTTTTTAACAAATTAACAAATAAAATAAATTCAATATTTAACGTTTTTTTTTAAATGTATTTAATCTTTCTTAATATTTCTTTTTATTTATAATATAATGAAACGTATCACCGTGAGAAATATTTTAAAAAATCGTAGCATTATGAAAAGTTAAATAATTAATATCGTTGATATAATTCTCACTTACCTTCTTAATTTCTTTTACGTAGAGAAAAAAAAAAGATGTATCAACACTCTCGGTTAGTAAACGACCGCAACATACAGCATGCCACGAATATTATTAACTCAAGCGCCACTGAAAGACGTTACGACAGAAGGATAAATGATATTGTTGATGAGCAAAACGACGAATATGAAAAGAGAAGTTGAAGCCAAGGAAAAAATACGTTATCCTGGCTACGATTAATTAAACAACAAGGAAGAAAACTACATAAATCAATGGCGATTACGTGCGCAAGATAAAGAATAATAATGTACGTGATGAACGTTGTAATTTACCATTGTTCCATCGTCTAACGAGTACAAAATGCGCTGCGACGATTAGCGCAACTCCGACGCCGAACTTCACTGCCACTGGAATTCACACGATATTTTTTTAATTCTTCGACAAATAACCTCGAGATGTTATAAAATAAATATTAAACTTAGGATGTACGTGTGCGAAGAAATTATATATTTTTTTCTCCTGTTGTTTTATATTTATCATTATTAATTCCTACGTTAAGAGAGCACGGAGGACCGTTGATACAAATTCTTACGAAATTTTCGTGTTGTTCTATAATGAAACTTACCACTCGAAGATTCCTCCTCGATTTCTTCTTCTTCCGGTTCGATTTCTAGATCGTTTACCACTTCTTCGAGTTCACCATCCTCGATCTAACGACAGGGACAATGAAATTTTATTAATTCCACGTGTTACACATGATTTTAATGAATCTTCATTGATGTTTGTTATATTTAAAACAAATATTTACACCGAAACCTCTCATAGCTCACATCCTGGTTATGTTACTGCGATGATGCGATAGAAGCAGATCATGAACTTGAGAGAAGAAGAATCAATCCGTTGTTCCACGTTTGTGATGGATCCTTCGATTAACATAATTGTCCTGGCATTGTATCAAGCTATGAGAAGTTTTACTGTATAATTGTTTGTTTTTTTACTTTCCAGAGTATGCCCTCTTCAAGTTTTTCCATTTTCTCTTCGAACCATTTTCCTCCCAATATTAAAAAAAAATTAATTTCCTATATTCGATCAATTTCGTTGATTTTTTTTTGTATTTATTGTTCAATTTGATGAATGAACTATTTTTTTAATTTATATTCGTGTCTAAAGACGTTAACTTACTTCCTCGAGTGGCTCCGCGCTGTCGTTGTCGATTTCACCGACACCGGGAATGCTGAAAAACTCCTGTGACGCGTCGTCTTCATCTTCTTCATCGTTCGAAGCTTTGACAACGCCCTCTATGCTAACGTCAAGATCAATGTCCGAAACGTTCGTCGCTTCTTCCTCCTCCTCCTCATGTTCGTTTTCTTCTTCTACTTCTTCCTCCCCTACTTCTTCACTGCGAGCATCGTCGTTGTCTTCCTCGCTACCGTCATCTACTTCATCAAGAGCATCGTTGCCTTCAATTTCTTCCTCGAAATCCTCCTCGTCGTAGCCTTCGTCACTCTCGTTCTCCAATTTATCGTCATCTTCTTCGTCGTCTTTAACGACGCTTCTGCTTTCTTTGTAAACTTTAAGATAATTCATCATTATTATTATGCTTAATTATACGTTTTCCGGTTCACATGAAAATTAAATCTATCAGATATATAAAAAATATATTTAAATATTTAAGGATGTACTTTAATTAGAATATGTTGAAAATACTATTGATTTTTCAATATATTAAATATATTTTGTATGTGGGGAGTCTTAATGAGAACTTAGAGTGTACCATTTCGTCGTGAAATAGTTTCTTCTTCCGCAGATGCCTGTTGATCATCTTCGCTATCATTCGCTTCTTCTCCTTCATCTTCCTCCTCCTCTTCTTCTTCTTCTTCTTCTTCTTCTTCCTCAGATCCTATCCCTTCGTCATCGTCCACGTCATCCTCTGCGCTATCTTTAACCGCTGCTTCTTCCGAATGCTGATCTTCTTCAATCTCTTCCTCTTCTTCATCATCGTGGTCACCGTGTTCCTCTTCTTCTTCTTCTTCTTCTTCTTCCGTGGCTTCCTCTTCGTGCTCGTCGGCTTCATCACTGGTGTTCTGTTCTTCGTGAGGTTCGTCATCGTGCTGTGGAAGAATGTCGTCCACCCAACCATCGAAGATCACTGCCCATCGGGACGCCGCAACTGGTGTATCAACTTTAAAGAAATAGATTGGACATTTAACATTGAAACATTTTCTTATTTTCTTATCGAAGAACCTTTGTTTCCATTAACGACAGTTTTTTTTATACTTTCACTTTACTTGGGAATGAATCGATATTGGGAAGTAGATCTGATGACGTTTCAGTAAAATTCATTCATTTCTTCCTTTTCCTTTCTCTCGTTATCAGTGTTAATAATACTTTTTTAAAAATCCGCAGGTTTCTTTCATCGGACATGAAACCACTCAAATATTCTCTTTTAACCCTTTCCGGTTGCATTTTCGTACAATTTTAAAACGGTCACACTAGGTAGAATGTACCCAGCTACCCTGATTAGAATATCTCATTGAAACCGATTGAATCTCATTAAATGGAAAGAAATTCCATTGAAAACTGATCGGTTCCAATCGATTTTTTCGTACGTTTAATCGGTTTTGAAAATTCGATTGTGCCAAAACAATCCATGCGATCGGCACCAAAAAATTATGAAACATACTTTGAACGTTCTAAAATATGTAACAAAAGTCGTTATATAAGAAATGAAAAACATGTTGACATGTTGAAAGAAATTGTAAAATGGTCTATACGCCAAAAAAAAAAACACTTTTTTACTCAAAAAATCATTACTTTTTCAATTTACAATATTTTCGAACAAAATTTTGAGGCAATACTCCTGGGATGTGATACTTTGAGGGAAAAAATAGTTGCACGGCGCACGTATGAAAGAAGGTATTTTTTAATTTATTCAACTCCGCGGACAATGTTCAGTCACCGGCTACTGCTGCTTTATTTAAATATCTAACGGTTTATACCTGAAGAGAATACTTGAAATCCTCGGTAGAAGGTGAAACAAGTTCCATTCGAACGCTTTATTCAAATATCTAACGGTTTATACCTGGAGGGAATACTTGAAATCCTTGGTAAACGATAGAACAAGTTCCATTCGAACGCTTTATTTAAATATCTAACGGTTTATACCTGGAGAGAATACTTGAAATCCTCGGTAAACGTTGAAACAAGTTCCATTCGAACGCTTTATTTAAATATCTAACGGTTTATACCTGAAGAGAATACTTGAAATCCTCGGTAAACGATAGAACAAGTTCCATTCGAACAAGGCACTTATAGATATTTAGATCCAAACTTGATCGATGAGTGAAATTGCGACCGCGAAAAGTTAAAGAAACCTTTGTTATAAACGGAAAAAAGTAGGTTTTTTTTCGTATTACTCTCAACCGATGGATCGAATCGACCAACCGGTAAGTCAAAGTAGCCATCTCGGTTGGTTACCATTATTATCGATATTTAACCAACGATATAAAGGGTGGTTAAATTGTAAGGGCCGATGTTGAATGTGAACCACACCTAAACGTCAAGTTTTTTTCTGCATTTCATTTGACATTTCTCAATTTCAGACTAACTCAATTTGAACCATGGAAAGATACACAATCGAGCAACCCGTTAAAGTTATTCAGGCTTATTATGAAAATGGGCGTTCAAATCAAAATGCATATCGTGCACTTGGTGATTTTTTCGGTCAATTTAATCGTCCAAATGTGCGTACAATCGGAAAAATCGTGCAAAAATTTGAGCAAACCGGGTCTGTAGGAGATATTAAAACACCAGTGCATGCTCGTACAGCTCGTACTGCAGAAAATATTGCTGCTGTTGACGATAGTGTGGCTGAAGAGCCGTCCACCTCAAAATGAGGCCGGTCAGGCAGTTCCTGTCAATGGTGTTCGCTATCGTGAGATGATAACGAACTTTTTATGGCCCGAATTGGAAGATATGGATGTCAGCGATATGTGGTTTCAACAGGACGGTGCCACTTGCCACACAGCTAACGAAACAATGGCTCTTTTGCGCGACAAATTCAATGGCCGTGTTATCTCACGTGGTGGCGATGTCAATTGGCCGCCAAGATCATGTGATTTGACACCGTTGGACTTCTTTCTTTGGGGTTATTTAAAAGAAAAGGTGTACGTCGATAAGCCAGCAACACTTCAAGAGCTAAAGGATGAGATAATTCGGCACATTAACGGCATAGAACCTCAATTATGCCTAAGCGTCATCGAAAATTTGGACCATCGGATAGAGGTGTGCCGCCAAGGTCGCGGCGGCCATTTGGCCGATATTTTGTTCCATACATAATTGAACCATACCATATTATCATAATAAAAAGAATTGACAATAATTTCCTAAATAATTTGTGTTTTATTCAAAATCAACATCGGCCCTTAAAATTTAACCACCCTTTAGTAGTTTCTTGAACCAATCTAGTAGTCGGCGCTACGCTAACTAGATCGGTTGATCGTCGGAGAAACCAATGCATCAAATAACGTCGTTTTCTTTCCCAATGAAATATACAATCTCGGACATTTAATTGTTAAACTTTTCACGAAACTTAAATAAATATTTCAAAATCTCCAAAAGAAGAGAAAAAAACTTGTCCGATAAGGAAGAAACCTGTACACGTGATACCAATTAAATTCAATAAACAACGAAGCTATCGATAAATTTCATATTTTATATCGAAGATATAAATATTTCGTTGTTTAGTTTCATTCTTATTTATTCGGTATACCACTGACCATCGGTGATGCCACGATGCTCGAAGATTATAACACCGACAAGTCCAACGAGCACACTGAGAAGAGCAAAGAATATTATTCTTGCGCACCAATGACCTCCCGTTGTACCTTCTTTGTGCACGTGAATAGTCAGGTTATCGGTGGAGTTTTCGGACGATGGATTGACGAGAGTCGGTGGCGGTGTTCCCGTATCATCGTCATCTATTTTACAAAAATAAAACAAATATATATAAATGAAGAAAACAATAATTAACTCTGCCAATCTATGATATCGATCGTAACGACGAGCGTTATAAATCAAATATCGAACACAGCACTGATCGTCGGTCCAAGATTTTCAATGAAAATATTCAAAGAAGAAATATATTTGTTGTTTTTAAATGAAATATATATATCACAGCATGAAATAATCGAAAAACAAAGGTTTCACGACACGTTTTACTTTGAATACGATAATCCTCGTTGGCTTTGATTTTTCATACAAATAATTCATGAGATAAATGCTTTTGGAGTGGGTCATACCGTTTAAATCTATTTTCGTATACCAATGTTAGTCCCTCACGGTCTAACTTCACGAAGCCTACATTTTCTTACATTGATATATCCATTGCCAGATACTTGCATTTCGTTTAATCCAATCTAATCTTAATCAATAATCTTCTGATTGAAAAATAAAATGGAATAGAAAAAAAAATATATATATATATATCGGAATAACATTAAAATCAATTGGGAGATAAATTTATATTTCTTTTTGTCATTGGGTACGCGTAAATGATAAAATAAAATAAATTATTATGAGATTTTAACGTGAATTAACGTAGATATCGTTTCTTTAATTTGTTGTTTAATAACTCGGACAAACGAAACGATTTCTTCCACGTCGCGATAAACGAATAAAACGCTTGACGAGTCGTCTTTTTATAGAAAAAATAAATATAGAATAATAATCATGCAATACGCAGCGAGTTTATTCGCCAAAAGTGACATTCGAAGATGATTTACTAGTTTTATATTAATAATAAAATTTTTGTATAAATATTAATACGAAAGTGACAAACCGTGGTACGTTGTATGTATATTTCTTCTTTTTTTTTGTTTCATCTAAGAAACAAAAGTAAAAAAATAGAGAGAGAGACAGGGAGAGTATCGCTAAAAATATCTTTTACCGCGGAGGGACGTTAGAGCGTTACGAAATTTCGTTGAGCGAATTACCAGCTAGTATCTCACCTTTTTTCCGTCTTTTATCCTTTCGCTTTCTCGGTTGTACGTCCCCGGACATTTTATCTATTTATTAAAAATATTTTGTTTATTTAATTTAATTTTTATTTATTGTTTTGTTCACTAACGCGAGTGATGCACTCGCGTGATTTGTTCAGTGAATACTGAAGCTCCTAGAAGAAGCGCTGCATGAACGAGATCAGCTTCGAGTGGGAGAGTTTGTTACTTCGTGCCAGAACCAAAGCGGCCACAAGCAAATCCAAACGAATAATGTTTTCGTCGCCCTGGTCAACGCGCGCCGCGATTCTACTGACAATGAAACGAAGAAGAAATCGAATCGTCCTTCTTGACGGTCACTGCGATTCTCTCGAATATACTTTGCTGATCCTCGCATCCTGTCTCTTCCTTCAAATCTTGAACTTCATTTTTTGCTCTATCTTCAAGCAACTCGTTGATAACGAAAGATTTTTTAACGATGAAATTGAGCCTTCGCTGCCAATGAGACGAAGAAGAGATCGAGTTAGTCTTGCTTGACAGTCACCTTCGGAAGCAAAAAGCTATGAAACGATAGTTCTACGTCTCTCGTACCGATCCACGTTCTTGCTTTTCCTTTAAAAATACAAAGTTTATAATAAATTTCTTGCAAAGTTAACATTGATTAATAAAAATAAATAATTGACATAGATCGCTATATAATATTACACGAGAGGACAACATCGTTTATCGCAGAGATTTGAGATAATAAATAAAAATGTTTATGTACAATATTAAAATACACGCACCGTGTATATCGCCGAGCGTACATCTCATTCTTTTTTTTATTAAAACGAAAATGAACTTCTACTGCGATTTTCTCAACACACACTGTGCTAATCCTCGCTACCTGTGTCTTCTTCAATTTCTTCACTTTCCAAAGCAAAAAGCTATGAAACGCTAGTCCTGCGTCTCTCGCACCGATCCATGTTCTCGCTTCTCCTTTTAAAATACACGCACCATGTGTATCACCGAGCGTACATCTCATTCTTTTTTTTATTGAAACGAAAATGAACTTTTACGAACAATGTGACGAAGAAGAGATCGACTTCGTCTTGTTTGACAGTTACTGCGATTTTCACAACACACACTGTGCCAATCCTCGCTACCTGTGTCTTCTTCAGTTTCTTCACTTTCCAAAGCAAAAAGCTATGAAACGCCAGTCCTACGTCTCTCGCACCGATCCACGTTCTCGCTTTTCCTTTAAAAATACAAAGTTTATAATAAATTCCTTGCAACATTATTCTCAGGCATAAAAACAAACAATAAATGAAATCCACTCACCTAAGTTTTTATGTGAAAAGGAGTCAAAGTTAACATTGAATAATAAAAATAATTAATTGACATAAATCGCAATGTAATATTACACGAGAGGACAACATCGTTTATTGCAGAGACTTGTGATAAGAAATAAAAATGTTTATGTACAATATTAAAATACACGCACCGCGTATATCGCCGAGCGTACATCTCACTCGCTAAAAATGAGCCAAAATAATGAAGAAGAAAAACTTAAATATTCTCTTTAGGGTCCTCGACGTTCTTGTTGCTGTTGTTTTTTTTTTTTGTTTTTTATTTTCTTAAGGCACGATCTATGCTAAGGATTCTTTACTACAAGATAACAATAGTTACTTGATGAACACAACAAAAGGATATACAAAAACGTTATTAAATTATTAATACAATATATATTTAATATAAATAATACCGTTGATAAGTAGAATAACCATAATCATCTGTGCTTCAAACGAGCTTTATCGTCGTTATAATTATTTTATCTCTTCTCTTATTTATTATTTTAATATATTTTTTATTTATTTTTTTCTTCTTTTTTTATAGTACAAGCACGTAGGTAGTTGTATGCTTTGTTATTATTAAAGAAACAATCGCATCAACGAGCGATGTGCGTCAGTACAGTTGGAATTGATGAATTGCAATAATCCCAATGCATCAATCAATCAATCCTCTCATTTTATATTTATTAATCGTTGATAAATCTTGCTGTCCCGATCGTTCAACAAAATTACGTGTCAGAGTTTAATAGAAACGAAACGACTCTTGAGATTATTCTCATAACGAAAAATGGCACAAAAAAGTTAGAAAAAAAACAATAATAACGACAGTCAAAATGTATATCTTGGACCGCAAAACATTTGATTTATTTTCTTTTCTTTAGTTTATTTGATTATTGAACTTTCGAGGGATTCAATGATTCTCAGACGCCTCGTGACAGATATGTTTTTAAGTTGTACAATTCCAACGACTACGAACAGTCCGCGTGTTCGATATATATCGAACAATCTTTTGGATTAATATTCTCGCTCACTACCTGTACACTTTGATATTTTTCTACAAATATTTAACGGAGTTTCAGTAAGGTAAATCGGCCCATATTACTGATCACGTATCAATTATTTGAACAAACATTTAAAAAGCAATTTTTATCTTCTTCTTAAATAATTTCTTCATCGCTTGTCGCATTATCACTTAATATTTTTATTTCGATAGCCCGATCAGTAATTTGGGCGCTCTTGAATCATCTTACACAGTCAGAGTTAGGGATTTTCCTTATATGGTCGGTAATAGGAAAATTTATCTTATTTCTATAGAATTATCATTAATCGTTAAGTCTATGTCAAATTAAAATGTCTCGAGAGCACGAAAGAGACGAAAAAAAATTTCAACTACGATCTACAACATTGAAATAAAGGAATTCTGTACACTGTACATCGATAGAGAAAAGGTTAAATTTTTTCTTTCTATTTAATAATTAATAACATTAATCTCTTTACTAATTTTCTCTCTCGTTTTATCGTAACTTTAATAAACTGTACAGAATTTTAATGAATTTGTGTTATCTTAAAAATTCATTAGTTTTATTTATTTATTAAATTTTTTTAATTAACTGTTATTATTTTTTATTTTTCTTCTTTTTCTTCTTTTAGTTAAACGCAATTTATATTTCCTACTAGAATGGAGGGATTCTATATATTCGTAAACTTTAATATGGCATATCAACAATGGAAATTGATAATTTCCATTAAAAACAGTTCCATTTCGCATTCGACTAAAACGAACGCGTTAAGAGATTAAAATGTCAGTGTGCGCTAAATAGAATCAGTGATTTATGAATATATTATGCCATTTTATAAAAATCTTGGAGTCACGAAAGTTTAAGATCAACCGGAAGATTCATTATTTGCGGATAATTATCTTCCTTTTTTTTTTTCTTGTGCTACGCAACGATTTATCTTACTTTTTCTTTGTTATTTCGTATAAATGCGATATGCAACATAAAAAAAAAGAGCACAGAGTCATTAGAGTTTAAACCTACAAACTAGATCAGTTCAATGTAATTAGATCATTTGTAATTTTTTTTTTTTTTTTTTTTTTTAAGTTGGTGTTTAATTTACTTCCATCTTCTAATCGAGAGAGAGAGAGGGGAGATCATCGTCTATACCTTAAGACGATAATTTAGGCATTTGAAGAGAGTGCGTGTGTGTGTGTATGGAGGATTGCTTGGAAAACACGGATAATCTCGCGATGACGTTTTTTTTTTAAACGGTGGAATCATTAACGAATCCAGCTGAACGACAAAGTCTTATTCGATAATTTTAGATAAATTTTTTGCTCATTGAATTTTTTTTTTTAGGTACAATATGTGCTGCTGCTGCTGCTGCTGCTGCTACTGACATTTAGGCATTTTTGGCCGTTGCGATAATTAAAAAGAAAATAATAATAAAGATATTCTAATGGTATATCATTAATATTCGATAAATTGAGATTACTTCTTTTCATATTCTTTCTTTCTTTACAGTTTTGACAGTGTCCAACACTGATCAGGGGTGTCATGTATACACGCACATGAAATCATGTGTTTACGTCTTAAAAAAACGATGCCCGAAACATTTTGTACGAATAAATAAATAAATAGTAGAGATTTCAGTAGTGATGGGATTTTTCTTTGAAAATTCAAGCGACGTGTTATTAGAAGGACGTGAAATGGAGATTGACACTACGAATTATCGTACGCAGTTGTCGTATTGAGGCTAAAGGTATTGGACCCGATATTTCAGAATTTATCATCGCTGAAAGGTGAAAATGTACTTTATAGCCTTCTTCTTCTTCTTTTTCTTCATTTTTTTTTTACTGAATAAAGACTTCGGTACATTCCAATCAAATGAATACTAAAATGATAAACAAAATTTCCGAAGGACGATAACAATTATTATTTTTATCACGGAGAATTGAAAATTTATTTTTTGTTTTTTTTCGTTTATCTTTGCGGCAATAACATTTGGAATATTGATTTGATTTTAAGAGACGACTATGAATTTTTCTATATCCCAAAGACGCCCTTGTTCCCTTCGGTATATCCACGTTTTGTTAAATTATTTTCATTCTCTAAAAAGTTATAAGAAATATATGAAAACAATGGCTGGGAATGTATACGTTGTAATCAAGAATAAGTGAAATACACGAGAAAACAATCCAAAAATATAGCGTGACGTTCAGGCCGAGATCTTCCGATTGTTAATAGACGGCTCTCACCATTGAGCTACGACAGGCCACTTACCACACTTTATTCGGATTGTTCTCTTATAATTTATGTTCCATAAAGTTACAGCGTGGAACATCCTTAAAATAGTTGTACGCCCATAGTTCGCGTTACACATACTCCAGATTTTTTTCTGTATACTTCTACTACCCCGTGGAAAGTATTAACAGAGGGGTCGAGATATCTTATTGTTTTTTTTTTGTTATAAACATATTTGGGAAAATTACTTTACAATTTATTTTCTAGAATTTGTATTCACTGGATGGGTGGCAAGTTGTGGTACTACACCGGTCATTAATGAGAGTAATATGGAAGGAGACTGTCATCAGCTAGCAGACTGTTTCGAATATTCCATAAAATCAAAGAATTATTGTTTAGAGCTTTCATTTTCTTATCACATTCAATAATGGATTTTTTACTCTTAAAAAAATCTTGATGTTCCATTGTTCTTTCATTATTGAATACAAAAATCACAATGTCTCGTGTATCCATACAACTGTATGATATCCGAGGTGTCAATAGAGAATGAGAATTAAAACAAATATCAATGATAAATTAATATTTTGGAACATTGTTTTACAATTTATTTTCTAGAATTAGTATTCGCTGGATGCGTGTGCAAGATGTGGTACTGTATCGGTCATTAATGAGAGTAAGATAGAAGTAGACTGTCATTAGTTAACAAACTGTTTCGAATATTCCATAAAATCAAAAGATTACTGTTTAGAGCTCTCATTTTCTTATCACATTCAATAATGGATTTTTTACTCTTAAAAAAATCTTGATATTCCATTGTTCTTTCATTATTGAATACAAAAATGACAATGTCTCGTATATCTATACAACTGTATGATATCCGAGGTGCCAATAACGTAAAACTTGTCACAAGCAACATTACTTGGGTTCGTGTACATAGAGAATGAGAATTAAAACAAATATCAATGATAAATTAATATTTTGGAACATTGTTTTACAATTTCTTTTCTCGAATTAGTATTCGCTGCATGCGTGGCAAGTTGTGGTTCTGTATCGGTCATTAATGAGAGTAATATGTAAGTAGACTGTCATCAGCTAGCAGACTGTTTCGAATATTCCATAAAATCAAAGAATTATTGTTTAGAGCTTTCATTTTCTTATCACATTCAATAATGGATTTTGTACTCTTAAAAAAATCTTGATGTTCCATTGTTCTTTCATTATTGAATACAAAAATCACAATGTCTCGTGTATCCATACAACTGTATGATATCCGAGGTGTCAATAGAGAATGAGAATTAAAACAAATATCAATGATAAATTAATATTTTGGAACATTGTTTTACAATTTATTTTCTAGAATTAGTATTCGCTGGATGCGTGTGCAAGATGTGGTACTGTATCGGTCATTAATGACAGTAAGATAGAAGCAGACTGTCATTAGTTAACAAACTGTTTCGAATATTCCATAAAATCAAAAGATTACTGTTTAGAGCTCTCATTTTCTTATCACATTCAATAATGGATTTTTCACTCTTAAAAAAATCTTGATATTCCATTGTTCTTTCATTATTGAATACAAAAATGACAATGTCTCGTATATCTATACAACTGTATGATATCCGAGGTGCCAATAACGTAAAACTTGTCACAAGCAACATTACTTGGGTTCGTGTACATAGAGAATGAGAATTAAAACAAATATCAATGATAAATTAATATTTTGGAACATTGTTTTACAATTTCTTTTCTCGAATTAGTATTCGCTGCATGCGTGGCAAGTTGTGGTTCTGTATCGGTCATTAATGAGAGTAATATGTAAGTAGACTGTCATCAGCTAGCAGACTGTTTCGAATATTCCATAAAATCAAAGAATTATTGTTTAGAGCTTTCATTTTCTTATCACATTCAATAATGGATTTTGTACTCTTAAAAAAATCTTGATGTTCCATTGTTCTTTCATTATTGAATACAAAAATCACAATGTCTCGTGTATCCATACAACTGTATGATATCCGAGGTGTCAATAGAGAATGAGAATTAAAACAAATATCAATGATAAATTAATATTTTGGAACATTGTTTTACAATTTATTTTCTAGAATTAGTATTCGCTGGATGCGTGTGCAAGATGTGGTACTGTATCGGTCATTAATGACAGTAAGATAGAAGCAGACTGTCATTAGTTAACAAACTGTTTCGAATATTCCATAAAATCAAAAGATTACTGTTTAGAGCTCTCATTTTCTTATCACATTCAATAATGGATTTTTCACTCTTAAAAAAATCTTGATATTCCATTGTTCTTTCATTATTGAATACAAAAATGACAATGTCTCGTATATCTATACAACTGTATGATATCCGAGGTGCCAATAGCGTAAAACTTGTCACAAGCAACGTTACTTGGGTTCGTGTACATAGAGAATGAGAATTAAAACAAATATCAATGATATATTTTGGAAAATTGTTTTGCAATTTCTTTTCTAGAATTAGTATTCGCTGGATGCGTGGCAAGTTGTGGTACTGTATCGGTCATTAATGAGAGTAATATGTAAGTAGACTGTCATCAGCTAGCAGACTGTTTCGAATATTCCATAAAATCAAAGAATTATTGTTTAGAGCTTTCATTTTCTTATCACATTCAATAATGGATTTTTTACTCTTAAAAAAATCTTGATGTTCCATTGTTCTTTCATTATTGAATACAAAAATCACAATGTCTCGTGTATCCATACAACTGTATGATATCCGAGGTGTCAATAGAGAATGAGAATTAAAACAAATATCAATGATAAATTAATATTTTGGAACATTGTTTTACAATTTATTTTCTAGAATTAGTATTCGCTGGATGCGTGTGCAAGATGTGGTACTGTATCGGTCATTAATGAGAGTAAGATAGAAGTAGACTGTCATTAGTTAACAAACTGTTTCGAATATTCCATAAAATCAAAAGATTACTGTTTAGAGCTCTCATTTTCTTATCACATTCAATAATGGATTTTTTACTCTTAAAAAAATCTTGATATTCCATTGTTCTTTCATTATTGAATACAAAAATGACAATGTCTCGTATATCTATACAACTGTATGATATCCGAGGTGCCAATAGCGTAAAACTTGTCACAAGCAACATTACTTGGGTTCGTGTACATAGAGAATGAGAATTAAAACAAATATCAATGATAAATTAATATTTTGGAACATTGTTTTACAATTTCTTTTCTCGAATTAGTATTCGCTGCATGCGTGGCAAGTTGTGGTTCTGTATCGGTCATTAATGAGAGTAATATGTAAGTAGACTGTCATCAGCTACCAGACTGTTTCGAATATTCCATAAAATCAAAGAATTATTGTTTAGAGCTTTCATTTTCTTATCACATTCAATAATGGATTTTTTACTCTTAAAAAAATCTTGATGTTCCATTGTTCTTTCATTATTGAATACAAAAATCACAATGTCTCGTGTATCCATACAACTGTATGATATCCGAGGTGTCAATAGAGAATGAGAATTAAAACAAATATCAATGATAAATTAATATTTTGGAACATTGTTTTACAATTTATTTTCTAGAATTAGTATTCGCTGGATGCGTGTGCAAGATGTGGTACTGTATCGGTCATTAATGACAGTAAGATAGAAGCAGACTGTCATTAGTTAACAAACTGTTTCGAATATTCCATAAAATCAAAAGATTACTGTTTAGAGCTCTCATTTTCTTATCACATTCAATAATGGATTTTTTACTGGTAAAAAAATCTTGATGTTCCATTGTTCTTTCATTATTGAATACAAAAATGACAATGTCTCGTATATCTATACAACTGTATGATATCCGAGGTGCCAATAGCGTAAAACTTGTCACAAGCAACGTTACTTGGGTTCGTGTACATAGAGAATGAGAATTAAAACAAATATCAATGATATATTTTGGAAAATTGTTTTGCAATTTCTTTTCTAGAATTAGTATTCGCTGGATGCGTGGCAAGTTGTGGTACTGTATCGGTCATTAATGAGAGTAATATGTAAGTAGACTGTCATCAGCTAGCAGACTGTTTCGAATATTTCATAAAATCAAAGAATTATTGTTTAGAGCTTTCATTTTCTTATCACATTCAATAATGGATTTTCTACTCTTAAAAAAAACTTGATATTCCATTGTTCTTTAATTATTGAATACAAAAATCACAATGTCTCGTCTATCCATACAACTGTATGACATCTGAGATGCCAATTGCATAAAACTGGCCACAAGTAACGCCACTTGGGTTCGTGAACATAGAGAATGAGTTGTAAACAAAAATCTGGAACACGTGTAACGAGAACTTCGAGCGTAAAACTATTTCAAGTGTGCTCGGATGTTTACGGGGGTACGGTCACAACCTAAATCATTTTCTTTGTTATTATCGACTTTTTAGAGGTAGAAAACAAATGTTCAAAAGATTAATAAGATAAGCGTGTGCGTTTTAAAAAATTCATAGAGATTTCCTCCTTGACGAGCGATTGATTATTTTCTTAAAGTTGAAAGATGCTCTGCGATATCGTCAATAAAGTTAGTTTTACAATAACATTCATTGTTAAACATTAAAAGGTTTTTTTTTTAATATATATATCCATCCGTCGATAAAACAAAATTATTTTTCTACAAGTTGAGAAGCTGAATGAAAAATCTAACTCGTTTATATAACGAAGCATCTTTTAACGATGAGAATGAGCCAAAAGTCGTGAAAATTTCGACACTTTTTACCGTCGTAAAATATACGAAAAAATGTCCAAAAATCAATTATTTTGAAAATAAAAAATAATATAGCGTACCTTTTGATAAATCTATCTTTTCCAATTTTTTTTGCTGTTTAACTTTAAGTAATCCTTATAGAATAAAAATCCGTCGTTATTAATATTCAAATTTACAAAATATCTAAAAAAAAAAATACTTTATTGTTGCATTGTAAAAAAAAAAAAAAAAAAAAAAACTGATAGTCATTACGTTCAAATTTTTCGATGCCTCAAGTTCATGTTCAAAATATTAAAGAAACGAAAGTTTAGAACTCATTTGACTAGACTGTACACTGGAGAGTCTTCTTAAATTGAGATTAATGATGAGCGACTGGGTGCTCGATTAGCTAGAAACGATGTAAAAATTAAAGATTAAATAATAAGCTAAGCAATCGATCGTTGATCGTTGGATCAATGATTGCCACGTCCGCTCATAGAGCTTGAGGATATATCAGAGGCGTCGTCTCTTATCCGCCTGGTGAGGGTTCCCTCGTCTAACTTTCTCGTGTTATCGTAATTGCTCAATTTTCTGGACAGCGTACCCGATAAACTAATTCCATCACTCGTCAATAGACTCTGCTGCTGCTGCTGTTGCTGTTGCTGTTGCTGCTGCTGCTGCTGTTGGGTGCCATCCAATCTTCTGTGATTCTCAAAATTATTCTCGTTACCGTTTCTCTCGTGCCTGTCGGCTCTCAGTAAGGTGCTGTTCAGGCTGTTGTCGAATTTCTTAAGGTCGTTCTGTATACTCCGTATCGTGTCGGTGCTGTTCTCGTATCGTCTCAAGGTATTATTATCATTCTCGTACCTACGATTTATCGAGTCCGAGTCTAAACATTTTCTGTACGAATCATCGTACCGACGATCCTCTATCCGTCGCGTGAGGCCCTCGTAGCAGTGTTCCGTGTCTATGCATCTCGTCGTTTGATTGAGGCCCTCGGATTCGTAAGCTCGTTTCGTTAGCTGACTATCGAACCCCGCTCGAGCCGCCAAATGAAGATAATTGTCATCGCCGATCGGAGCTTGTCTAATGAGAAAAAGATGAATAGCAAATTAAGTTTTAAATAAAAAATACAAAAAACTATTAATTTTATTTCTCAGGCTTAAAAGGATGTGAAAGAGACTTGATCGTTATCAAAAACTGCTTTGTTTTTGTAAAAATTGATTAATCATGTAAAAGAAATCCTCAAATCCTCAAATCTGAAGATTTCTTGGCATCATCGACAATCAAATCTGAGGAATTTTAAAAACAAATTAACATTTACCGATAAAAATTAATGAAACGCGTTTCTTAAACTAAAATCGTTGCCCCCTTCCCGGTAATAATAAACAATACTCACTTGCTGCCGTACTTGGTATCACGAGCCAGTATCCTAAAGTACGCTCTGTGCTCATGCTGAAGCGCGAAAGCCGCTTCTCTGAGTGCAGTCAAAGTCTTAAAGCACGAAGGAACATCTTCGATGGGAGAACCGCCGCCGGGTAATACGCACATCTCGCTCGCACCGTACACAGCCTGACACTCGCACGCGCTCATCAGAGTCTCCAGCCTCGGCATATTCATAAATATGAGCGAATGAATCCTCTGAAGATCGCGATCCGGATCGAGAACCATTCGCAGGCCAACCTCGATCCCCGGCGACACTTCGCTGCATCCTGGAGCAAATTCCGAGACTGCCCGGCAACTGAAACCCACAAAGTCATTAGCAATCCAACACTGTTATCGTGATAAGATATTTTCTTCATTTTTACATTCACCCAATAGCAAAGAAAATATCACTTCAAGGTTCGATTGAAATTATTATTTGACTATTTAATTTTGGAAATATCATTTGATATTTTATTTTTAATTTTATCGTGTAATCTCCTTTGATTTTTCCTTTCTTCCGTACTTACCAAAGCCAATGCCCATTGATATATGCGCTAGGATGATACCTCTCCAATCTATTACTGTTGGTATGACATATCTTCGTGAGAATATCAATCCACTCCTTCTCCTCGACGCAATTGTTAGCCTGTACGTACAGGGCTCTCTGAGGTTGCACGATTTGAAACATATTCTTCATCTTGAATGAATCCTCGTGCAGTCTCTCCACAGCCAATATTTCCTCCAAAAGTATTCTACACAAGGGCTCCTTTCCTGTAATATTTAACATTTCTAGTTATAATTTCTTTATACCTCGATATTCTCTTGTTCTTAATCAGAAAAATAATATTCACCGCGCACACCTTTCGTTTTCGAGTAGGTCAGATCTTGCGTAGTCAGTCTGAAGTATCTTTGTTTGAAGTTTTTACGACCGAAACGCTTTCGGCCCTGTGCTCTCTTGATCATAACTCTGTAAACAGAGAATCAATACTTTCATTACACGATTTCTACGATCGGTAATGCTTCGAAACGTTGCTACCATTGTTCTCCGCGGTACAAACCTCTTGCCACAGTCAGCAGAGTGCACAAAAAAAAAGTATATTCTGTTAGAGAGAAGGACGATCAGTGGAAATTCTATAAGAAGTTTCAAATATTAGATTTGTGTTAAAATGATGATAAATAAACGCACCCCTCCTTCAATACGACCGGTTGTTCCTGCAGGATCGTTGGTCTTTGTCGATTTATTCCGCTACTGCTACTCGTCGATATCAATTCCAAAAATTGCTTCACTGCCTGGATGTGCTTTTCCGTATAAAATTCCCTAAAACGATTGAACAACTCAAATAAATATCTGGCTGTTGAATCAGTCATTTTAAAGTTTGAATAAGTCATCGCTACTTTAGACGAGACAGTATTGTTAGAATTTTTGTATTAACGCGTTTCTTTTCATTTCATAATTTTGATTTAATCGTAGAATCAAAAATAAATTCAATTTAATTGTAGAATCGATGCGATAGATTAGTTAAGTACAAGACAAATTACCTGTAAACGCACTCCATATATTCCTCTTTGCAGACACTTCCGGCACCTCCCCGGCAGCTGACCAAATTCCCAAGGCTCTGAATTGTCTTCGAAATTAGGGTTAAAGTTCTATTTGTTTGAGTATCCTGCGAAGCAAACGAATCATCATAAAACCGACATCGTCAACGATGCGATACTAAGAATGCAGCAAAGTGGATGCGCGTGTGAAATGCTTACAATTTGTTCATTCGTGATGTCGAATAGTCGCGGTCCAAGAATCGCAGGCGCGAAGAACCGTAGAAATATGAAGCCGCTTATGACCGAGTAGCGGACTTCTTTGTTCTTAGGGAAGTGTGTCGCGGCGAGTTCACGCAGACACCAGAACATCTCGCACATGAGCGGTGGACATCGCACGCCGGATGTCGTTATGGCCGTAAAAACCCTTTCGACGTATTCCTGTATGTCCGTAAAAAACAAGAGCGCGCGAATCCCATTGTTAGAAAGGAGATGTAAAAAAAAATAATAATAAGTAGCGTGTGAGCTACCCGCAGCCTTCTGCTCACGAGCGATTTTCTTTCTCTGTTCTTTCGAGATCTACAATGATTGCGCGACCAAGAACTTACCTTAAGATTCGCCAAGTTCGCTTGTATCGTGTTGGAATCCTTGACGCGGGTCGGATCGATCTCGCAGGGTTTACGCTCGAGAAACACTTGCTCCATCGCCGGTCTCAACGTACTGTGCAAATAGTGCAATCCCGCTAAACGCATACCCTCGTCCATCATCTTGCTGACTAACGTATTGCCCCGAAATATCGTCGTTGGATCCCTGAGACAATGGAAACGATCGTCGCGTCAGATTACAATGGGAATACGAAATGTAACGTGAGAAACGTTTCGAAAGACATCGGAGTACAACACCT
Source organism: Cylloceria caligata (assembly GCA_963942595.1). Lineage (NCBI taxonomy): Eukaryota > Metazoa > Arthropoda > Insecta > Hymenoptera > Ichneumonidae > Cylloceria > Cylloceria caligata. The sequence goes on along the minus strand of OZ012705.1, from coordinate 78,312,000 downwards.
TAGTGCTTTGTACTTTGATTTTTGTGGCATAAATGCTTTTCCTTCTCTTAAACGAATATTACAGTGGCTCGATTGTGTCTAAATATTCAAATCGTTTTATATCTGTGAAGCTCCAACTATTTTCTGAGTAACTTCGGTGGTGAATTTAGTAACAACATGTCAAACGTCCACGTTTTGTTGCATTGACAAAAAGAATTTTTGAATTTTCCACCAAAATTTGCTACCAAAATTGTGATAAAATGAATTCGTTATCAACTGTCTCAAATATTGTTATCACGAAGAAATAATTTATGGAGATTCGACAGGTATCGCCCTAACTTTCTTTTTGACGAATGTACACCGGACACGCTTTCTAATCGTGACTTAGAAATATTTTCAAACAGTCTGAAAAAGTTTTTTTATTCAACAAGGAAGCAAAAAAACTCACGGAAACGAATATTTCTCTACGAGAAAAAAAAAGAGGCGTTACTTACGTTAACTTTGAGATTTCGTGACTAGCTAAAGCCCGCATGACCGAAACGAGCTGACCGTGATGAACGAGTACCCGAACCAACGGTTGGGCAGCTTCCATTTTACTCGAGACGATTTCCCCGAGTATGTAAACCGCCGAGGACGTTACGGGTTGTATATTGACACTCTGAAGAAGAAGTCGTCGCAATCTGTCGTACATTTCCGAAGGAAATACATGATCCGCGGTGTAGTGAATCTTTAGACGCAGAGAGCCAAGTCCAGGAAGTGTACCAGGCGGGGTAGAGTTGCTTGTTATTTTGCTTGGACGATGTTTCGCTGATCGTGGCTGTAGGAAGTACCAAGCGGTCGTTGTGCTTGTCGGTTGCTTCTGAAGCCCGCGGAGAGTCACGCGAACCTCACCCAGGAAGGCTGGTTGCTCGCCCATTCCCGGCGACGCGTGCCAGAGACCGACAACCACTTCACCGACTTCCCCATCGATCGAATAGTGCGATACATCCTTGTCTTTGGACTCGGTTAATTCGGGCTAACAAATGAATCATTGAAAAATTATTACTCCGTCTTAATGGTTAAAAAAAAATTACTTTTTATCGATGTATCACTCTATACAATAAAGATGTCTCGCCGTAGCCGCAGCAGCCGAGTAGGAAAATTGCGAGAAGTATCTGGAGTAACCTGCTACTTCTTTGTTTAAATGAATTTAATTAATATTCGATTAATTAAATAATTCATCCATGATAATAATTATTATAATTAATCTCATGTTTTTTAATTTAATAAACCTCAATGGCGACACTATCCCTCAAATCTTACGACACATTTTTCTCGATCCTAGATTTTTGTACGAATATCAGAAGAATGGGATTCATTGGGTTAATGTAAGACAGAGCCCCACAAATTTCTACATTTTACAGCAAATCTCAATCCGAGAAAAATGTGTTCCCATTGGCAGTGCTCAGTCGGTAATGATCCTCCCCTTAATTATAAAAATAATATTACATCAATAATTTGTTATACAAATTAAATTGATTAACAATAAATGTATAATTCTCGATTATAATAATTTTATTATTACTTTTGCTTTCATTTCGTGTAAAAAAATATTTACGATATCATATTGTTACCTCAAGTACTGTCCAATCTTTCTTTGGTATTTTAACACTAAATTTAAAAAGAATCGCTTTACGTTTGCTTTAAGATTATATCGAATTTTTTAATATTTGAAAAATGTCCGTTATTTCTCCAACTCAAACATATATTCATTCATAGAGCTAAAACGTGGCGTAAAATTTGAACAGATTGATGCGACCTTTGATAATGAATTACGATTGTACAATTTTTATATTTGTTCCATTTTTTTCTCGTCGAGAAAACTTGGTTTTTGTGAAAAAAAAAAATTTCTTCACCATTCGATTTTCGTTAAATTTCATATTCTACCGTTTATAATGTAACATACATTTAAATTCAACATAAAAAATATTTTCCTCACGCGTGAACTTTGTGAAGGAATAAAAAAATAATGAGAAAGCATTGTTGAAATTTCTACTTTGTGTACATTTATTATCAGTATTGTTGTTGTTACTAGGAATTGTTAAATAAGTGGATAAGAAAGCAATTGGAAGGACATTTTTAAAAATCAAATTGTCGATAAGCTCACCTCAAAAACGAATGTTTCGTTGAAATACGGTGAGACCGTTTTCTTCTTGACTTTAGTGCGTTTTGATATTTGTTTGCCATTGCTGTACAATACCGTAACAGTAGCGAATGGATCACAGCCGCCGTTTTTAATGGTCAGTTCGCTACACTCGATAACACTGAAAATGACGAATGATCGTTTGTTTATTGAATTGAATTTATTTTCCTTATATCAAAAAATTCAATTCATCATTAAAACATATAATTTTTATATTAAAATATGAGAACTTTACCGAACAGTGAGTTTGGGCTGAGCGTGTCCAACCTGAGGTTGCAACGCGAGCTCCAAGTGAGCTTTTCCTTGAACCTCGGAGTCCGCGTCTACGAGCCTCAATGGAAACCAATGTTCCTTGTTGTGATAGGTCGCCAGGTCTTCTCTCTTTATCGCCACCTTACCAAGGATCTTGTCCTGCTTCAAGTGTCTATCCCTGTCGTAAACGTAGATTCCCAGGTAGCGAAACTTTCGAGGTACCTCGAACTGGAACTCCTCACCGAAAAAGGGACTGCAACGATATTACAAAATAGTACAATGCCCCTAGCAACGTGCATTCAATCGACGAAATTTCTAACGAAAGTTCATTTAGAAATCTCAATTGATAAATTTATATGAAATCACGTGTAAACAAGTGCAAACGCTGTTAATTGAAATTCATTGGAAAAGAGAAGCAACGCAGTCAATTTTTCAATGTATCTTTCAATGACAATCAGGCAGACGTTTTGTTACGATCGTATTCTCTTCAGATCGTTATCGCAGACTTTTTAATCATCAAACAAAAACACAAACGCAAGCACACGATGTTGTTGTACAATTATTATGACCTCGTAGAAAGACGAAGCTCTTAAAATTTCATTAAAGAATTAACCGCCCAAAGTTTATCTATAAGAAAAAACAGTCTCTCTTAATTTTATTTATTTATTTACTTATTTATTTTAGGAAAAACTCACTTGAGGGTTCTCTCCATGGTGGTGGTACGAAATATTTCCTCCTGGTCGAGGGATAAGGCACAGTAAACGTCTCTCGTTCCCGGAGATCCATGGCTTCGACTCAAAAGATTTTTTGCCTCACCTACAAAGAGAAAAAAGATATAAAATATTATTCATGACAATTTTTCGTCTTATCGCTAAACTTGTGTCTGGATATCAGGAATTGTAAAATGCATTTAGCGAGAAAATAAGTAGCGGGGACAATTGCAGAAGGCACACATCGTTATCAATCATATTATCTCTACGTCGAGTAGCGCGCTTTTAACTCCTAAAGGAAGGCTGCGCGATATTTACATGGATCGAGAGGCAACTGAATGAGAGTCACAGCTCCCGTTGGTACGCAACATTGACTCATCGTTCATCAATAATTATTTACCTCGTTGAGACCGTTCATGAATGAAATTACAATATAATACATGCGATGACTAACGGATAATGCACATGCTTGTCGAAACAACGATTCAAAATTCTTTCCAACTTTCTTAATTTTCATTTAATAATTTTATAATCGAAAGTACAATTTCCTAGCTTCGAGTAAAAATCAATTACAGCGCATTGTACATTCTAAGAAAATGTCAAATTGTATTTATCTCTAGTTAATAATCTGGTAAATACTCTCATGAAGCAGACCTAATTAGCTCTACGAGCTAAATTACGAAAGATCAGTAAAATATTTCTACTTAAAGAGAGAAGAAGCTATCTACCGATTTCAATTTAAAAAAAAAAAAAAAACGAGGCGTGCAAATTTAAAAATTACACATTGCTTCCTCGAGATTCTCGCCGACTCACAGAATTTATCTCAATTCTGATTTCCTCATAGAGACAGCGATAATAAAAGTTTCGATACAATTGAAAATTTGATAAAATTGTAAATTTCAATTTCAAGTTTAAACATCTCGATCGATTCTTACGAAATTCAAGACCAAGTATCCTCGTTCCTTAGCCAATTTGTATGTCAAATTTTATTTCGATAGATGAAAAGTTACTGAATTTAGAGCACAAATAATTTTTTTTTTCGAAAAATTATAAAAATTCATGTTTCTATAAAATCTGAAGGACTCGATCGTTTCTTACCAAACTCAATACCGAACAATCTTATTCTCTGGCCTATACTTGTTTCAAAGTTTTAACTCGATAACTAAAAATTTACGAAAGTAAATCAGAGAGCGTACATCCTTTTTTTTTCGAAAAATTTAAGCAACCGTAAAAACGAGACACCCGTTAGCGATTTGGACGATAAATACGACAAACTGACGAGAGTTGCGAACCGATCCTTGTGCGCGCGAACACACGTACGGACATTTTTCTAAATATGATTTCTGAACGTTTTAGGACATTTTGAGTACTGCGACATGAAAATTTTGAAAAAAAAATCGCGAAAACCTAACTTTCTCTATAAGAAAGCAACACATTTTATTTTTTTGTTGTGTAAAAAATATCGTATCATAAATTCCTCTTGATTGATTGTAGGTAAAGATCTTCTGATAATGCAAAAAAAATCCCTGGATTTCACTATAAATAATTGTAGTACTTTTATTATTTTTCCTAAATTATTTTCTATTTAAAAAAACTTCTACAATTTTATTATATTTTTGTCTGAGGATTTTCTTAGTAGATCACAACAGCGTTCCGATCGATCAATCGTTAGGGATTTTCAATACAATTTTTTCCATCAATACAATAACAACAAAAAAACGCATTTTTCAAGCGAAGTCGGTGATACCCCTCGGTCGGTAACAAAAACTGTAATACAAATTTCTCCGTCACGTTAGATATTTCGAATAAAAGAGGATAACAGTGAATTGCGTTTTACAATTCTACAATTCACCGTTTTCACTTTTTATCGTTTAATAACTCGTACGCGTAACAATCTGAGAAATAAAGACGTAGTCCACCGTCTTAATGTATTAAAATTTGTTATATTCTAAAAACACATAAGAAAAAAATTCTTTAGCCTTCGAATCGCCTCAAAATATTTAAACAGTGACGACAGAAGTGCTTTGAAATGTACTTTGAACGTGCAACTTAAATAATTGAATCGTAAAGTTTCTAAAGAAAAAAAAAAACAGTTATTCTTCTTTAATGTTTCTTTGGATATTTTGAAGAAAAATTAATTTACTAAATTCGTTAGACGTAGATCCAGTTCGTTTTATTCTTCTCCTACTCGCGTTTGACGAGGAAAGATCCTCATAGCCAGAAAGTACGCGGGGCGGGGTTGGATAGCGGACGTACAAAACGCAGGATGTACTTATGCTGCTCGTACTCTAATGACTTTCTCAGCGCTTCCTTTATATTTTATATATTCCGCGAAATCAACGTTGCATAAACTGACACGTTTTACACGTCGCGATTTATAGTTGTTGCTGTGTTTTGTGCTACGGTCTATGTATATACATTTTATTTTTATGTTTCATTTGCTGTAGTACCAAGTTTTACAGTTGCATGCATCGTTTCGACGTATATAGATATAATGAAATGTTTTAAAAAACACACACAAAGACAGAGATAGTAAGTAACATAACTGCGAATAGGATTGTAAAAAACCGTTTATTTCAAATCGTAAATTGACCGAAAAATAACTGTTAACGAACGTTTTTCTTTTAATTTCTTATAATTTATGCAGAATGACCGTAAATTATAAAAATTGTTACCAACACGGTGAATTAATTAAGTTGATGAATCTACTGAGATATAAAATGAAGATTATTTCAACATCGATAAATAAAAATAACGAAATTTATGAAATTTACTATTTTTTTTTACTTTCGATAAATATATTTTCGCTAAATTCTACAAACTTTGAACAATTTGAGTATAAAGTATTTGAATAAACCTACAAAGTAGAATTATAAACATTGCTTCCTCATTACTTTGTACCTTTCGCATTGTTTTCTCATTATTTTCCGCCTTTCACAAAGCTGTGAAGAAACGAAAATCGATAAACGTATACTTACTCGTCCAATCGATGTGCAACAATTAGAAATCAATGTGCGAGGTTCTGCTTTGTAAACTTTTCTTTAATAACATTTGCTCGGATGCCATTTTTAAACGTTAACGAATTTTAAATAACGTTAATTAAGTTTTTTTTTTGTAGTCTATGGTAAAGCGACGATCGAATTAACCGGTCACGATTTCGAATTGTATCTCTTTGAACGTGAATGAAGGAAGAGAGCCCTTCTGGAAATGCACACAACATTAATGTAATCCTATTCGTTCCATATATCCGACAATTGAAAACGTTTAAACCGCGACTCTGTCACTCCCCATAAATAGTAACTCGTGGATCGTTGTATATGTGTGGTGCCAGTCACCATTCGTGCAAGCACTTACTATCTACATACATCAAATCTACCCACGATTACAAGGGAAAAACATGTTATATATAAATTTACGTGTGTTTTCTTAATACAGAATTGTATTTGGTTGGGTACGATCGTAAATCTTAACAGAATATATAATTATCTGTGATTTTTGAATGTAAATAATGTCAACAAATTAACTTGCCACGATGGTACGCCATTAACAATGGACACCCTTTTGGAATAAAATAAAAATATTGTTCCTCTGACTAAAAATTTGAGGTTAAAAAATGTTCAAATAAATATGTTTAATCAATTATAGGAGACTTTACGTTCTTGAAATATTTTTATCTACTTAAACTACACGAAATACATGTGCTGCTGAGACATTGTATGACATCCGTGCTCTGGTATTTGTCGAACAGTTGATATTGACAAATTGACTATACGACACCTATGAACGTTATTTCGTTTCTGTAGAAAATTTTAATTCAATTGTGTACATTGTATTAGAGAAAGAACGTGAATTTTTCGAAGAATTAAAAACCTTGTTATATTCGGTAATCTTTACAGAATCGACGCAGAGTCCAAAAGTTCTTGAACATTGTTGTATTTTTAAAGAATTATTTAGCTGATCGGATAAATAATTTTTGACAATTGGCGTAATTCGCGATATTTTTCACGTCATTCAAAACGTCATAAGATTCATATCTGTTAATAAATATTGACAAAAATTGTATCGGGCAGAGAGACGTTTCTGATTTACCTGTGTAGTAAATTTTATTTTGATCGATCGAGTAATTATGGAGATACAGAGATTTTAATTTTTTGAGTTGTTAACGACACAAGAGCGCACGCGCACGCGCACGCGCACGCGCAACTGGATATTTGTTCTAAATCACTTTATTCATTAAAATTGATTCTTCGAGATTACTTGATTCATAGATTTTTTATTTAAACTCAACATTTTTAAACAATAAAGAATTAAATAAACTTTTTAAATGGCAGATACAATATGATGGACAAAAATACAAAAACTAATTAGTTTTTTTCATAAAAATTGATCCCTGGAAGGTTTCGAGAAACCGTTGATTATGAAATTGAAACTTGACATTTTTTTTTTTTTAATGACTTAGAATGTGGTAGCTAAATATTTTTGAAACCGAAAATCGATCTTGAAACAAACTGAACATTCAGAAATGTTGTTGTTTTATCTCTAACGTTTATGTCCAATTAATTTTTAAGTGAAATCATTCAAATTCTCATAATATCGTGAAATCACTAAACCTCTCATGATAACGTGAAATCATTAAACTTCTCACATCGTGAAATCACTAAAATTCTCATGATATCGTTAAATCACTTAAATTCTTATGACATTCTGAAATCATTAAAAAATTTTATGATATCGTGGAATCAATAAAATTCTCATGACACCGTGAAATTACTAAAGTTCTCATAATATCGTAATATACATCGTATATCATCATTATAGAACGATATACGTGGCGAGTTAAAATATTACATCGACTAAAAGATAAAAATTCATAAATAATTATGAATATACGTTTTCAATTCTATACACATCGCACGTTCATGAATAACCATCTTTTTTTTCTTTCTTTCATTTCGCAGACTACATCGTTGGTCGTATACCGCACAAAAATGAAAACCGTCACGATGATAAATAATCGAGACAAGCAAACATTCGTCTTCAGCATCCGTTCCGGCGTCATACGTCCATGAATGGACGATAGTAGTAAAATCGGAGTAGATCGACCCTTGTTTTCTTTTGTAATTCTCAGAAAGCTCACGGATATATCGCTATACGTGACCGTCCATTCACAAAATAGCAACAAGAGAGAGATAACGCGTACGAGTACCATCATCCGTTAAGCGATCGAATTAATTTAATATCAAGTAACACGATCGACTTATTTTCATCAAATGTTCTACATAGAGCTACATATTATCGGTGAAGAGGAAGGGGGCTTAAAAAAAAGTCTGAAAAATAAACGAAGACGAGCATAGTGCACCGAGCGAGAGAAACCACGACAACGCGTGGGAGTGTTGCGCGCGCGCGCGCAAGTCCGCGACAGAGACGAACAACGCGTGAGCCAGACTCTCTGGGAATCAAGAATGTAACGCTTACCGCAAGAGTTTCCTACGACCACACAGAGCTCTCCGAGTTCTCCTCCCCCGTACATTTCACGATGAAGAAAGAAGAAAGAAAAAAAATTTTTAACCGAGGACTGTGCGTGGATCGCGTGGCCCGAGAATACGCCCGCATAAGAAATATCGCAAGACAGCACAAAATTGCTCGAAACCTCAACGTTAAGATCTAAAAATGTGCGTCAGTGCCTGAGAGAAACCCAGATTTTCGTGGGACTCGAGGTGACAACGGATCCCGAGTTACTCGTGTTTTTCGACAAGAGGCTTTCGCGAAAAGCGCGAGAGAGTGAGAGAGAGAGAGAGAGAGAGAAAGATAAAGATAGAGATAGAGAGAGAGAGAGTCGAGGTCTCCGTCGACGCACGGGGCGGAAGAGGGCGCCGGGGAGGGTGGAGGGCGGTCAAGAAAAACGTCGAAAGAAAAAAAAAAAGTATCGTATGCACCGTCGGGGCCCCGGATTCGCGAAATGGTCGCGCTTGTCTCCGCAAATTCGTCGCTTTAACATATTTTCATAATGGTCGTTGGAGACCTCGTTCGTTCTCGTCGCGATTTGTCGTTGAATATCAAAATTTTTATATTAATATATATATTTAGTTGTTTCTTTTTTTTTTTTTTTTTTTTTTTTTTTTTTCACCCATCACCGTGAACACACTATTCGTAACACACGTACACACAGAATCGACACAGACACACGCTATAAATCGTATGATAATAACGATCGTACGAAGAAGCAACACGTATCACTGACGAAAGTATTCCAGGGTGGTGGGTTAAGGCACGAAACAACGAAAAATCGTACCGATTTTGATCTTTAGTCTTTCTTCAACGCGGACTAGGCGCGTCTCCTCGGCCATGTTACCTCCATGACACTACTGAGTGACTACACGAACGGAACGCAAGAGCGGTTCGTTCATTCTGTGAATGGGTTTCACGCCAGGGACGTACGTAGTAGGAGCGCACCGTGGCACCTACGCTCTCTCGTCTCTTCACCTCGTCGTCGTTGCGCTGCTGCTGCTCCTGCCGTCGGCTTATTGCTTCGTTTCGCTTCTGGGGATGAAAGAAGAGGGGGAAAAACTGTGTGATAGATATACTAGAGAAGTAGAAAGAGAAGACCCGGAGAAAGCACGAACATTCGATTATACGTTATACGGAAGAAGGTCTCCGTTGTAAAGACATTTTTTTCGTAATATTAAATATTGAAATAATACTGAAAAATTTGAATTTTTCAATGAATTTTGTATTCGTATTTCAATGATAAAGTATTTGTTGCTACGAAGAACCGCACGGTTAAATATCAGGCGATTAATTTGATGTTTAATCTATCGGGGAATCCCCTAAACATTGTCCAAGGTCTCATTTGTTAAAATCGATGGTAAATTATGTTTAATTGTACCGGACAGTGGGAAACGGAATAATTTATATTATTTTTCTTTAATCAATTTTTCATTATTGTATTAAAAATTTGTTAAACACCCTATAGTGTCTAACACTCGTGCTATAGTTATTAAACACCGTAGATTTATCAGAAGCCATAGCTATACCATAGACTCGATGGTATATAGAAACTTTTCGTTGTAGAGTAATTTTCCGTATAATTAATACAATAATATTGAATAATAGGATTATTCACAAAAATTGGAAAAATTTATATAAATCTCTCAACTCGAGAGATTTCACTGCATAATTAAATACCAGACGCTTATTTTGGTGTTTATTCTATTGAGAAATGTTCCAGATATAATTGCCCAATGTTTATTATTGTCAAAACCTATCGTACATTTTTTTTTTTATTATTTCCATTGTTATATAAAAAATAGAGAAAGAAAGAAAGAAAGAAATAAGAAAAATAGAGAAAGAAAAGAAGCTGGATAAAGCATGCACGTTAAATACAGAAGTGCTTTGTTGTTGAGCAATTTTTCGAATAATTACAATAATACTGAATAATTCGTTACACCGAGTTACACTCGATGTATTTATCGCGCGAGAACAAGAGACACAGATTCCTCACGGTCTATCTCTCTTTTTTTTTTCTTTCGCTTTCATTTCATAAATGCACCGAGTGTAGTCCGGTGTAAATAAAATAAATCGACATAACTAGCGGTATAACGATGATGATGAAAGCGCGCGATTGAAAATCGTGTTCGGATTTCGAAATTTGCTAACCGCACGACAGAGCTCCTTACACCCGAATCACGTTTCACTTATATTCGCATTATTGAACGAATTGCTGCGTTGCTGTGAATGCAAAGAGGAAATAAAAAATATTCTTTATAACACAATAAGAATTTGTTTTTGTCGATATGCACTTTGCCCACTCAAATCGTTGATTCAATTGACAAATAAAAAAGTTATACGATGGTTTAATTATCTTTCAACGAAGTACAATGCTCGCGATGAAGAAATTTTTTTAAAATTCTTCTTTCGACAACTTTCGGGGATTAGCCATTTTTTTTATTTAGAATCGGATGACAGATTTGTGTACGTTAATACGGGAAATAAGATAGAGTTGTACGGATGTAAAATATAACTCGATACAGCAATATTAATAATCGTCATCGCAACGTTGAAAAGAATTTGCGCGATTAACGGTCCCGCGTGATCGAGAGCCCCGAGCCTTGGAGAAGACGATTAATAAATCGATTAGATAACGCCAATGTCATCAATGAAAAGCCATTCGATCAATGAAAAATCATCAATATATATATATATATCTATAGCAGAATATACAGCATCGATATTACACACTTGATAGTGAATTGCTAAATACAAGTTATCTAAAGAGTTGAAATCCTTTTATCACTTTTCAACACATTTTATTCGCTTATACGTGTTCCACAAGTTATCTTATTGCAGTTATCTGTTACAACGCGCTGCGATCATAGCAGTAAAATCATTGATAGTCGTTTCTCGATTAAGCTTTTGATTAAAAATTATTTATTAAACTGTAGAAGACAGATTTATTGCTGTTGAGGCTGTTTTTTTTTTTTTTATTAAGGAACTGTACAATAATTTCTTTGAAGTTCGAGTCTTCATTAATATCAAAAGATAAGTTGTAATTGACATAGCAAGTTGTAAAAAAAACATTTATTGCATTCAATAGAAAGTATAGAGATATGTGAGGAAAATGTAAAGTTTAAAAATAAAATTAATGGAAAAAATCATGGTCCGTTACTTGTTTCATCAATCATTATCCATTAGTCATATTTCGTGGTTTTTTTTAAATTTATTATTTCCTTATCACCCTATAGACGGACGATAAACTAGGCGGTTAATAACATTACGTAATGTTATAAAGAATAAATTTTTTTTTTAAAACATATGACTAACTGATAATAATTGATGACACACGTAACGGACAATGATTTTTTCCATTAATCCAATTTTCAAACTTCATATTTTCATCACATTTTTCTAATATACTTTCCATTGAATTCAATTTATGTTTTTTAAGTATTATCTACATTACGTAGGTAATAACATTACGTAGATACGTAGATAATGTTGTTACCGAGATAATGTATATAATACTTAAAAAAACATTCATTGAATTTAATTAAAAGTATAGAAAAATGTGAAGGCAATGTGAAGTTTGACAATTAAATTAATGGAAAAAATCATTGTCCGTTACTTGTTTCAACAATCATTATCCATTAGTCATATTTCGTGCTTCTTTAAAATTTATTCTTTCGTTATCGTCGTACAGACGGATGATAAACTAGGCGGTTAATAACATTACGTAATGTTATAAAGAATAAATTTAAAAAAAAAACAGAAAATATGACTAATTGATAATAATTGATTCAATGGAAAGCATAGAAAAATGTAAAAAAAACGCAAAGGTTGAAAATTAAATTAATGGAAAAAATCATTGTCCGTTACTTGTTTCAACAATCATTATCCATTAGTCATATTTCATGTTTTTTTTTTAAATTTATTATTTCGTTATCACCATACAGACGCGTGATAACCAAGGAGGATAATAATATTACATGGTAACATTACGTACGTATGTAATGTTACGTATGTACGTAGTACCTAACGTAATGTTATTACCTACTCGTAAATCTTAAGTGATTAGATTATAGTAGTATATAGTATATATAGTATAGTATAGAACAGGGGTCTCCAAACTACGGCCCGAGGGCCACATTCGGCCCGCGGACAGATTTTGGACTATTTCACTTTTTACCACCGGCAACAATGATAATATGGTTTTGGCCCTCGGAACTTACTGGAGTAATCAGTATGGCCCTAAGGCTGGAAAGTTTGGAGACCCCTGGTATAGAAGATTATAGATTTTATTTTATTCGAAATTTATGGAAGAAATAAAAAGAGAAAATTAACAAGTGACGGAAGAGTTACTCTTTCTCAACTCTGTTTAGTAATTTAAAAAATAATTCAATAAATATAATATTCAGGGACGGAAAGTAATAAATTGAATGAAAAAAAAAAACGTTAGATTCAATGGTAAATATAAAAATAATAAAGAAAACGAAGAAGCTTGGCTTGCGGAAGAAGCAAAAGATTTCCCAATTTACGTAAGATAACTTCTAACGATATACGCGTGTGTATAATATATTTTCCCAGAATGGTTTTACGAACACGCATATATATATATATATAGTCGCGTGGGGACTCTTAAGACCTCGAAGCCCGCACACGCCTCTGCTTCCTGAATACCAAAGCGTTAACTCTCTGCCTTTCGTCTAATATAGAGAAGACGAGGTAATTGCCTCTGTAGAGCCAATCAATTGGTGATATGTTTACATAATTCATGACAAATATGATTCGATTTTGCTTCAACTCTGTGTAAAATTTGTTGATAAATTTTAATGCAACTTTTAGTCATTTTATTCGTTACCTGATTGATTGTTGATGACAGTGAAGCTGATGCTTTATAAAAAACTAACTAAATGACCAGTTTTATAGTATAAAGATTATTTTATTACAATTGAGAGAAGCCTACGTCTTACGTTACAATAAATAAATTTATAATTAATAGTTGAGAGTTAAAATATCATGTTTTTACGTTTTGATGAATTAATTATTTGATTAATCTGATGAAAAACTTTTAATTGTCTAATTAAATAGTTTTTTAATTGCTTCATTGATTAATCTGTGAATTAATTGATAATAGTAACAATGGAAATCCTTGCACATAGCTTCCTCGTTATTGTTTAATTTTTACAAAGCCATCTTCCATCAGAAGGTAATGTTGATCGATTTTTATTTTCTCGTAGAGGAAACCAGTTTTTAGTATAAAGATTATTTTATTACAATTGAAAGAAGCCTACGTCTCATGTTACAATAAATAAATTTATAATTGATAGTTAAGAATTAAAATATCATATTTTTACGTTTTGATGATTTAATTATTTCATTAATCTGAGGAAAAACATTTAATTGTTCAATTAAATAGTTTTTTCACTTGATTCGTTGATTAATCTGGAAATTAATTGATTATCAATATTTGATATAAAAATATTTATTCGTTTCATCGATGTCAATTAATTTTAAGAATAAGATGAAAAAATTGTAGTCAAGTCGATTTTTGTTGCAGTTATCGGACGTTGGACTTTTGTCGTTAGACGATGATGAACAGGCGAACCGTTAAAGCCTTCGGAAAATAGTGGAAAATCGAGAGTCTAACTGTATCGAGTTACCACTTGTCAGTAATAATGTAGCACATTAGATTATACGGGAAAGCGAGCGAAAGGCCGTAGGGGTTCTCTTAACGATCATCGTCATTACCGTCTCTAACAATCCTAATTAATCAGGCAATAGCATCAGCAACAGCAGCAACAGGCAGTGCCAGTAGACGAAGAAGAATCGAAATAACAGAGCTACGTACGAAAGAAAAAATAGAACATTGGCTAGTCGCACGAGTCTCTCGCCAACCAGCTTTTTATACAATGGATAAATGATAAATTCAAAAGGATCATTATCATCAAACACGATTTTTCACTTTAGATATAAAAGTATAAATAATTCTTTACATATAATTATGCTTTTATAAATAGGAGACTCGCAAGAGTTCGCTCCGGTTCCCTGGATTCAATGAATTCATTTATATTCCGGAAGTCCGAGTGGTTTCAATTTCTAATCCGAAAAATAGTTTATTTATTATGAGAAAAAAAAATGCTGTGCTTCCTCAGAATTCAAAGATACTTGAATCTTTATTTGCTTTTACTACACGGAGAGAATTCTATGAAATATTCTTCTCTCTTAAATAATTTTTTGGTTAATTATTATTTTTTTTCTTCAATTAAACAAATAAAATTAATTATTAAGAAGGCGTGCAAATTTGAAATTTGCATATTGCTTCCTCGTCACTCTCACCAATCCATAGAATCTTCTCTATGGGTAATGGTTATCTCAATTCTGGTTTTCTCATGGAGGAAGTGATATTAAATATTTTCAATAAAATTGAAAATCAAGTAAAATTGCAAATTTCATAAAGTTTAAACCTCTCGATCGATTTTCACCAAATTCAAAACCAAATATCCTAATGTCATAGCCAATTTGTATGCCAAGTTTCAATTTGATAGATAAAAATCGTAGGAAATTAAGGGGAAAAAGATGACATTGATGTGTGCAGTGTGCCTACACTTTTTTCTCATGTTCCTTTAAATTTACGTCGAATTTCCATTTTTATCTTGGAGTTGAAAGTTATTTGAATTGCTTAACCAAATTTTTTGGAGAAAATAAAAAGAAAATCGAGAATCAAAGAATTGACAGGTGCGGACGATTGTATCGGCGGCCCTGCGTACAATACACGCGGCTCCCTTTTGCCATCGATGAGCCCGACTTGCTAACTTCCTTCGCTCGAAAGCTAATAACACTGCATAGACCTTTTTCGAGTTTCTAAGGATGAATAAAGGGTCCTGAAAGTAACGTTTCTGAAACAGGTAGAAGGATTATCCACCTGCCGCACAGTGCTGACCATTATGGCGAGGGTCTGAGGGTCATTCTGGCAAATTTTACCCTTACGGAAGAAAACTATCGGGCGCAGTGAAGTAAACTTGAATTTCAATATTGTTATATTTACTTTTAACACCGAACTAAAGAAAAATAAGATTGAATAATTAACTATCTTAATGATATTGTTTATTACAGTTGAATGTTTATATTTTGTAGATTTTCAAAGGCGATCAATGAACAATTCATCAATAATAGAAATGAACGAAGTTAATTTATCAGAAAAACAAGCAAATTTAATTTGTTTCAGCTCAAAATTGCAAAATTTATTTAAATCTTGTAAGACGTTTCCCCCACTCGAGTGACTCAATCTCCCATTGGTTAACTTTGATTCTGAAGCACCGCCCTCTATCTACCGTTAATTATGTTTTACAGAGTTAACCTTATTTTCCAGTATCTACTTCATAATTTAATATTAGACACACTCAGTATAAATAAAACATGGACAACTACATTTGTAGATTTATGAACGATCTTAAATTTTTTTTTGAAGGCCCCAGAGGCTCAATGCTTTTTTACGTACGTTCCTGAAACTCCGGTATACCCGGTGCCCGATTTGTTGAGAATTCCTTGGACAGCAGAGGGATAAGAAGCGCACTAGGAACGATCGCAGTGGCGGCGGATCCCGATTTTTTGACCGACCCGGGATCAGGATTATTCACTTATTCGACGAGAATAGGGAACGCTACTTGTTCCTAGTGTGGGTCGAATAGCTGATGTACATACAAAAGATTTTTTCTTTGAAAAATTTTATTTCCAGCTATATATTTATATTAAAAATCTATCAATCGTGAACTGAAACGAGGAATTTTTCGCTTGTGGCAGAATCAATTCTGCGTGTCTTTAACAATATTATTTGAATATCTTTTTAATTACGTTGATAGATCTGATCTGAGAATCTCTAAAGAAATGTCCTCCGATCGATCCTTCCTCTCATTCTTTATCTATTCCTGTTCTACAGTAAACTCTCCGTATAAGATAACGTACACATGGGTCTGGTTTCAATATATCAGAGACTGCTATCTAACGGCATTTCCCCCTACCCCCGTCCACCCGAAAGTCAAATAGGTTAGGGATACTTTTCTAAAAAGCCGCCGTATATAGAAAAAAATTAGACGAACTTTGCGAATTATACATCCGTCATGTATTTCCATTAGGAAACTGAAATAGAAGTTGAAGGGAAACTCATTACCGAATGATTACTGACATTGGAGGATCTGCAATTGCAAGGCTTAACATTTTTCTTGAATCCAGATTTCCTGATCGGATTTCTATATGGAATTTACGGGACTCACCGCGTATTCATTAACGCCGTAAGTTTCACTATTTCGATGTGACAAAAAATGTTAAGAGGTGAAAAAATCGGTATAGAACCTTACCTTAAGGTGATGTGATACTATTCTCTCTCTCTCTCTCTCTCTCTCTCTCTCTCTCTCTCTCTCTCTCTCTCTCTCTCTCTCTCTCTCTCTCTTTCTCTCTCTTTGTGTGTTGGTTAATACCGAGTGACTGTAAGTAGCGAGCCACTTCCTGATGGCGCAATGGCTCGTTTCCTCTCCTCTTCCTCCTCCACGTTATCTCTACACTATTCACACATTTTTATGTGTACTGAGATAAATAAAATAAATATTGAAAGCATTTTTTTTTAGTTACATTAAACGATAAAAAATTTTTTTTTTTTCAAAAATACAGAAATCTCTAAAATTGTTATTTTTATTTATTTCTAACAAATTAAATATAATATTTAATGAATATTTTAAAAAATATTTGTTATTATAAATCACGTGGATTGTTTATTCAATCAGTATTTTCGAAAATTTCAGTTGATCGACGTATTTTGTCAACGAAATAAGTTATTTAACAAAGCCGCGGTAAAACTTTTCCTTCAAACTATTAAACTACTTTTTTTTCAATAAAATATTAGAAGAATTTCAATACGTGTAACAGTTTGGGGAACGAAGCCATTTCCGTTTCACGCGAGAATAACAATGCGAGACCCTTCCCGACCATAGTCGGGATTCTTATAAGAATCGCCCTCGTATTTCGCTCCGTTTCTTTTCTGCTGATGCTGTTGCTTTCTGTTAGTTGCGTTCGTTGAACGCACGCCATGTGCGGTTTACCATGCTTTGCTACAGCTCTCCGTGGCCTTATGCCGGTTCAAGGTGCCCATACGGCGCTCCCGCCGAGCACTGACATACGTCCAGACGTCACAGCGATGTGTTGAAAGTCAAAAAGACGATAGGAGAAGGTGGGAGGGGAAAAATCCAATTATTGAAAAGACACGTCGCTGATTCACTTGTATCACATATAAAAAAAACTCTCCCCGTCCATCAATTCCTAATAATAATAATAACAATGCAAATTCTTGCACATAGCTTCCTCGTTATTGTTGAATTTTTATAAAGCCATCTTCCGTGAGAAGGAAATGTTGATCGTATTTCGTTTCCTCGTGGAGAAAGTTTTGTAAAAGTTAAACAATAATTGAGAACGCAATGTACGAGAAGGTTTCACTTTCCCAAATTTCGTTAAATTTTATAATTCGCTTGAAACTTGTAAAAGTTTGAGAATAAACTATTTTTTAAAGTTGTTAAATATCATAACTTTTGATAGCGATTGTCGATTTTAAACAAACTCAACATCAACTAAACTTGCACGTAACTACACTTTTGTGAAAAATTTCGTTTCGATAGCTTAAAATTTACACGAATGGTTTGCGAAATTTATCATTTTTTAAAAAGAAATGTTTACTTTCATAAAATTTCAGCGAATGCCGATTTTAATTAAACTCGCTACGATTAAAATATAGTAACTGATCCACCAGCGTGACAAATTTCAACTTGATTGTTCTGGCTGATTTCTAATTGCATAATAAAAGTTGTATCTGCTGTAGATTTTTTTTTCGAAAAATTATCAACCCCTTTCGCAATTTTATCAAAATGCTATACGCAAATAACTTTGGGTATAACTTTCCAAATGTATAAAACAACATTCTGATAACTTGCATTTTGCACGAGTCAGCGTGTTTACGTCGTTTTTCATTAAAAAAAAAAAGCGGAATGTAAAATCTCATTAAATTTCAATTGGGTTTTAATTTTGACGTTGAAAGGAGATCAACTGATTCACCTGTGTTACAAATTATCGATTGAATTTTTAATTACCTGTGAAGCACATCCAGACATTTATTCGGAATATAAATTTCAGATTATTCGAAAAATAATATTTTGACATAAGCAAAGCTGCTACGAGGAAGCAAACAAATAAGAAATTTTGACAAATCAATCACAAGAAATAACAAAATAACGATTAAACGTTTAAATAAAGTAAAAACGTTATAATTATTAAAATATTAAAATTATATTTTTAGCGTATCAAAGTTGTTTGTTTAAAAAAAAAAATGTTATTTTGAAAAATACGTTTAAAGTTTGAAAAATAATTTTTCATTGATAATAATATTATTATTATTAATTGTTTTTCAATCGAAAATTAATCTTAAACAGGAGATGGGTATCGAAATTATCAAGTCCCAAAGTACCAGTACTCGAAGGGTCGAAAAGGCTTTCCATTGCGCAACATAAATAACGCCGGGCAGATGCTGCCATATATAGTTACGACCACATACACGTGGTCCTCTTATCTCTTTTTGTAAGTTGTACCGGGTGTGCGATAGAGTGTCTCACGCTCCGGGAGATAAAACACGAATCGTCACATATTCCCTTGTACTTCTTCTTCTTTTTTTTTTCGATAACTTATATCATACGAAGTACTCGAGGGTAAAAAATCGATGGAAAGTATTGATATTTTCGATCGCAAGTTGATCGCTCTTTATATTAGTCGAAAATAAAATTAGTGTTGCAATTCCAAACACTTCTGCTTCATTATCACCAGCGGAAATGAGAGAATTTCCTGGCAAAACCCTCTTGTATTCGCCGCTAATGAAATTAAACGAACTTACCGAATAAGACGACGTAAATTCTCTGCTTTACGGTATCCCGAAGAATGGCAACTTTAGCCAGTGGTGGAATGTCTCATCGTATCCACAGCAGAAAGCGGCGAAGAACAAGCAAAGAAGAAAGTCTGGCGATGCACAGAACTACGACTTTACGCTCGCCGGTTAATTTTCTCGTCACAGCGTATTCTCGCATTACTACAAATGCATTATAACGTTTGTACAGTACAGAGAGCTTAGGTAGTAGTTGTTGTCGTCATCGTCATCGTCGTCGTAATCGAGACGGAATTCCGGGATGATTTCCGCGCAAAATGTGAAGATCGTGGGAGTCATCACAAGCCGGCTGAGCGTAACGTCATAACGATTGTCGTGTAATATAACAATAATATAGTTGTGACAATAGCGTAAAAGACAGCGGATGTCTCATCCGAAAGAAGAAACTCATAGTTCTTCCCTGTTTCAAGAATAGATAACGGCTACTACAGTCACAGGAATCCAACAATATTTACCAATGGTAATTACAACTTGTACAAAAAATATATTTCTAATAATATAAATCCTTGAAGTTGTAATAAAAGTTGGGTCAATAACAATATTTAATAACAATCACAAAAGTGGTAGAACTTAAATATTTACTTACAATTCCACTCGTACTCGTTTAAATATATTTTATCCTTAAAATTATTATTTACAGACGTCAAAACGTTCTTATTAATATCATTAAAAATGGTAACCGTCGATTGTTAATTTTTTATTTTAAAAACGGTTCATTATCTGATCCCCGTATGTGTAATTATAATATCGAGATGAATCTCGCGCATCTAAATAACGTTTTTGCGATCAACGATTGGCATCACAGTCGAAGGCAACGAGTGCTTCGCATAGTTTGCTACGTTACCTTACACGCCATGGTTCGAGAGCGTGCGCGCTCGGCTAACGCCCATTGAGCCATTCCCTCGCAACCGCAGCGAATAGTAGAGTAAGTACATAGGTTACGCTACAATTCACGGTGAATGGTACAGAAACGTATGCACGTGCTCCACACGCTGCCACCGCTGCTGCTGCTGCTGCTGCTGCTGTTGCTGTTGGTGCTGTTGCTGCTCTACGTGCGTTTACGTTGAACGCATGCGCTATGGTTGCTGCTTCTCAGTCGCTCCACTTACCTTCCTTACGCCGAACGACCGTGAGCGAGTGAGAGACAGCGATAGACGTAGTAGTACATAGCAGTCATGCATTACTACTACGTGGATAGCGATCGAGGGGGGAGTAAAGCCAGAAAGACTGTCGCTACCACAGCTTCATTCATATTTTTTCCCTTTGGCTGCGGCCTCTCTATCGCGCCAGCGCGCACTCCCCCGTTCCATTCACACGTTCGATACACACGACAGCAACATCGTGACGACGTACCACATGAGAACACGTTGCTCGTGTGTTACAGCTGGGCTATGTTTCTACAACTACTATATAACTACGTTTTGTAGTGCAGGAACGTATATAGGCGTTGACGACGACGACGACGACGACGACGACGACGACGACGACGACGACGACGACGACGACGACGACGACGACGACGACGACGACGACGACGACGACGACGACGACGACGACGACGACGACGACGACGACGACGACGACGACGACGACGACGACGATATGATATGTTTGACGCTGCACTTCGTAAACGGTAGATAGATCGAGGGATTGAGATAAAAGCACAGTTCGATCAAAGACGCTACTGATGTCAATGTCTCAAACATTCGTTAATCAATGATTATTGATTAATGAATTGTATTAACCCTGACTCGTTATATCTAATTTTAGCTTTTTTTTCTAGATAGCTACGCATGGACTGTCAGACCGATGATTTTTATTGTTTTATACATTTTTTATCAATTGTTATGTTGTTCATTTATAATGAAATTGAAACTCTTTGAATCTTGGTTAACTCGTCATGATCACTCGAAGTTACATTCATTTATGTGTTAACATTGTTAAAACGCAGAGTTAAATTTGATAACACTTAGGCCCGGTTCCATCAACGCAGTTTAAAACTGATTCCATTTTTTTACCTAGTTTTAACGTAGGGTAACCAGAGTTTTTAATCCGATCAACGTTTATGGAACGGCAGCTTAGGAAAATACCATACGTGCTATGAGAAATCTGTAAAACTGCAGCGTTAACCATCGATTTGCCATAAAATTGTGGTATCACGTGCTACGAGGTTAACGAAAAGTATTAGAAGCAGAGATGAGCACCTCTACAGTTACTTTGAAACACGTACTTTTTCTTTATTTTTCTCATGATGTTATTTATTATTAATTATTTCACGAAAGTGTTATGCGCTGACGACTTTTAATAATTAAAAGATCGTATATGGATGTTAAAATAATTTCTAACGAAGATACGACCTTTTGATTATTAGATAAATATTTTATTATTGTTCACTCGAGTGAGTACATTTGTTTAATTAAATTTCGTCAAAACATTAATTGAAAAAAATATTTTTCAACATTTACACTCATCGGTAAATATTAGAAAAAAAAAAAAAATGAATAATTATAAATAAACGATGATAATAAATGAACAAAAAGTGTTTACTTGGTAGTAATTGAAATTGCGCATTTGTCGTTACCGACATAGTTGTCATTATATTTTGTAATCATAACAAATGATATTTCGTTTGAATCTTATTAATCGAACAATTCAGTTGTAATTGAAAGTTATTAATTCCAATTTTTTTTTTTCTATTCTTCTTCTAGTCAATGACATTTATTTTCCGACATTGTATCAACAAAGAAGAATAAATAAATAATAATAATCGATAAACGATTGTACAAATGAACAAAAAGTGTTCGAATAAATTTATTTATTTCAATTTTTTTTGTATTCCACTTTTAGTCAGATATTGTTTTTCCTGATATCGTATCAACGCACAATCAGCAAGATAAAGAGAAAAAAAACCAATATTTCGAGATGCACAATCAGCTTACGTAACCTCTCTTTCCTACTTATAGAAGACGGTGCTTCCTCGCTTCTTTAATTCAGTCGCTGGTTCTTACCTCCTCTTTCGCTTTCACGCGCGTGTAACTCGCATCTCTTAACACGCGTATATATATGTAGATATATATCTACATATATCTAAGTATATATATATATATATATACGGATGCACTGACTATATTTTTCTTCCTACCGAAGTTCCGGTCTTCTTCATCTCGCTTCGTTATTTTTACGGTGGCAATGCCGCGCTCGTTCTAAATATAAAAGCGCGCCGAGCTTAACTATACAAATACGGATTTTAGTGTTATATATAATACCAATGGACTTGGTATAGTTAGACACAGTATACTCGATACTGAACTACTGTTACACCGAGTGTGCACATATGCTTGGAAGCAACTTGATTCTAATCCTCGAGACCGGAAGTCGTTTCGTCGATTCAAACCAATTTTTATGCTTAACCGGAGCGTGGCACAACGTCAGAATTATTGCTACTCGATACTTATTATTATTTATATTTTCTGATTAAATTGTATTTTTTAAAATGCAATAAGATCGTCACGTCAAATTCTTATCTTGAATTATTGATATTTCAATTTAAAATGTCAATAAAATGTGTAATTAAATAATATTTATCAAATACCAAATTGAAATTTTATCGAAACCAACTGTGAAAGTCGTTTCATTGATTACAACACATTTTTTTCATGAATGTTGATACAAATCTAAAACTATTACATCTACACGATTGTTGATTATTCTATTTTCTCATTAAATTGTATTTAAAAAATTACTATTAAATCTTCACGTAATGTTTTTTAAATATTAAAATTATCATGTCAATAACAATGACGAAATAATTTTAATTAAACATATTAAAATGTTTAATAAAACTTGTCTCTTTAAACAATAATTAAATTGTTTTATCTGTCATTTATTAATCGAAAGATACATTTTTTCTAATTTCAGTCGTCATTAATATGTAAAAAAATTTATTTACGATTTAATTTCTTAATCTATCATTATAAAAAAAAAAAATTCCATCGATCCGAGTATCTGACGTTAAAAAATAATATAAAAATATTCAATCATTTATCTTTCGTTTATTTTATTTATTCATCTTTTTTTATTATTCATTTAAAACGATAGAATAAATCTGTTAGAATATATCGTTGATACATCGAATGTAAAACCGAGGGTAACTACATCGTAGCAGAAATCACTTATTACGTGCATAAAATAACGATTTAAATTATACAATGTAAATATCGACGGAAGTTAATTATAATTGAATTAACGCTTTCATTTTCTTCCTTATTTTTTTTTTTTTTCATTCCCTCTCTCCCTCTCTCATTCACATTCATTCTTATACGCACACGCGAGTTTGAATGGGGTTTTGTGAAAGCCCCTCCGGGCGGATGGGCATCCTCCGTCTACTGGTGCGGTATGTACCGTCGCGTCGCATAAGCGCGCGTGTGGTTCCACGCTTCGGGGCTTGTGCCTCTTCGTTGTGTGTGTACTTCTAACAACACCCAGCTCTCGTACAAATCCATTGGGAAGTCTGACTCCGCTTCCTATCCTGTCGTCTGCGGTCCATATAACATAGATAGATAATATGTCTACATGTATACGTACATACTGTACGACACGCTTAATAAGTTCCACAGTAAAATATAGACACAAACTTGATTCTTACACGGTGTACTTTGTGCTGAATGTTACGCAGATCTATCTTGGTTTCTGATGAATCGATGATGGGCACACCCGTAGAAATGAAAGTACGATCGATGATGCCGCGATGATTCTACATCGGGTTTTTTGTAAACCGAAGAAATGATTTCCGTTTCACCGAATTTTGCGACGTTGGATTGATACGATAGAAACGGAACGAGCCAACGTGGTTTATATCAACGGTACGTTTATTGTACCGTTAAGTAAATTATAATAGTTGACGGTATACATTTATTTAAAAAAATTTATTTGGATTTAAAAAATTAGGACAATATTTATCATATTTTGTGATTGTTGTAATAAACATTTGTTTGGCTGTGTAAAATCTACGATAAGATGATAATAATTATTGAATAAAGGTAGCACACGTTCAACAAGTCTATCTTTAGTTGAAATTTATGTAGGATTTTTAAGACGATTTGCCTTAAGGCGATGTTCTCTACCGACTGAGATGTCATGTGTACGTGTAAGGTAACGTTATTAGCGATAGCTGTGGAGCGAGAAAGAACGTTTTCAACAAGTCTACCCATGCTTCACTTTTAAGTAAGATTTTGAATCCCATTGACCTTAAGGCGATGTGCTCTGCCGACTGAGATGCCATGAGTACGAGTGAGATAGCTTTATAACCGATGGTTGTGGAGCGGAAAAGAACCTTTTCAACAAGTCTACGTTTATTTTACTTTTATGTAAGATTTTTAATACGATTTGCCTTAAGGCGATGTACTCTACCGACTGGGATGCCATGAGTACGAGTGAGATAGCTTCATAACCGATGGTTGTGGAGCGGAAAAGAACGTTTTTAACAAGTTTACCTTCATTTTATTTTTATGTAAGATTTTTAATACGATTTGCCTTAAGTCGATGTACTCTACCGACTGGGATGCCATGAGTACGAGTGAGATAGCCTCATAACAGATGGTTGTGGAGCGAAAAAGAACGTTTTCAACAAGTTTACCATCATTTTACTTTTACGTAAGATTTTTAATACGATTTGCCTTAAGGCGACGTACTCTACCGACTGGGATGCCATGAGTACGAGTGAGATAGCTTCATAACCGATGGTTGTGGAGTGAAAAAGAACGTTTTTAACAAGCTTACCTTCATTTTATTTTTATGTAAGATTTTTAATACGATTTGCCTTAAGGCGATGTGCTCTACCGACCAAGATGCCATGAGTACGAGTGAGATAGCTTCATAACCGATGGTTGTGGAGCGGAAAAGAACCTTTTCAACAAGTCTACCTTTATTTTACTTTTATGTAAGATTTTTAATACGATTTGCCTTAAGGCGATGTACTCTACCGACTGGGATGCCATGAGTACGAGTGAGATAGCTTCATAACCGATGGTTGTGGAGCGGAAAAGAACCTTTTCAACAAGTCTACCTTTATTTTACTTTTATGTAAGATTTTAAATACGATTTGCCTTAAGACGATGTACTCTACCGACTGAGATAATATGAGTACGTGTAAGGTAGCGTTATTAGTGATTCCTGTGGAGCGAGAAAGAACGATATAAACGTATAACACATTATATGATATTAAAGACTTTTGTTGAAGGTAGGTTCGACACCCTCTCTCTCTCTCTCTCTCTCAGACTTCTGTAAACCCTAAGGGGTGAGTCCACACCGATGTGAATAATAAAAACGAACATTTGTTTTAATCAATACTAAAACTCGTATCAATGTTCATCGCGATGTTCTGACAATGTAAATCAAAAAACCCCCGACCATAATATAACATATTCTAGAAAGAGTAAAATAGAAATTTTTAAACAATGTTAACTTCTACAATTATTTATATTCGATATATCTGGGTATTTTTTTCCATCATCAGAACAAAGTTGCGAACAATTCCTAATGGAAAATGGTTTGTACGATTTTTTATTAAAGATAAAAAAAAATAAAACATTTTATTTTAAAGATAAAAAAAATTAAGCATTTTTTTTTATTCAAATAGGCAGAGACCACGCCCCCTGATTTTTTTTTAAACTATCCAAAACATATTCTCAATGTTTCTCCCTCCCTCCACCGTCAATACCATTAGTTCTAACTATATCCTATCAATGAAATTTTCACATATCGTCTCAAGTCAATGCAGAAGAAAAACGAACGCCTACGAATATTCCTACACGAGAAAAAAAGGGGGAAAAAAAGTGTAAGGTACCCCACGATGAAACGTGCGTCTTCGCAATGTCCTCGGCGTTTATTCTTTGAGACATTGCCATAAGGAAACTCATATCTGCATATATAAACAATTCGTGTCTCGCTTTTCTTCTCTCTGCTACGCAGAGTCTTGTCAATAGAACGTCGCAGAGTACACGACTGTCCAACGTCGAGATCACGTACCCACGTAAACTCGTACTTGGCACATACGACCTCGCGGGAGAAACCTCTGTTCGAAACCGTTCGTTTGTGTTGATACATGTACGTATGTAGTATGTGATAAATGCATTGCGGCGACGTACGCGTATATAGACATGCGAACCCACGTGTCCGAGCGACGGTACGAACGGGCACGCGGTGCGTAAGCTATCACGATCACGACGAGTATTTGTACGACCCACACTGAGCATTCAAGTAGCACCGGTAACAAAAATAACGTTGTAATAAATAATTAAGAAACAGTCCTGCTTAAAAAATCCCATTGAAACTGATTAAACGAACAAAAAACCAAATTGAAACCTTTTGGAATCTATTAGTTTTCAATGGGATTTCTGTCCATTTAATGATATTCGATTGGTTTCAATGAGATATTCTAAGCAGGGTGAGATTGTTAATTGTTTAAAATGTTTCTTTTTAAATAAAAATGTTATTATTATTATTATTATTATTATTGTTGTTGTTGTTGTTGTTGTTGTTGTTGTTGTTGTTGTTGTTGTTGTGATTAGAATTTTTAATTAATCGAGTAGAATGTTGGTGGATAAACGAAAGAAAATGTTTCATTTTTTTTTGTATATTAATAACAATAAATAATAATTAATGTTATTATATATTTTTCCTTAAAATCACTGAATCTCTTTGTCACGAAATTATCGGGAGATATGCAAATTTTTTTTTATTAAACTTTTACTCGTGTTCTGATTGATTTTTCAGAAAAATGATTATAAGCACCTTAAGGTTCTTCAAGTTTGATTGAATGTGACACTGGCATCAGCTCATTACCGTTAAAATAATGCAGACATCGACTCGCGTTACTAATTAATATTTTTAATAATTAATCGTCATTTAATTATTAATTATAGCTTATATCACACGTATTTTAGATACCGATGAACCTCAGTGTGGAAAACTAGAACTAATGAAAATTATTTTTATTGTTATTGCTATTATTAGTGGTACTTTGGTCAATTGGGAGAAGCTGAAGTTCATTTTAACAATAAAATTGAAAAACATTGAAACACGTTTACTTCGTATGTTATGAATTGTGACATAGTTACGTGAAGCTTATTCCGCGTAGTGGATAATTACTACAACGTCTTGAGAACCAGTGGTAGATTGTTGCGAGAATTCGTGACTAGAAGCAAAGTAGAGGGCTTGTAACTATAGCTAGGTAAGGCGGAGTTGCGTGATCTACGCGCACTTTACGCTTGAAACCGCTAGGTACTACCCTTCGACGGTGAAACCTTAATTGCTCATTGTCAATTTTGTCTCTCGCAGGTTATACACATCAGTACGATAGGCATTTGCTATATAAAGAGCGTGTAGCGCACAGGGAAGAAGCAATTAGAAATCCCAAGAGGTATAGCTACACAACGCTAATTGGCACGACGCACCTCTCCGCGTCTTTATATTTTGTACATGGAGCCTCGGCTCGTCACGGAAAACAATAGTGACGATGATTCTGCTGTCCCACTTACGCAATTCTCAGGTACGTTGCACGGGGAATGTATACATCAGTGGGCTCTATACACGCAGCGAGGGGCCGTGTCGTTTGTCATAAGGCGCATCCATATGTAGAGTACATGCGCGAGACGTACTGTGGACCTGCGCGGTAGATCGCGAACAATTATTGCTTTGTCTATGCGTCGTTTTTCCCGCCGGTGTAGCCGGTAGTTTGTACCGTACGAGATCTCACAGTTTCTCTTGCGTTTTGTAATTTCCTTTATTATTTCGCTTGATGTTCGTATAGTTGAGGATATAGATGGTAACACGGAGGGAACGTTGTTTGTACGATTCCGTGAAAGGATTTGTCGGGGAAGATGCGAGGAGGGAGAAAAAATGTATTTACTACGAACGTTTGCAGACCACGTGGGAATTGTTTGACGGAAATAAGACGAATATAACGGGTTACTCGACTATATAATCATCTTACTCGTGACTTTTACTTGTGACATTTATGGTGACTTGTGATTACGACTAATAATCAGAACAACAGCAGGTTACCTCGAACAAATCGGGACAAAATGCGAATGCACGACGACGATGATACGGTGGCGGCATGGCGTGACGGCACAGTGGAATCATCTTCATCCGTATGTGACGACATTATATACTGGCAAGGCGTGTTCAATCGGTCACGGTATCTTTACGATTCCAGCGTGTCGTGATGAAGCTTCGTGAGGTGCCACATCGTGCTGGATCGGTCAAAATAAAACAAATAAATAACAAAACTTTTTTCCTGATTACTTTAAATACAAAATTAATTGTACGGTAAGTAGTAAGAGTGAATTTGTCGACAATACGTTACGTTTCTTCGGGAATTTAAACTTTATACAAGATATATATTTCGTATAATTAAGGTAGTTCTTGCGCAGTAATCGGAACAAAAAGTTATTTTGACTATGCGTATTCCAGGAACATCAAAAACCCTATTGACGGCTCCAAAATTTTTGGTTCGGACTGTAATTGCTGCCAAACATTCAAATCGAAGTGCTATGGTAATATACGTATCCGATACGTTCTCTCGACTGCCTGAACGAACGTGGCAACGCTGCACGTTCCGTCCGGTTGGCTACGCTGTTCGAAGCTTTGAAATTTATCAAAGTGTTTTGCTATATATCTGTGGCGTCCCCGTCACGCCAAACTTCACCACCTATTACCGACCAAGCCAACATATCTACGCAACCAGCTCTGCCATCCACCACACGGCGTGCGTGCACCTCCGATGCACCGCCACGCCACTGACGGAAGCAATCGCTAACAGAACGCCCGGACTTCTAGCGAGAATTCCTTCGCGGTCCGGCCTTCTAGTGGCTGGTGGTTCTCAGCCTGAAAAAGCATTACTTACTTCCAATACTTTCATACTTGTAGTGTACCTTGCTAAAGCACGGCATCCACATTACGCGTCTTTGCGTTCACGAGTCTTGTTAATTATTGTGTACGATAGTTATAATAAATATTCGTCAATCATTGTCCACAAGTGTCTAACTGAATTCATATAGATAGCAAATTATCTATACATATTTTTTCCTCGTGAAAAAATTTGAAAAAAAATATTAAGAAGGATTTCGTTTTCGCAATCGAAAGTCTACGCTGATTATTGCTTCACACAGGAGATGCCGCGTACAAGATTTTAAAAAAATTGAATATCTTGGATTCTAAGTGGTCAATAATTTTTTTATTTTACCCATGTATTGGAAAAGTGTTATATTTAACACAAATTATTATGAGCATGTAAAGTTTCAATTATTTTTTAAGATTACAACTACCCCGAAAGAACTACCTTAATATTGCCAATGGGCCATCGACCGGAGTCCTTCGGTACATGCTTCTTTCGACATTAAAATAGTTTTTATTTTTCTTAAAATCAATACTGCCGGATTGTACTTCTTTGGTTTATGTATTTATAAAAGTTAAGCCGATGTTTCTTCTTCGTTGGTAATTATTTCGAACCGTTGATAAATCTTTCACACTCCGTATTAATTTGAAAAGTAAAAAAAGAAAAGATCAAAGACTGCAAATTGAATATTTTTTACAACTGTGAAATATCTAAAGTTGTAAAATACCGTTAATTGCGCGGAACAAGTCATTTGACGGTAAATTGACCTTTTCTTTCGTATTCTGTATGTAAAATGACCGACATTTCTTCAAATTGTAACCGTCACAATGAAATAAACACAAATTTCGATTTATACATCTACTTAAATGCAAAAAGGCGGTCATTTCGATTCCGATAAAACGTTAAAGTTATCTTTTACAATTATAGGTTTGTATAAAGTACATGATAATCGTTGGAACGTGAATATAACGAGTTTCATGTCAGTTTGTAAGTTAGAACTATAATCGTCGTCTGTTAATAAAATCCGTCTGTACCGACATATTGCCACACGAATTAGTTTGCACCGCCGGAATCATTGATGTAGATGGCGTATTTTTTCTCGCATCAACGACGAAAAAATCATCGTCTTTCACTACTCTGCTCTGTTACTTTGTACAGAAAAAGTTAAGAGTATGTCAATTTATGTCAGTTTGTAGGTTAAATCATCATCGTCGTCTGTTAATAAAATCCGTCTGTACCGACATATTGCCACACGAATTAGTTTGCACTGACGGAATCATTGATGTAGATGGCGTATTTTTTCTCGGATCAACGACGAAAAAATCATCGTCTCTCACTCCTCTGCTCTGTTACTTTGTACAAAAAAAGTTAAGAGTATGTCAATTTATGTCAGTTTGTAGGTTAAATCATCATCGTCGTCTGCTAATAAAATCCGTCTGTACCGACATATTGCCACACGAATTAGTTTGCACCGCCCGAATCATTGATGTAGATGACGTATTTTTTCTCGGATCAACGACGAAGAAATCATTCTCTCTCACTGCTCTACTCTGTTACTTTGTACCACTTTGTTCAGAATAAGTTTAGAGTATGTCAAACATGTCAATTTGTTTGTAATTCTATATCATCATGCTGTCAACTATTGTTAAGGAACATCAAGCAAAGCAGGCGGCAAGGAAAGAGAGACAAGGTGAGATATCTCATTATTGATTCTATACTGAAACATTATTGTTTGCTACAATCAAATGATGAATTAATGGAAATATATGTGCACGTCACAGAACAGAAACGCAAAGAAGCAGTGGAAGCAGCAAATAACTTGACCCAGGCTCTAGTTGATCATTTAAATGTTGGGTAATTATAAATTTAAATACAACACTCCTGTATTGAATCCTTAAGGGGAACGTGTCACCTGAAAATCATGAACAATATAATTGTGTTACAATCGTACGTATGAAATCTTGCAGCTTGCAATACTTTCCTTACAGCATGCGTCATTGGCGCTAATTTTTTTTTCCATTTTTAACTTGTAAGGCGCTTAGGCTGCAAAGTTGAACTAAATTCACTTTGCAAGGCGTTATTCTCTTTGTAAGAAAACTCTGCCCAATACGAAGTATCGGAATTGCTATTTGAAACTTTTATGCAGGTGGTTAGAGAAGAAAATTGGTAAAAAATTATTGCTGGAAGAAAAATTTACTACAAAAGTATAGATTCCTGGTTAGAAAAACCCTTTGACGCAGATTGAAATTTGTTGAATGAACAAAAATCTCATTAAAAGGCTATCGGTTGCAATGTGGCTTCATATCCGTTTAATAAGTTGCAACAAGATTTTTTAAACAGTGAATATCTTCTGCGCAAAAGCTTAGAATGAAAAGTTCTACACAGGAACTCGACACAATCTCTTTACAAAGAGAAGTTGATCTTGCAAAACCAATTTCATCCATCGGTGACATCTTACAGAATGTTGAAAATAAAAAACATTACTTTTTTACAGCTGAACAGGGTTACATAAAAAAATATTGAACTTATGAAAATGTTTGATTTCTTTTTACGCTTGTCAAGTGGTAGTTTTTATTAAGTTGTAAGATTTCATACGTGCAATTGCAACACAATTTCATATTCATTCTTTCGAGTTGACTCAGATCTGTCGAGCTATCGAGCATGAAGACTTGGTATTATCGAGATAACAAGCATCAAGATACATTTATTTTCAGAGTTGCCCAAGCATACTTAAACCAGAAGAAGCTCGATGCTGAAGCAAAGCAACTCCAGCATAGCGCAACAAATTTTGCAAAACAAACTCAATCCTGGTTGACTTTGGTAGAAACATTCTCAAGCGCTTTAAAGGAAATTGGCGACGCTGAAAACTGGGCTAGAAGTATCGAAGGTGACATGAGAACTATCGCCACCGCCTTAGAGTACTCGTATAAAGGTGAATGCGACGGTTGCAAGTTACAATTGGTACAAAAATAAAGATAATTAAGAAAAATAAAGCGCTTCACGCTCGTTAAATCGTCGCTAATTTGTAAAAACTATTTATACAATTTTTTGTGCTTTGTTTGCCTGTCGTTGAGGATAGCTTGCATGGCAGTATGTGTTCATAAGACGACACGACATACCTCCAAAAACTGTAATTCAATCTACTCAGAAACGATTGATGGTTGAGAATAAAGCAAATTTGATTTTCACTCCAGAGTTACAAACAAACGGTTGTAACTTTTAAACGATTAATATTATAAAGATCTCATCAATGAATCGATACAGCATTTATCAAGAGACAAAACTTAGCTATAAATGTATTTATACATTACAAAGACATGTTAACCTATAAACGACCATTAAAACAGCCAATTAAATAACGAAAAATGATAGAAATAGTTTTTTTTAATTCACTACTCATTTGATTAGTGTCAAACGCTTGACCCTTTTAAAATTATTACTTTTATTATTCCTAAAAATATTATGTAACCATATGATAAACATTTTTGTTATATGTTTCAGCTACCCAAGAAGTACAAGGTATTTCAACTACGCATCAGAACTGAAAGACAAAAATGCCTATGTGCTTGTTATAATTACCTTAAATATTATTAAAAATGTATTATTCAACTGTTACTGTAATATAATATAGAATTAAGGAAATTAATTGCAAAGAGATTAAAAATTTTAATATGATACGAAGAAGAAGTGCGTACAACGATTTTCAAAATATGAAGAATATCGTTTGATTTTTTTCGGAATACTATTCTTATGGTGAACATTATAAAGAAAATAATCGAATAAAACATTTTGCGTATTTACTGACTTTTCGTATCGACACAGTCAACTTTTGAAAACTCGTATTTGGCAGATTAGATGAGTTTCAGATCTTCGATATCAAACGGACATTGGTAATGGCCACAAATCTATGTTGAGCTTTCACTTATTTTTGAATATTCGCGCCCAGATTAACGTCAATTTGTGTCTCCATCTATCGCAATTTTTTGAAACCTTTATGGTACGGCCGCGATCCCAATGTCACATTTCATTTAACAATAATACCCAACCCCTCGACGAACTTAACAAGTATAAACAGCTACAAAGTTTGTACAAGTTAAGAAAAATTTTTTTTGTTTAAGTCTTCGCGATACCACGACGCCTGGTATATCATGACGTAACGAGGCGGAAATCGCAACTGACAATAAAGTTTAAAAAAAAAAGTGCACTCCAACAATAGTTTCTTTCGTTCAACGTTTGATCCACAAATACGACATAGAAATTGCAAATACAAAAGACTTTATTTATATTCTACGTTTCGAAACCTCGAAAAAGAAGAAAAAATTTACTTCGCGTATTAACATCGTTCAGCATTAGGTTAGGTGAAAAAATCAAATAAAAAATGAATTTTTGGAAAAAATGTTTGACAACAGAGTCAAACGTTTGGAAAATCGAGGCGAGCTGCAAGAGAAGGTGAGATTTTAACTGGATCGATGTTCGACGTCTTTTGAGAGTCTGCGCTTGCAGCTTAGACGCAGGATGCATAGAACTTTGAATCTAGACGACAGAAGCTTCTCCGTCGTTGAGGCTAATGTCGAAGAATCCTTCTGTTTGGTCTGCGACACCATTTTAAACGTCGCTTCCAGCACCAACATATTCTACACGTCTTTGCCAAGAAACGGCGAATTGCTCGCAAGCTTTGTCCTACGAGTTCTGCGTCCTGTAGCGAGCGACCTACGGAGTTCTTACATCTGCTCGCGGTGCAGCGAGCTCTTTCAAATGCTCGAGCAGGCTCAGTGGACAGTTTCCAATATCAGATGCGAGATTCTCAAGGTTTATCATTCCAGGGAGAGCAAAAAGGATTCAGTCCGCAAACTTGATCTTCCTGGAAATCAAATATTGCCTGAGGAATGTTACATCCAATCTGAAAATAAAACTGCACTGGATGGTGATTTCAACGAAATCAATGAATTTCGAACTCTGGATGTAGAAGGAAATGAAAACATTGCCAGGAGCAACGTCTTTGAAGAATCCCCAAACGATTTTTGCACTCTAAACATCGAAATCGTAAACAGCGATAAGAAAATCCAAGAATCCCTTGAGATTCGTGAAAACAACGTTTATGGTAGCAAAATCGTTTGCCTTAAAGCATTGAATACAGAGCGAGATGAAAATATCACAAGAAGCGATTCTTTTGGCGATTCTCCAAATGATTTTTGTAATCTAAACATCGGAATTGATAATACCGATAAGAAACTTAAGAAACCCCTTGAAATTTGCCAAAATAGCGTCTATCAGCGCAAGATCGACTGCCTTAAAGTTTTAAACACAGAGCTCAATGAAAATGTCGCCAGGAGTGATTCTTTCGACGATTCTCCAAATAATTTTTGTAATCTAAACATCGGAATTGATAATAGTGATGCGAAACTCGAGAAATCAATAACGAATCGCCAAGACAGTATCTACGAGCGTCAGGAGAAATGCCTTGAGACCGAAGAGTCATCCGAGATCTCCAAAAAACGAGAAGGTGATAATAAGTTGGAAAATTGCTCAAAAAAGGCAGAGGGTCTTATAGAGGAAATATCAAGCAACTTATTAAATAATTCGATCGATGGATCATCCGAAAGTCTGATAAAGGATGATAAAAAAGCTCGGTATACAATGCAATGCAGAATGTGTCCACGACTATTCAAATTCGCAAGAGATCTGCGATCTCATTATCTAAAACACGGGGGTTCCCGGCCTTATCAATGTCGCAAGTGCGACGAGCGATTCGTCGATCTATCCTTGGCGAATAGTCACGCAACTACGATGCATTCATCAAAAAAAAATTGCATAACCGTCGCTACGGAACCCTCGAATAACGAACTCGTAGATTTTACTGGCGAGGATTCGATAATTTTGGATGAATCGGATAAACCAGAAAAATCTGAGAGCAATAATAAAAGTACAGATCGAGCCTCCTGGAAGTCCGGAGGGATCTCGAAGTACAGCCTTAAACCTTTGAAATATCCTTGCACGACTTGTGGCAAAAAGTGGCGAACTTCTGCAGAATTGAAGACTCACGTAAAATCGCACTCGGATCTAAGGCCCTACATGTGCGAGAAGTGCGGGCAGGCTTATAAACACAAACACGCACTCGAGATTCACGTTGGTATGCACAATGGTATCAGTCCCTATCAGTGCAGCGTTTGCAATAAATGCTTCACGCAAAAAGGAGCTCTTATGCGACATCTGCCTATGCACACCGGCGAGATGCCTTATCAGTGTGAATTGTGTGGAAAACGATTCGTTCATCATACTTCTTACAATATGCACGCGCTTTCGCACACTGGAAAGAAATCGTATCAGTGCCATGTGAGTAATCATTCAACTGAGTTAGAATAATAAATACAAATTATCCGTTCAGACAATCTTTCTAAATTTCATCTTTGAACTATTTTTAAAAAAAATATTCACATTGTTAGACTTTGCTTCATCTATAACCAGTTATTATTCCAAATTACTCCAATTTACAATAACGAATGATATGCGGTCATTTATGAATAAGAAATTAAAAGAAGGCGACTACAAATTAATTAGAATATTTAATATGCTTCGGGATCCGACCTTCTTGGTGACATTTTTGTTGGATACAAAGTTATTGACAATAAAGATTCGCGGTAAAGCAGAATCTTTTCCACTTCTTTAATGCCACGCGGATGCCAATCCAGTAAGAAAATCGTGCCGTGACACCTGATCCACACCAGGATGACATTGTGACGGCAAGGGTTTCAGTCATGTGCGAACGAACATGACTCCACTTTACCATATTTATATCTAGGAATGCCAAACAGTCCGAGAATTCGGTTGAAGAAACCCATTGTCCACAAGTTTAGAACCAGTTGAATAATAACAACGATGGATATGTTATGGACAAATACGATGGACAAATCGGTCGATTTGTTGCAGCCTTAATTCACTGTCTTACTCCTATTTAATTAATTATTCATTCAAATCTTCACTCTCAAAACTTATCTTTCTCTCACTCAAAAATCAAACAGAAACAGACGTAAATTTTGAAACGTTCTTGAAACATTTCGATATCGTCAGAAAGTCGATTACACAGTCGAGTATACTTTTCCATGTGGAGAAAGTATACTTTAAGTGTGTCACATAGTCTGGTCATCTACGTTAAGGGATTACACCAACGATCGTAATCTCTTGATTTCTTGTCTAATCGACTTTCCGACGATATTGAAATGCTTGGAAAACCTTCAAAATTTCAGGAAGGGGTATTTGTTACAAAACAAATGCTATTGACATTTTGAACGGCCATATTGAATTTGTGTAGGATCTGTAATATACGATTATTAACATTTTATGCACGTTTTCAAATGAAATTCGACCGGACGTTGAACGTTCATATCGCAGTTCTGTGCAACGTGAAGTACATCCATGAACTACGAAATAGCTGATGTTTACCGACAAAAGTCGGTAAATAAAAGTACTCCAGGCATCCCCTTAATGATGTTTGATATTAAAGTTACACATAATTGATAAAGGACATAAATTTATTGTCTTTTGTATAAACTCTCAAAAGTGTTCAGCTGTTATATAACTCGAAATATATTCAATAATTTATGTAATCGCGTTGATTCGATGAAATTTTAAGTTATCGTCTTATCGTACAAATATTTGAAAATATTTTATTATTGACGGGAGCGACGCGATTTTAATTTTATGAGATACGATAAATGATTTTTAATTCGATGGAAAATTGAATTTCTAACGAAAATCATAAACTCATTTTGAAACAATTTAACTAAAATTGAGCAAAACTATTAAAAATAAACCTGTTAACCTTTCATAAGTCACAAGAAATATCCCCACTCGTTGGCATTATCACAACAACGCTTTATCCCAACTCTGCTCTTCATAGTCTCATTCCGGAAAGGTTTAGGGTGGTGTTACTTATAAAAAATCAATGAAATTGTTACATTGCTTCCTAATTCTTTTACATTATTCACAAAAGTTTCTCTGTGAGGAAACTCAAATTTATAAAACGTACTCTTTCAGAGAATTGATTTTGTCGATTGATGGAAATAAATTAGATAGCTATATGCCAATTCCATTGACAGACTTGTTAAATAGAAGATCTATGGAAGATCTACACGATAGATCGGAGGAGTTGGAATATTCTTGTGACTTATAAAGGGTTAACTTATGTAGTAAGATATTTCTTGTTAAAACATTATTTCCAAACTTATATCTGTGCACGAAAAAGAACCATTTTTCACCAGAATTACTTTGATATACAGGGTGGCCGATTTATCTGAAGACATTGAAATATTTCGAAAACTACGGATCGGATAAAAAAAAATTGTGAATAAAATTTGTTCGTCTGGAAGAGGGTCATCGAATGATACCAAAGTCGACCCCTCACCCCCACCCAAGACGAACAAATTTTATTCAGAACTTTTTTTGATCCGATGCATAGTTTTCGAAATATTTCAATGTCTTCAGATAAATCGGCCACCTTGTGTATTAAAAATAAGCAAACAAAAGAAAGGAATATTAACCTTCTTTTGTGACATAAATTAAATAGTTTTGAAACAAAGAAAAAATTGAATACCGTTACATAGATAAAACATTTTAAAACCCTTGTCTTGAATTTGTTTATATAATATTTTTTTTTTTTAAAGCAATTCTATGAACACTTGGATCAAATTTACTTTTCTTGCTTGAATCAAATTTGTCCTGCCAATAGATAAAATGACAATGTTTTAAGACGTAATTCCACGTAGCTGAACAAACATCTGGTATCATAAAACAAATATCAAATCGCTCCACTATTGGCAAATTTTTACGACGTTCCTCTACAAAAAGTAACGACATTAAACTTTTCCATCGCAAGAACGTTATGACTAGGTGGTATAAAAATCATGACGTCAGATTAAATGATACAAGTGTCTGAACATCCGTTGGCTTTTGACTCGATTCGTCTTTTAATTCCCCACCGAGCTATGGGTGTTCTATATAAGCGCTGTTTTAGTATTCATCATTTAAACTCGTTACGGCAAGCAACGAAGAAGTATAATGTTAAAATTTGTAATCATTTTGGGCGCCGTACTCTTCGGTTCGGTAAGTATCAGTTATACATAATAAATGAGTGATAAGTCGATATATTACTGCAATTGGTAAGAAAGAGCAAAATATATATTTTTTAAATCATATTTATCTCTTGTAATTTGAATTATTTAAATTGATTTTAGGTAGCGAGAGTCATTGAAAAGAGTCCTTCCGAGCAGGTGGTAAGCGCCAAGCATCGGTCGGTGCTACAACAAATAGCGGATTCCACACACGATATCTATAATATTCGACAACAGATTGAAGAAGTAGCTAAAGAAGTCTCTGAGAAAGAGACCCGCTCGAGCACGGAGGTTTGGCAGAAATACAGAACAACCACAGAGGAGGTAATGTCCTGGCATTATTTCGTGAATATTAATTCATGAATTGATGAAAGGTTTAATTAATTATCATGGTCCAATTGAATTGTCAAAGTTAAACGATAGATGTCTGACGGGTTAATGTAAATAAAATTTACAGCTTAATCGTATAACTGACATACGCACCGACGATAACGATACCCTCAAATGTATCGAACCGATCATTTCTTTGGGAAAGGACACTAAAACTATCATCTCAAACACGATCGAATGCTTCGACAACGAATTGAAATATGGAAATGAACACATCGTCGTCTCTAGTCGGATGCTCAATAAGGTGCTCGACAAGCTACTTAAAATCGATAAAAAACTCAACACCTGCATTAGCAATATCAACGTCGGAAATGATTATTATCGAACTGAAGACTGTGTCAAAAGGGTAAATTCATTGTCCATTTTCATAATTTTTTATGACATCCTATTCTGAAAGTCATTTGAATTGAACTTTATTCAACGTTTCATGAATGTTATGGATCGCGTTGTTCACAGGATGTCGATTACAAGTGTTCCACGAGATAAAATGAATAAAATTACGATTTCTTTCAACAGGCCAACCTTGACGTCTTTCAGGTATCTGCTAACATAATTTCAAGCTTGAAATTAAACTTGATTCCGCTCAAAATGTGGTTGACAACGCTATCAACCCGCCTCGCTAAATGCTCAAACGTCCCAAAAGTTGTCACTTTCGACGTAGCGATGTCGACCATTGGCAACAAAACCAGAAAATGCTTAAGAAACAATAAAAAAAACCAGACGGAATTCCCCGAAATCATTTACAACATACAGTAGAGCTACAAGTATACAGGAAGCTTACGTCTAATATCGAGTTCTCGATCATCAGCCAACCGAGATAGCGTCATCGAACAGGTCCCATCTGCGATACAATGGAGAAGATTAAGATGATTTATTTAATTCAATAGTGTCATCGACAAAATTCGCGATAGCTAATAATCCAGTTGATAAAAATGTAAATAATACTATCGTGAAAATAAAACTCTTATGTTCAAAAATTGACGATAAGTCAACTTATTAATTATTTACATTAAATCCACCATAAGTCATCAAGGGTTCAATACGAATCATTGTATTTTGTTTAAGATTTCATTGTGTAATTCTAAATTGACAAACAATCAACATCGCACTTAGAGTTCCTTAATTATCGGCTTTAAGCCGATCTTCGTAACTCGATGAAAATTTGTAATTGAGATTATCAGTCTACAGGAAAATGTTGGTTTATTATCAGAA
Source organism: Cylloceria caligata (assembly GCA_963942595.1). NCBI lineage: Eukaryota > Metazoa > Arthropoda > Insecta > Hymenoptera > Ichneumonidae > Cylloceria > Cylloceria caligata. Next base: position 78,271,802 of record OZ012705.1, on the reverse strand, counting down.
TTATAAAGCCATGAAATGGAGATTCGTGAACGTACACCTCGACTTAACATCGTTCTTAAAGTTAAAAAATTGGCGAATTAATCGGTACATTCGTGTAGTAACTTGCATGGTCGTCTCTGAACAATATCTGACTTCAATAAAAGTTATAACAATCCCTCTTCGTTGCAACAATAATTGTAATATTATTAATAAATATGGGACGTGTGGTCTCTTTCGTTACAGACCCAATGCCGCCAAACGAGGGATATTATTTCGCTTTAATTTCAATCTTGAGATCGAATTTGATAAGAACATTTTGAAACTGTAATCGATAACATAAATTAATTATATTTACTCAGAGCCTGTTAATACTTCAGACAGAATCAAATTCATTTCTATTTCGCTTATCTATTTTGCCGTGGAATCGATTCCCTTTGTTTCGTAACGTCGACCGTTTTTTAATTCAATAAGATTACAGTTTCTAAAGGTGTGCTACATCAGGTTAAAACGAGAATAATAATAACGCTTGGTGCGAAATTAGAGAGAAACACTAAGAATATTATTCACCTCGTTTTTGTATAACCTTGAAAAATATTATCTGCGAGCACGCGCGTGTACCTGGATGTCACGTGGGTAAAAAATGAATCGCTTTGAACTAGAAAACAGCTTGATCAATCGGAATCAAATTCGTTAAACAGGTGAATCGGTTATCATCCATTGATTGTGATAAATTCGTTTAAAATCTGTACATTCATTGATATTTTATAATACTTCATATTCTGGTTTTTACTACACAACAACGTAAGCACGCTAATTTCAACTAACTGCACGTTAGTCGATGGTAGATTCACCTCGTTTTTGTATTACCTTAAAAAATATTATCTGCGAGCACGCGCGTAAACGATCGCGTGTACCTGAATGTCACGTGGGTAAAAAATGAATCGCCTATAACTGGAAAACAGCTTGATCAATCGGAATCAAATTCGTTAAACAGATGAATCGGTTATCATCCATTGATCATGATAAATTCGTTTAAAATCTGTACATTCATTGATATTTTATAATACTTTACATTCTGGTTTTTACTGCACAACAACGTAAGCACGCTAATTTGAACTAATTGCAAGTTATTCGATGGGCCTTACATTCAATACACTACAATTTGATAGTTTCCTACAATAAAGACGTCAAGCCCAACGTTGATATGCATTTAGAAATAATTATATCAAAGAGTTTGAAAAATTAGGATATTTTTCGGAAAAAATATTTAGAGTAGATTTAAATTTTATAACTAGAGAAAGGCTTTAACAATTGAACTAAAATTTGACATGTTCGTGGATCAAACACTACCTTTTAATCGTGATCGAATAAATATAATATCGACAATCTCTAAAATTTTATAAGTTTAAATTTATTGACAAATGTTAAACGATTCAAAGACATTAGCTCGTGTAAATTACAAGCTGACGAATAAAAATTGTTTACACAGGTGCAGTTATGATCAAAGTTGGTTGGCATGGAGTTTTTCTAGTATTGACATTGGATATCAATAGTTATGAAGTTTATCATTTTTTATTAATGGTCGATTCGCTAACGTTTATAAATCTCAAGGATAAAGAAGCCGTAATCGATCGGAACACACAAGTCGCTTTGTGAACGGTGGAAAATAATAAAAACGGAATGTCTACGGCTTTAATAATTTACTATTTTTTCTCTGACTTTGCAGGTGTGTGACTTGTCTCTCTTGTCGACGTCACACTTGAAGCGGCACATGCGAGTACACACGGGTGAAAAGCCTTACAGTTGCGATTTGTGTGGCAAGAGTTTCGCTGAGCGTTACAATCTCTTCGCTCATCAGAAGATTCACGATCCCGCGGAGATAATGGCTAAAGCTGCGAAGAAAATTACGTACAAGTGAGCAATTATCTTTTCGTTTAACAAATTCACTTATTGTACATGAATATTTTGTAATTATTAATTAATTTTTTTTTTTTTCTTCGTAAGATGCGAGCAATGCAAGCAATTCTTTGATAAAAAGCAGAAACTCGACGAACACACGAAAGAGCGTCACGGAAGTGCGACGAACGAAAGGAAATGGATCGGGCACACGGTCGATGTCGAAAATTCAAACAAGTTAAGCGAAATCCTCGTCGATCAATCGTGGCAAGATAACGATTACTCGAAATTGCAGAGCCCCGTGGTGGGCATGAAAACCGCACAAACAGACAATACGCTCTCGCAGATATCTCACGAATCTATTGCGATGCTCATGTCCCAAACGAATTACAATAAAAGTGTGACGCTCGTCATTCAACCTACGAATTCGATAACGAACGCTGAAATTGATCAAACACAAATGTGACGTTTGCTGAGCACAATACGCCGCAAAGTTGTCGATCCACGCACGTTGAAGTAGGTGCAGCATGAAGGAAGCCTGGAAGCCTTCTGTACAGAATTTTTATATGTTCCTTCTCAGGTTGCACCGCTTGATATGCCTTAAGGGGCAGGAGAAATTTTCCTGCACAATTGGACCGGCCACATTTTTCTCTAATTTTTTTTTCATCTATTTTTATTATATTCTTTCTTGAAACGTATTCCTTCTTCTTTTTATTGTTCCTTTGAAAATAATTGTCGATTCTTCTTGTTTGATCTTTGGAAAATGTTATTATTCACTCAACACCAAAAATATTTCGAAATATTCGAATACTTTATTTGAAACATTTTAGATTCGTTATGTCAAGAGAACATTAAAAATAACAAAACGTATACTTGGTTTCTGATGTTGAAATAAAAATCAGGAATTATCGACTAAAAATAGGATGCAACGAGAATTTTTTTAATAAAGTTAAAATGGTAACAAAAAAATTGTTTAAAAAATGTAGCCGGCTTCTTAGCGACTGATTATTATTCAATTAGTTGGATAATGAGCAAAGTTGCCATTTATCGATGTTTATACATTGCAATAAAATCAAATTATACTACGAAATCGACTGAAGAATAAATGTCTGGACAATCTACGATTAAAACTAAAATAACGATACAATAGTTCCTGAAAAAAAAAAAAAAAAAAAAAAACGATGTACATAGTGAAGACGAATGAGAATGTGTGAACATCGAAGAAAAAATAATAAATTATCTGTTTTATGTACTTTTTATTTAAAAAAAAGAAACTTAACGATATTTTCCTATCGAATGGAAGCCTCTTTGTACAATCGATTGTTCATGCATATATATTTATAGATATAGCTATATATATATATAGAAAATATAAATTGTTTAATGAAATTTATGTTTTATTTCTTCTCAAAATTTCGTATCAAGTCGAACGTTTATTGTGTTTACTGTTAAAAAGTACGCGCGGTGATCGCTCTTTTGTAGATTGCGCCATTTGACTGGACATCGGTTCCGTCCACGATGCCGTGCCGTACCTTCTCAACAAATTATTTTTCTGCATCTTTGACGTTGACAAACTTCTAAAAATAATTTTCAATTGTAAACATATATTTATAGTTTTATTCACACACAAAAATTCAACGAGGTGCACATGCATCGATTCATTACAATCGCATAACGTGATATCTATCTCATCTCCACTGTCGTCGAGTTCATTGAGCGGAGGTGTGCAACGATATCTGCCTTGAATATAAATCGACGATTCGAATGAGAGAAATATATAGGTAACGTCAGTGCAGTGATTAACGCTCTTACTCAGTACCATAACAAATCCGGGTTCGATCCTCGGTGATCACCATATATATTCTCTCTTCGACAATTCGGCAGGCCATCGTCACTACCGTTGTACACACTTGTTCAAATTCTCCGTTCGGTTCGTTCCCTATTGAACTGGTTTTGTGTAATAACGACGAAGCAACGCGCAAGCTTCTATTTTCCATATTTTTTAATGACGATGCTTGTTATTTACCGTAAATTATAAAAGAAATATAAATAAACAAACGTCATTCCATTAGCGTATTTTAGCGAAGATACTTACTCTTGTAATTCCTTAACGATAGCTCGAACTTTGTGGGGTATGACCGAACGATGAAGATGCTCGATTTCCGGTGAAGGGCTGGGTTTGCGGAATGATTGATAATGATGAAGCTCGTAGATAAAATCGTACAAGGAATTGAAAGCCTTATCGAAGTCGTCTGTAAATATCTATAATTTCAGATAAAAAATTAATGATATTATTTAATTTTCTTTATATTTATTTGTTATTGAAATTGTGATTCTCACCACCAGCGAATAAAATCCTGGCTTCGCTCGATGGTAATCGATGTAAATGTCTCTAGATTTTAGGACCATGTTGATGTACATATTTTTCAAGTGCGCCGGCTTCACTGATCTCCTTTCGGGCTTTGGAAAAGAAAAAAAAAAACAAATTAAAAATAAAATACATTTTTCTTATCGAACGTGGAATATCCACTCACGAATTTTTTAAAGGATTCCTCGCTTGCTAGCGAATCGACAAATTCGTCGTCGTCAAAGATACCGTTGCCTCTAATTTCTAAAATACTGTGTCTGAACAAAATCCTGGCTCTCTTACGCTTACGCTTTGATTCCTCGTCGTCGATTATTATATTCGAGTATTCATCCAGAATCACCTACTCAATTTATTGAAATTTTCATGAAATATCTCTGAAAAAAAATCCTCAGTTGGAAATATAAAAAATTCTAGGAGTTCCATTCCTTAAAAATTATTTATATATTTAAAAGATAATGAAACTCTTGATATTTTTTATATTTCGATGTAACAATTGTTTATAACAATAAATTGTGGGAGGGGGATATCAGCCAACCGATGATATGTTTTTTAGGGAAAAAAATAACGACTTTTATTTTACTAAAATCGGTGGAAAAGATTCAGATTTTATGATAGAAAAACAAGGATTTACCCTCAGATCGTCGGATTTAGGATCCGTTTCTTTCACAATTTCTTCAAAATTTTTGGACGTTCCAATGTCTTTAGTACTGAATGATATGTGTTTTTTTTCCTCCACCTTAAATTCGCTTCTCGTCATTGTAGCTCTTGGCAAAAAAGTTTTGCTCTGCTGTATTATGTCAGTGGCAGTGGCACCGGTTCCCTGCGGTCTTATGCACATACTGTAGACTGGAAGCTCCAATTTGTTGACGACCTGCTCCGTTCCAGTTAAAAATTATACTATCCAAGCTAAGAATTTGTTTAAAAATAATTGAAAATCGTACTAAATCGAGAACCTCGTTAACGAGATCCGCGATAAATTCAATTTTGCTTTTGGAATTCTCTAGGTTCTCAGAACCGGCGTTCTTCCCTATCTTAACAGCCAAAAGATTTTCCACGCTGTCCTTTATCCACGTGAAAACGTGAAATTGATCTGTTATCCAACGTCTGTGAACTTCCTCATCCTTGGTCAGTACCAGAACGAGCTTAACGTTCGGATAACGACTGGCCATCTGGATAGTTGCGTTAAGATCCATTTGGGTGATGCCGATGGTATTTTCTCTTCTCAAAGCAGCAATTTCGCTTTTATCTGTTAATTGACTTCTCTTTAATTATTGTAAATTAGTTATTTAAAAAATATAATCGATTTTATAACTAACGAAAGCCATAACTGTTGCCCAAAAGTTCTTGAATCGATAGAAACTTTCCGCGTCTCGCCATGTCGTTGAATTCGTCTCTTTTGACGAAGTAATAAGCTCTGGATTCGACCTCGTCGTCCGGAACTTCTCTCGTTGTGTGGCTGCGACAGTATCTCACCTGTTTCCAATTGAAAGTATCGAGAAATCATTTATAAAACTAGTAACTGTGATAACTAAAAATTCTTTGATTTCGTTAAAAAATTACTTAAATAAATATTGATTTAGAAATTAATTAATCGATTGATCGATCGACCAATTATTTCTTTTACTTTCTAAAATATGAATTTACGCTGTGAGCAATTAATTTATCGGTTTATCGTATAATTAATTGATTAATCGAATAAGTTCTATTTGATATATAACTTTTTTAAATCATAGTCACCCTCTTTGACAATTTGTCAGCTATTTGCAAACCCAAATCGACCTTCTTAACGGCTGATGGACCGCTGAGGATCACAAGGGTTGGACTTGACTCATCGTAGGGCGTCACACTGTCATCAAAGTTTGGCACATTTAATTGTTCCAAAAGAACCAATTTTGATATGCTTCTTGCCGCGAGAAGCTCAACCGGTGGGTCGAATACGGTAACAGCGGAAATCTAAAACAAATGTAAATCATTAACAAAGATACAATTATATTTTTATAACTCAGTTTACTTTTTCTGAAACAGTTACTTCCCCACCGTCAACGAACTTTACACTTGGCATTGAAAATAGAAGAACATCTTTGTAGTTGGGCCACTTTGTGCAAGGATTACCACGTAAATCTACCTCGTAAACGAAACTCCTGAGATTCGATACTTCCAACAGATCAGCTATTTTGTTATACTTGAGATCTATCAGTCGCAGACCGTAAGCTCCCTGCGTTAATTGAAATAAAACATTAATTACATCTATAAAACTTTCGTTACATCTATAAAACTTTCGTTACATCTATAAAACTTTCGTTACATCTATAAAACTTTCGTTACATCTATAAAACTTTCGTCACATCTATAAAACTTTCGTTACATCTATAAAACTTTCGTTACATCTATAAAACATTAATTATAGTATAACAATGTTGTTAAACAATTTACTCGAAAGAATCCAAGGGTGCTCAGTCTGTTGTGTCCCATTATCACTGTGCGAAGATTAGGCAAAGTATTTATCCCACATTCAGGATCCACTGATTGAAAAGACGTTATGTAATTGTATTCTAAATTGAGTTCTTGAAGACTCAAGATGTTGTCGAGATTCGAGACGATTTCTATCAGATTGTATGATATATTTAAATAACGCAGATATCTGAAAACGATTAATATTATATTATCTTTTTAACGAGAAGATTTAAATTCTTTCAGCAACATAAAATCTAAAACTATTATGTAAAGTAACTTACGCGGGTTATTGCAACAATTTAAAAGTTCTTTTTACTTCTTAAATAGCAAACGTTGTGCTACATGACGTCTGTCTCTTTCAGATCGCCGTACGGATGAGAGAAATAGCTAAATTTATCCATCGGAAATTTCTTCGTCAACTTTTATCCGAAATATCAATTGCTGCGACGGGGAAATTTGCATTACAGTTTTTTTTTTATCGATCAAAGGGAAACAGATTGCCTTAAGATGATGCGATATATCGTCATTGTCATAATAAGTGCGAGTCAGATAACGCTATTGGACGTCATGGCGATGCGAGAGAGAACGTCAAAAATTTGTAGCACATGACGTTAAACCAATAAATATTTAGGAACAAACTTGAGATTCTGCAATCCGCTGATAGTTTCTATAGCATTATGCGACAGATCGAGTCTAACGATACTCCAGAACTCGCTCAAATCCGTCATCAACGTAATATCATTGTACGAGAGATTGACGTCGGTCAAGTACCAAGGGGGAGTGAATTTCAAAACGTCCTTCAGCTCGTTATGAGAAGCATTCAGATACATTAGGTATGGAATTCCTTCCAATGATTGCAGATCGCTCAGAGAATTGTACGACAAGTCTAGATATTGGATGTAACGATGATAACGAAGAATCGAAATATCTGTGAGTTTCTGAAAAAATACAGAAAATTATTATTCTGCGTTCACTTACAAACTTAATTTACTTGAAATAAAATTAAAGAACAAATGAAATTCAAATGAAAAAAATTAATTGGATCAATGAAATATATTTAATATAAAGATTAATTGTAAATAATAAATAACAAAAAAAATATAAAAAATATCATTACACGGAAATAATAATTAATTCGTCTTACCATTCGTTTCAGATCACATTTACTCAATACGTATCGTCCGTTCTCTGGTGATAAAGTAAGAAACGACGAGCACGCCCCGACGATTCGATCCGAGAGGAGTCCACAGTATTCCAAATAATCGAATCCGATATCTTTGCATTCCCTGACTCTTGTTACGGGAGCATTTTCGTCTTCCCACAGGCGTGAATAAAGCGCATAACCACCCCACTTGCTCTCTATAATTTGCCTTCTTCTTTCTTCGTCAAAGGTAACAGTCTTGAAGCCGTACAACTCCGAGGGATTCGGTGACTTTTGCGAAATTATTTGACATCTCTGAGCAACGAATTTACTCGGAAAATAATAAATTAAAGAAATATATATTCACGCCGATCGAGGAAGAAGATCCAGAAGAAGATGAACACGAGTCTCCGGAACTGCTAGCTGCCTCGTGAGTCACGAAATCGATTCCCTCTGGTTCCCAACTCATTTTGTCGTGAGCTATTTTTTCCGATGAATCTATTCTATGCAATCGCTGTTTATATTCTCGGATTTTCTTTCGAATCTTTTTCGGGCACGAATTAATGTTGAAGTCTTCGTTATCCATTGGAATATTGGGTGAGGAGATTTCAAACTGAGAAATTAAATTAACAATTTTTCTTTTCTCGTTATGACAACTTTATTTATAAAATAAAAATCGTTACTTGCGCGATGAGTGAATCGTCACAATTTTTGTTAAGATTATTTCTTCCGGACAGATCGTAGCTTTTTTCTGACATATTGATGCTACAGCGTTGATCGTTCTTCGCTTATCTTTATCAAATGATAAATAGAAGAAGAAGAAGAAGAAAAATAAGACGATCACGTTTAACTTCGATATTTCTTCAGGGCTTCACCGTCCAAACGGTAATTATGCCAGTCCTGGGTATTCGTAAGATCCACGGCGCCTTTGTGTTTATACATCTCTTGAGCTGGATTCCAATTCAAAACGGAAAATTCCAATCTGGAACAATTCTCATCGGCAGCTTTCTGTAAAATATCAATGACAAAATAAAAATGTAATAATCGTTAAAATTACGTTCCGTACGTAAAAGCTTTTTACGTTTCATCAATTCTGTTACCGTAACTATTATCGATTCATAATTTGTCCGGGTCACGTTAATCGATAAATCATTTATTTTTACATAAATTTATATTTATGAAAAGTCTATATTGGAATTTTTAATAACAATTATGTCAGAGCTTACTTTGGCAACTGTATCAAACATTTTGCTGCCTGTACCCTTCTTTCTATAATCAGGAGTTAAGTACAAATCATCGAGGAACATCGTTTTGCCTTCCCATGTTGAATAAGTGTAATAGTAGAAAGCGTGGCCAACAACTTTGTCATTGTCCACAGCGACAATGGCATTAAACAATGGAGGATCCGTTTCGAAACCGTCTCTTTCCAAATCTGCAAAACAATTAAAGTTACTAGTTTAAAAAATCTCTTTCCAAAACATGTTAAACGTTATAATAATATAAATACAAATTTCAGTATATTTTCATAAAAATTCAGTAGAAAAAAATGTAATAATAATTAATTAAATATTAAAAATATCGAATCATGTAAGTTTTGTCGCAACTATTGGATTTTAGTAACAGTTTTTGTTCTTTAATTATTTTTAATTGTGGGCGTATTTATTTTTTACTAGGTTAACGTCCCGCGAGTCCATTCACTTGGATTGGATTTAAGATAATGTTAAATGTGTGTATGAGTTCGAGAGAGATAAGATTATTAGAGCGGCCACGACGGAATGAGAAACACTTAAGGAAAGTTTCAAGTCACGTGATTCAGGGTTCGAGAATCTGTAAGTGCGAGAGAGAGAGAGAGAGAGAGAGAGAGAGAGAGAGAGAGAGGCGGAGCTAAATTTTAACATATTTTTAACAGAGCCAGAGTTTAGTAGGCAGAAGAATAGATCTTGCTCTTTTTAAGTAGACGAAAGAGTGAGGCTCTTTCTTTTTAAGTAGGCAGAAGAGTGCGAGGCTCACGTTAACGCGATCTGTACCACAAATTTCGGTCGTTCTCTCTCTCGCTCCATCGCAATCGTCAATGGTGATATCTCACTCGCACTCACGGTGGCTCAGTCGATATAGCACATCATCTTAAGGAGATATGTGCTATACATCAATCAGTAACAAGAACTGTAATGCAAATTTCTCTACTACGATTGAACTTTCGGATCCAAAAAGATAAGAACGGTGAACTCTGCGTCTCACAATTCTGCAGTTCACCGTTCTCATATTTTATTCGAGAGATCATATCATCGTGAAGTGGTAATTCGTGATAAACCCTGATTACCGATGCTTTCTCTCTCGGTCGTATGCCAATTTGACAGATACAAACGACATGCAGCACATTATCTTAACTCGTATGATTTAATTAAAATAATACCGTTACCTTCGTGATTGATTCTCGGTCCATCTGGCATTTTTTCAAAGTCTGCGAGCTTCTGAATCAATTTTTGAATTTCCCGGCAATCCTCTTTTCTAGCCTCGCGAATATGCATTTAAATATTTTAATTAAACGTATTAAACAATCACACTCTACTCGTCGATATTGCAATAATCTCACTATTCTCTTTAGCAAAAAGGAAAAGATTTCTACCGAAGAATCGAGGGAGGATCGCCTTCGGTGATAAGCAGAGTCTTCTCATTGGCGGATGATGAATGAAAAAAAAAAAAGAAAAAAAAAGTAAGATTCGTAAAAAATGCTTCGATATTTTTTATTATCAACGATAACGCACATGATAAGCGACACGTTATCGTCTCTCTGTGTCGTACTGTTACTCGCAACAGCATCCTGATTACCGGTAATAGCCAGCATTTTCAATTATTACAAAATCGTTGCGAGAGTCGAGTGCTCAATGATTACGATTATCGTTGAGTCGACAGGCGGTAAAGGCGGACGACGCACTGTTGCGCGTCCAAGCGCATCTGACAAAATAATTCTAACTATAAACTCGAGCAGTGCAACGTTCGTACACGTTTTTCTTCCTTTTTTTTAATTCCAATTGCCGAAGTAACAAGTACAACAACGATATTATGAACGTCACATGGTTATTCGTCGTCGTCGGCGCTTTGCGTAAGTTAATTGTTTCCAACAATTTTCGTTTTTCGTACAAAGTGATGTAATTGCAACTGTCGAGATTTATTAATGGGGAGGTGAAGGGGTAGTTTCTTTTTATCGTACGTGTACACCATGCATTTCACAAATATTTTCAAAATTTATGTTTATTTCAATCATCGGTTCATTTTTTGTAGTTAAAATTTTTTTTTTCTTCTTTCTACTACCTTAAGATAAAATGATATATGATGTCAATTTTATTTATTCTTTCTTACACACTTAAGGAGATTCGACACAATCTTCCCCTCGCTTATCACGATCGAGGAATGTTGAGTGGTTTAAATATTTTTTCCAAGATGCAAGATGTTTCTGAATAAAAATAAATTAGGTTAACGCATGTAACGAATGGACGTAGAGATATATAATTTTCTTCTATTCAGAAAGTCCTGGGCGCCCTTGCAAAAATAGGTAAACAGTTGTTGGATATCGACTGCGGTATGTCGTTTGACCTTAAGATAGTATTTCGTTCAGACTCAATAACTAAATTGCATATTTCTTATTTTCTCAATTAAATTTGGACGCGTCTAGTCATTCCACGTGTAAATCTTATTATGTTTTTGCTTAAAGTATTAATACGAGTGAATAGAGAATGCAGATATATACCGACGGAACTGCAAACGCGGTAGGAACGAGAGGCTTGTATAATTAAATAAATTGGAATTTAAGGAAAAAAACTTGACTAGAAGATTTTATTAGTATTCTTTTAATGTGATTCTGTATTTTTTAATTAAGATGCAATTAGATCAATTTGCTTTTTAGTTTCAAAGTCCTTTGCTTCTTAGAAATTAAATATTCAAACTTTTCTTGCAAGGATTACATTTAAAAATTTGAAAAATTTTACTACAAATGCTGGCAGACGCGACGGAAAAGACATTGGATAGATTGTTTAGAATCGCACTTGGTTGAAGTATTCAATAAATAGATGTTTGTTCAGATCAAACTGCATGAAAATAGTACTTTTTTAATGACAATTTTTAGTTTCATAGCTTTTTTTTAAATAAAAATGTTGTAAACTTACATTTATTGATTAATTCAATTACGATAGAGTAATTATTTATGAGTAAAATTATTTCCAGTGTTTGTGAACAATGCGGAGGGTGGAGCTTCTCTATTGAGAAGCATGGGCCTCAGAGGAAGTCAGCAGGCGCTTCCTGAAAGCAGCAATTTGAGGGGAAACGAGCAACCGCAGGCAAGATCCTCTTACCTAGGATCACCGGTGTACAACGGAGGAAAGAGTAGTAACGTCGCGAGAGATCCTTTGCCTGGAAAACAACAAGGAAAAACAGACAGAGGCCTGGGAATTTCAGCTTGGGGTATCATAGGAATTATTGTAGCAATTTTCTTGCTAACTACAACAGGCTACTACACGTTTATACTCTATCCGTTCGTATGCAAAAAGCAGCAGAGTTACGATATGATAGAATTAACTAATGTCGTATGACTATGCGTGCCTTGAATGTTAAAAAAAAAACAAAAATTGAGGAGAAATTGTAGAAATTTTCTTGCGTCTTCATGAAGTAAGACGAAGATAGAAGAAAGGTCGATACTACAGATGGAAAACGTAATAGAAATACAGACTGATTAGGACAATTTGTTATATCGACGCTGCTTACGAAAAGTAGCACGATTCAAATTTCTTACGAAAACTAACACGTTTCTAATTCCACCGCGAAAACCAACACGTTTCGATATTCGACTCGAAAAGTTCGCGAAAACTAGCATGTTTCGGTTTCTGCCGCGAAAAGTAGCATGTTTCGGCTTCCGTCGCGAAAACTAGCATATTTCGATTTTCACTGGAAAAAGTAGTATATTTGCCGAACTAAATCGAATAAGATTCAGAACTTTCACAAATGTTTTAATAATAGTTTCGGGAGCACTATAAGGAATAAATGAAAAACATTAAGGGTGAATCGCCTGTATACCCTTAAACATTTATATTCGTTTTCTATTTAAAAAAATAATAACATTATTGAAAATACGATTCAACAAATTTCCTGGAATCTTAGAGATCGCTATCGTCTAATATTCTCGAAAAAGCTTGATTATGTTCCATAGGAATGAAACCTCTGTCAAGCATACTTCGTAAATTTGGAGTAAAAAAGAATGTTCAAAAAACGTGGAGTAAAAAATGAGAAACAATTCCAGTGATACTGAAACGTGCTAATTTTTGCGGTGAAAGTCGAAACCTGCTAGTTTTCATGGTAAAAGCCGAAGCATGCTAGTTTTCGCGGCGAATATCAAAATGTGCTAGTTTTCGTGGCAAAAGCCGAAACATGCTAGTTTTCGCGCTGATAGCAAGCGTGCTTGTCTTCGTAAGAAATCTGAAACATGCTAGTTTTCGTAAGCAGCGTCGATATTAAAAGATAGTGCAGAGAATTTAAGATTGAGAAAAAAGTTATTATGTAGCCTATTGGAAACTCAAAAGCACGATTTATATAAATTCGTGCTCAAGAGAGTCGACATGACGTCTGGTAGTGAATTTTGTACTAAGCCTAAGTACCAAATGCGATTTTATTGGTCCGTCGAATTATGGAGGGGATGTGAAACTGCGCGCGCATCATCACGTTATGATACCACTTGCGTCCGCCATATTGTCAATACTCGAGTACCCAGTACAGTCGATTTCCACTTATTCGACCAACGTGTTCCCACCTATCGAACGAACTGAATTTCTCCTACCTCCCCGCGCTCTTGTCAATAATACGGTTAGTGGCAAAAGCTTAGGGAGCCCCTCTTTGCGTTCGATATGTGACTTTATCTGATTCTGAGGATGAGTAGATGCGTTTGAACTTTTTAAATCAAAATATTTTATAACAATTATATAAATTATATAAACTTTTATAAATTTTGAAGTTTGATCAAATGTTACATAGAATTCCTGTAGAAATTAGTGTGTAAGAAGGACTTGTACCAATGTTTATACCCAGTGGTAATTAATTGTTATTGAAGCAACATATTTGTGACTGACAGAGCCGAAATATCTATTTCTATAATTTTCATACGCTCAGTTAAATACAGAGCTAAAAACTGTTTTCTATTTTTCATAGGCAACTCAATACAGACTGATAAGCATTGATATGCAACCTATTTTTTTAATTAGAGCGTAATATACATAAAGATCTGAGATATAACGTTTGTAGTAAAAGTATAATCATTACGAGAGAGTGTTTCTCCTTTCCTCTACCGTAAAGCGCCATTTAGTTCTATGTCACAAAGTGAAATATCCAGAATCAGTTATCGAATCTACTCAAAGACAATGGATTTTTGAGAAAAATAAAAACATAGTTTCACTGTAGAATAGACAAAGAGAAAGCAAATTTGCTTTTATCTTAGATATTAACAGGTTATGAGTATACTTTTATTGGTTTCTCAAAGTGCGTCGCATTACTTTAAAGCACAATATCTGTATATCGTTTACCTTATTTTGCATATCCAGTTTGCGAAGATCTGAGATTTAACAAACATCAAAGATTACATGTTCTTGTAATGAATTTGGAACAATGCGTGTGTTTATAAAAAATAAAATGCATTTGTCATTTTATTGTGAAAGTTTATTTAATAAAAAGAGGCAAATTGAAATTACAATTTGTTAACAATTAATTTTAATTATTAAGATATCTGTGCTCTCTCTATAAATGCAAACACAGCTAGCGCTGAGATGCGCGTCATTCCTACTTAGAAAATCTCATTGAAATCGATTGGAAATTATGATTTTTCAATTAAATTTATATTCATTCAATGAGTTTCAATAGAAATTTCTAAGCAGGGATCTCGTCAACGAAACTCGATGCTTCTGTTTTTTTTCTTCTTCTTTTATATACTTTATGCGTTTGATGGAAGACGCTGGTTGGTGTGATTACAATTTATTAATATTTTATTAACGATAGCGTTATGTCTCGCGGGAGGAGTTCGGGACGATCCTCGTCGTCTATTACGAATGATATGTTGAAAAATGTGAGATAAAATCAAAGAATAAGGTCTGCAGGAGCAAGGAATAACAAACTGCATCGGCGACTCTCATGATTAAAAAACAAATCAAATTACAGTAACATTTAGAAACAGATAGTTTCGAGGTAATTGCGAAGGTAAAAAATTTAAAACTATGTGTTGTAAACGTTTCTGTCATTTTCTCTCGTTCACCCGCGATCTGTTGTACTAAAATGATGCCAATTATAGGACAGATCTGTGAGGGTAGAAGAAAAACTAGCTGAATTGACAGAGAATATCTCGTATGGAGTTTTCTTATCCAAGTGACTGAGTTCGATGCAGCGTATAGATCAACGCTACGCTTTTAAGGAAACCCCTAGCCACTGCGTTAGGTCCCTGTACTTGATGGGTTAATTCTTTTATCGTGTACTATGATATTCATCGATTCTCCGTACAGCTGCGAAATTCGAATGAAAAATACAAGAAAAAATAAATGCTGAAGCGATAAAAAGAACGTTAAATTCTGTTTATCGGGCTCTACCGTCTCATAATCATCCCAGTGGAATGGTAGAGTACGTAGATGAAATGAAAGTGTAAGCTTAAGATAAATTGACGGAGCTGTAGCAACAGTGGAAGAGTTTGTGTGTTGAGTTATTAGTGGACCGAGAGATAACGATAAACGCTTCTCTCCCTGATGGAGATAATCTCCGACGCACGACGAACACTCACAAATTTACAGTTTGAGAATTATGAGATATTCCCTTTGGATATTCAGAGCTCGTCTTTTTCGTCGAGATCCACGTCGCTGAGATCGATGTCCTCTTCCTGTGGTGGTTCAGCATCTTTGCCATCCCAAGCGTCGGTTTTGTAGATTTTCGGCAATTCTGCACCCTTGAGCGGGGCGATTCCTCCCTTTCCGTAGCTCAGATCCCTCAGAAACTCGTTGATTCCATCATTAGAGAAACTGCCCTTCAGCAACGAATATTTCATCTTTTTTATATTAACGACCGCAAGAGCAGGATAACCAAATCCTCCAATCTCCAGAGCTTCTTCTATGTTGGACTGAGCTCCGGCCTCGGACCAAACCCATCCCCACATCTTCTTCTTGTATTTTTCTGCCAGAGACTTGAGCGTCTCGAGATAATTCGTTCGGCAGGTCGATTGACAGTCCAGAATGTGCGGAAGTACCGCTACGACGCACAGCGGTTTGTCCTCGCAGGATTCCTTGAGCGAAGATTCACTCACGATCTGTACGATGTCCGGCGCTGGAATATTCTCTGCAAACTTTTGCATCGCCCAGTTCACGATGTCGCTGCTCGTGCGACCGCCGTCGTAATCTTCGACCGAGTCCGAGTCCTTCGGGCCAGGTGTAAAGTACTTTATCGTTGGATATCCTTGAATCTTGTACTGGCTGGCAATGGCTGTGTGCACAGTCGCGTCCAGCGCTCCTAGTTTGACTTTGCCCTTAAGTTCGGTTGCCGCGCTCGCCCACACAGGCGCCAGATTCTTGCAGTGTCCGCACCACGGAGCATAGAACTCGACGAGCCATATATCCTCGGACTTGATAACGAGTTTCTCAAAATTATCATCCGTGAGTTCAATGACGTCCTTGGAATCTTTCGATTTTGAATCGGAACCGCTCTTCTTGCCTCCCAGTACGCCACGAACCTTCCGCGATGCTGCGCTTAACCCTGCATCGACTATTCCCGCCGCATTTCTCGCGCCGTTATAATCCTCGGGTTTGTTCAAGTTCGCTGCGAAGATTTTCAGGGTCGGAAAACCTGTGACACCAAAACGTGAACCCAGAGTCTTGTGGTCATCCGCGTTTACCGCTCCGACCTTCACCACGCCCTAAAATTTTAATAACAAAACATTAATGAATAATTTGGAATACAAATGCCTCAAGAGCTGTCACTTCAAATTCCATTTATTGGTTGCACAATTGTAATTGATTTAACGTTGAATGCCCTACATGCATTATATACGGACGTCCACAATCAACATTTTGGTATGAAGTCTTATGACAGAAGTATCGAATCGCGACTTCAGGTCAATTATTCGTATACTTTGAAAGGAAATTAATAAAATAGAAAATGCATCATGCGTTTGTTAGACATTACGGATATATGTTGTTAAAAAAAAGGAGGTCACGGGACATTTAAAGTTTAAATGCACAAATTGCATAATTTATTTTATCATTTAAACAGTCACAGTTCAGCTTTTACGTACTGTTTTACAGTACATTCCATTTATGATAATTAATTATGATAATAATTACTACGAGACAAAGAATCGAAAAGGTAAAACGATAAATTTATGTTGAATAAATGGAAATTTATGATAAAAAATACAAAAATATGATAAACTTTGTTTTCCGACCGATAAGTTAGCGGAAAGAATCATTGCTAATTGTTGTATAATTATTTTGCTTCCTTATCAATTGACTGGCAGAAACAGTTAGTGGATAGTGATAATAAAACATAAAATAGGTAATTACCATGAGTAACGGATAAGGAAAAATGGCCAAGAGAATCAATAGAATATGCCAAAGTATATTTGAAGAAGTAAACCAGGAGGCAGAAGAATAGGAATTATATGAGAAAATTACAAAAATTAATGTAGACGGCGAAACAATTGTTTAAAGAGAAAAATACGTGGAATTATAAATGGGAGAAAGAATTAAAGAAGTCTATGGAAAGAGGGATCAAAATAAAAACAGATCGAGCAACGCGGCTTGACTTGAGCATTGACGATTCAACGGAATACAAATACTGTTAGAGGAAAATAGAAATGGAAAGATTGTAAGGAAAATAAGACAAAGACGTGGGAATGACTGAGATGCCGAAGTGTAGAAAAAGAAAGGAAGCAAGGATATAGCAATATTATAAGCGAATTGTACAAAAGAGATGGATGAAAATACTGTTTTGCAGGAAAAGCATAGACGGAGTTAAAAATTGTCATTTTTGTTACCGACATCAAATGTTTCTAAAAAATCAAATTGTTCGATTTAGCAATCTATGAAATAAGAACAAAATGTTTAACAAACCTTAAGGGCCGTCGCAGCTTTCTCATATTCAGGTGTTAGCTGCTTGCAGTGTCCGCACCAAGGAGCGTAGAATTCTACGATCCACACATGTTCGCCGTTGGTCACGAGTTTGTCGAAGTTGCTGGGCGTCAATTGAACGACATCAGACGTGGACGAATAGAGGCAATTGGCCCCGGCGATTAAGAGGATTATCCCTATGTACGTAAATTAAAAAAAAAAACAATTGCTAATGAATAAAAAAAAAAAAAGAAAATAATCTAAAACCCGAAGCCGGCAAGTAGAAACAAACGAAAAAGTATTTTATCTCAAGAATAGCATCGAGTTGACTCCAAAGGAAGAAAATTTCAACGTGCGCGAGTTATCGTGGTTTTTATCTGTCAGCGTGAATTAGCCGGCATCACCCAAAGTCACGATCGGACAAATAAATGAAAGTTAAAAAATTGAGAAATCTTTGTCAACTTACCGAGAAAAGCTTGCATTTTGTATTGTAGCTGAAATCGACGGAAAAAATGTTTTTTCAAGATTAAATAAAAACACAATCTGCTTCACCGTACCATACACGATCTCGTACTTTCTCGCTGGTGGAGACAGCAAAACTTTGTGAAATTTAGCCGACGCGTTTCAGTAGTGTCCTTCACGCTGACGGAATGCAACGTTGCATGAAAGCTTTTTCGTGGATCGTTATGATTGGTCCACGAATCGTAGATGGCGGTTATCGTACCGCCTACTCATCTATAACTACCCACGCGATTGGCTCGAGGACGATTGTTGTTGTGTTTGTTAATGTCAAACTCGATAACAGCGCCACCTCACTGAATGTCAAGTCTTTTCTCATATGGCCTTAACCCCTCGCTTTACGATTGAATTTCTAACTGTGCGGGCCAAAAGCGCTTTGTTTATGTTTGGCTCGGTAGACTTACCACGTCTCTGAGACGTCCTGTTCATGTTTGGCCCGGTAGACCTATCAGTGATAGGCTATCACGTCTCAGAGACGTTATTGTAAGCTAAGGGGTTAAGAGGAGACGAAACCTACTCAGTGGGTAACTAAAACTGTAAAAAAAAAAGCATTTCACTCTACTGGTGTATGAGAGAGAGGCAGCTATATGAATTACTACCAGCGCCTCTCGCGGAATTCAAGCGAGGCCAAATTATACTGGTTCTATCTCTTTCGCATTCATGGATATTTCACTTCGCCTTCGTAAAACTGAGCCATCGGGCGCGTCTTTAAGATAATTTTTCGTTTCTGAATCAAGAGTGCGAAAGAGATAGAACTCGTATAGTTTCGCCTCACCTGAATTCTGCGAGAGGCGCTGGTAGTAATTCATATAGCTGTCTCTCTCACACTCCAGTATAATGAAATGCTATTGTTTACAGTTTTAGTTACCCATTGAGTAGGTTTCGTCTGCTCTTAATGACACGCGACACCTTCCACCTTGGAGTTCGGACACGTGTCTAGTCAGTCAGTAAAAGTGTAATCATATTTTTATTAAAGATGTTGAAAGGTTTTCGATCCAAAGGCAGTGGACCAAAACTAATAAACGCGGAGGTATTCCGCTATTTGCTTTTTATCCAGAAACATTCGACATCCTATCAAAGATGATGCAAAGTAGAATTGACATTTTTCAATATATTGAACAACCGCGTATCAGAGGTATTACAGTTTTTTTTTACCGACCGAGTAATATCACATTGCAGTTATTGCGTCAATAACTAAGTAACATTTTTTTAAATATCTCTCTCGGCTGTGTCCATGTACGTACTTCAAGCACATACTTCAAGTATACTTCATACGTTCATGAATTTGCCATTGAAATCGTGTAAACTTTAAATATCGAATATGACCTCGGTAGTAAGGTGACTTAAGGCGAACCGAAACCTTCCCCCATGAGTACAAAAAATGTAGAACTAATATAGCGGACACGGCAGAGTGAAAGAGAAGCAGCACAACTGTACAAGTATGGAAGTTTCACAGGTTTCGCCTTGCTTTAAGGGGAGGTAAAACCTCCAACTTACACAGATGTGCTGCTTCTCTTTCACTCTGCCGTTTCCGCCACACTAGTTCTACGTCCCTTGCACTCACGGATGTTTCGCATCGCCTTAAGGAGAGGCGAAATCTCTCCGCTTTGCACGTGGAACACCGCGCGACATCTACATTCACAAATAAATACATAAAACGATGGTTGTCGTCGTCGTGGCGCGACGAAACGTAACGACGCTCTAACCTAATTCCCAGTTATATTTTCCTCTGGCGTATCAACCCTCTCGAAGCGAAATTATTCTAGCTTCCCAAGCAAATATGTGAGACTCTCCGTGGTCACTGGTCACAGCTGCGAATGTCCGAATACTCGTTGCACAGGAAATCGTGATTAATCGACAAATAACGCTTTCATGTAAATCGCGCGCAGCTCGAAATACCGAATTATCGATTTCCCTGTAGAGTGACTCATACTTCTATCCAATCTCAACGTTACCATTCTTTGTTCATAGAGCCAATACGAATCATGTTATTAATTATTACCAAACAGTGTTGACGTTGGTGTTACATTAGCGAATATCTACATTGCGTTATTTCGTTATACACGTATATTACATTTAGTTTTACGTGGAACGGTTAATTGATATGTGCGTGACATCAAGAAGTCCAGAAACTTTCGAGAGTGAAGCAAAATGAACTCCGAAGATCTTACGAAAGTTCGTTAATTGACGTGTTATATTAATTAAAATAATAGGGACGACAATCGAAACGGTGAGTAAATGTTGTTTGATATGTTCCTATAGAAACGGTATTTATCAATTAATTGTATTTGTAAGGTATTTTGCCAATAAACAAAGAATAATTTCATCTTCATTTTATTGTTTATCACGAGAATAGAATTTTGCTGGTTCGATTAAAATCAATTTAATGACTTTTCCAAAGTAGTTTGTTTAAAAGATAATTAAGCTCAAAGCTTGGAATTTTTAACTCCCGAATACACCGCGGGTATTTTAAGACGAGAGTAATGCATTTACGAAAGTCAACCAGCTGCATCGTATTGATAGTTTATCAATAAACAAATAATAATTTTATCCTAAATTGATTTTTTATCACGAGAATATAATTTTTCTGGATAGATTAAGGCTATTTAAATGCTTTTTGAATCTGCTCCAATGTTTAAAAGATAATTAAGCCTAACGTTAGAAGTAATAATTTTATTCTTATTTTATTGTTTATCACGAGAATACAACAATTTTTCTGGGTCAATTAAAACTAATTGAATGGTTTTTGAACTTAGTCTGTTTAAAAGACAATTAAGCACAAAGTTGAGGATTCTAACTGCACCGCGGACAATAAAACGGAAGTAATACGTTTACGGAAGTCAACCAAGTGCATTGTATTGATTTGTTATCAATAAACAAATAATAATTTGATCCTAAATTTATTTTTTATCACGAGAATATAGATTTTTTGGATTGATCAAGACTATTTAAATGGTTTTTTAATGTACTCCAATGTTTAAAAGATAATTAAGTTCAACGTTAGAAGTAATAATTTTATTCTTATTTTATTGTTTATCACGAGAATACAACAATTTTTCTGGGTCAATTAAAACCAATTGAATGGTTTTCGAACTTAGTCTGTTTAAAAGACAATTAAGCACAAAGTTGAGGATTCTAACTGCACCGCGGACAATAAAACGGAAGTAATACGTTTACGGAAGTCAACCAGGTGCATTGTATTGATTTGTTATCAATAAACAAATAATAATTTGATCCTAAATTGATTTTTTCTCACGAGAATATAATTTTTCTGGATAGATTAAGGCTATTTAAATGCTTTTTGAATCTACTCCAATGTTTAAAAGATAATTAAGTTCAACGTTAGAAGTAATAATTTTATCCTTATTTTATTGTTTATCACGAGAATACAACAATTTTTCTGGGTCAATTAAAACCAATTGAATGGTTTTTGAACTTAATCTGTTTAAAAGACAATTAAGCACAAAGTTGAAGATTCTAACGGCATCGCGGACAATAAAACGGAAGTAATACGTTTACGGAAGTCGATCAAGTGTATCGTATTGATTTGTTATCAATAAACAAATAATAATTCTATCCTAAATTAATTTTTTATCACATATTTATTTAAAAATTATTTTTGCGCTACAAATGTTTGTTGGAATTCCAACAACAACAATCAATGGGAGGAGACCGAAAAATACGACACACAAAAAAAATCTGAAGTTTTTTAGTTTCTTTATTTTTATTTTATACTAGTACCGTACCCGGCTTCGCCCAGGTTTATTTTTAGTATCGTTACCTTAAATTGAAACCAAATCAAACAAAAACAGACATTTCCGTTCACCGTATCATAGTAACCTTTTCTTTTTTTAAAAAGCGCAAGCTATACCTACTACGAAGAATAACGTTGCTTTTTTAAAAATTAAAATGAAACGTCAAAATTCAATAATACTCTTAGAAAATTTAAATGTCCGTAACTCCTTAAGGACTCAACTTGAAGAGCTGAAAATCGTTGCGTTGACCTAGAAATCAGGAGACCTTTCCAAAATGTCCAAGATCACCTTCCTAGCACGCTCCGTCTAGGAGGAGTTTAAGGGACGGAAATCCACACTTTAAGAATTATAGTATAGATTATTTATGTTATATTAAATATATTATAATTAAGAAGGATTTCAGTATCTCACTGTCAATCATACGTATAACTTTGAGGATCCTTATACAGGAGCACATACATAAAATGTTGAACATCTATGGCGAGAAGTTCGCTCGAATGTTCCGCGTTATGGACGTCGCGAGCAACATATGGATGATTACATTGCTGAATTTTATTTCAAACGTAAATATCCAGATTCCACTCAGCGGTTTCACAAAATTTATTAAATTATTGTACTTGACAATAAATATAAAGAACTACAGATTTTTTTTCTGCGTTATATTTTTCGGTCTCCCCTCCATTGATCGTTGTTGTTCGAGTCACAACAAACATTTGTAGCGCAAAAATAATTTAAAAATATTAAAACTGGAAAAAGTCCTTCTTGTAAACAATTACCTTTGTTTTTTATCACGAAAATACAATTTTTCTTCATCGATTAAGACTAACTAAATAGTTTTTAAACGTTCTCTGATGTTTAAAAGATAATTAAGCCCAAAGTTTGGGTTTCTTAACTCTCAGCTGCATTGCGGACAATAAGACGGAAGTAATACGTTTACGGAAGTCGATCAAGTGTATCGTACTGATGGTTTATCAATAAACAAATAATAATTTGATCCTAAATTTCTATTTTATCACGAGAATATAATTTTTCTGGATCGATTAAAACTATTTAAATGGTTTTTTAATGTACTCCAATGTTTAAAAGATAATTAAGCTTAACGTAACAGATAATAATTTGATTGTAATGTTATTGTTTATCACGAGAATAACATTTTATATATATAATTAAGTTCATAGTTGGGGATACTTAACTCCCGAATGCATCGCGGGCAATAAGATGAGAGTAATACGTTTACGATAATCGACCAGGTACATCGTATTGATAGTTTATCAGTAAACAAATAATAATTTTATCCTAATTTTATTGTTTATCATGAGAATACAATTTTTCTGGACCGATTAAAACCAATTGAATGGTTCTTGAAGGTACGCTGATGTATTAAAGATAATTAAGGCCGCAATCTATGGGTTTCTTAACTCTCAGCTGAATCACGGGCAATAAAAGGGGGAGTAAGCAATGCATGTGATACACTGCATTCTGTGTATACACGAATATACGGTGCTGTCTGACGTAGGAACCCGAGTTTGACACATCTATTCGCAGATGATAACCAATTTTGCCTGTATGTCTGTACTTTAACTCAAGATCTCTATGTTTAATAATCGGTGAGTTCCTTCAATAATTTTTACAATGAAATCTTTACAATCTAATGTTCAAGTTGCAATTTTTGCTTTCTCACGGAAGAAGCTACGTTATCGTGAAAACATTTTTTCTCTTGATTTTTATGTCAGAGTCATGTTTGAAAAAGTCCCAAAACGTCGAGAAATCGTAATTAGACAAAATGGCCGTGCGTGCGCGTGCGCATGCGCGTGCTTGTGTTTCTGTGTGCGATGAGGTAGCAACATTGCAATGGATATATATGGAGAAAGGGTTACTCGATCATCCTGAAACTTTGGTTCTGGAAACATTATATGATTCTTTGAATTTTTCGAAAATATAAGGTACGCTCTCTAACTTTTGTATAGTACTTGGTCTTAAATTTTGTATGATACTTGGTCTTAAATTTTGTAAGAATCTGTTAAGGGGTTTAAACTTGATGACATTTGTAATATTATCAAATTTTTTATTTCATTGAAAATTATTATTTCACTTCCTCTATGAGAAAGCCAGAATTGAAATAATCATTCTCCGTAGAAGAGAATCTGTGGTTGGCGAGAATCACGAGGAAACAATGTAAAAATGTTTTATTTACACGTTATTTTTGTTACCTGACGATTGTTAAATGAAAAAATCGTTAGTACGCCGTTAAATTCTCTACTTTTCCGTTGATATTCATCGTTACAAAGATTGTTAAGCAGAGTTAGATTTTAATAATAATAAAGTTTGCCACTCGATTTATTTCATATTTAAAATTTGAGATTTTATCTGATACCAGATGCAGATTGTCGATCTCAGCTCGATTTTTTTTTTTAACTTAACTTTGGTGTTTTATCAAGAGAGACATCAGGTAACGAAAAAACGGAGTTTACTTAACTTAAGGGTACAAAAATAATTAATAGTCGTTGAGTGGAAACTCTAATGAACAAAATATCAAAAATAAAAAAGAAATACGAGATTTCAACGTCAGAATAGTTCAAATTGTTTGACATATTCCGAAAAGAAGTTTTTTAAAAAATTTCTGAGCCTGTCTGACTGTGCGCGCGTATTTGTGTTTGTGCGCACGTGTTTGGGTGTATTCGTTGGCGATAACGTGCATGTGCATCAGACTTTTAAAATGCAAACGTGTTTGTGTGTGTGGAGGGGGGGGGGGGGAGTCAAATTGCACAAAATATGATCCGAAAATCCGCAAATGGAAGAGAGTGCTAAAAATATCTAAAAAAAAAATGTTCTTGGACTAAGATTTTCTCATAAATGTCAAATTTGTGAGACTCACTCTGTGCAACATTCACGCAATGACCTCCGCACTCTTCTGATTTCTCCACAAAATGTTGGGTTCAAGAAAAATGCATGGAAATTATTAAGACGAATGCGTCACATCACGTTAAGGATGTATAAGTCAAGAGTGCACGACAGGTGAATATTCTGATTTCTGTTGTTTTCAATTTTATCATCAACGTAATGATTCTGATATCTTCGAAATTTCAAGGAACCTTACGGAGCGTTTAAAAAAAAAAAGAATTTCGTAAAACTTTGGGATATTTGCGTCAATGGTCGAACTAAAACGAACGCGATAAACTTAAGAATACAATTCCGAAGTAATATCGCGTTGAGATTAAAGTAACGAGGAAAATTAACAAGTGAATGAACTTTTTTTTGGTCAATATTAGGAATTTATAAATAAATAAAAGAGGCAAAGGTGTAATTAGTATCGTTGCGTACTTGAAACCTTTATCGTTTTTTTTTTTTTTTTAACTTATTTACGTCTATTTACGCTTTAAACAATTTAGTTTAAGAGTCTACGTTTGAATATTTTGACATTAAAAAGAGAAATCTATTTTTGAATATGTTGTTGGCATTAGAATTAACCTTGCAACAAATTTACAATTTCTAAGCGTCCTTGATTAAAAAAAAAACAAAACGTTATATGGTTGCTAAGATGTCAGTGATTAGGAATCTTTGGATAGTTCCCATGATGTAATTCAATGTCACATATCGACGATAGAAGCAAAGAATGATTAGATTTTATTGTTTTCATTTACAGTTCCGAGCTACTTTATCTAATATCACCCGAGGACAGAGAGATAACGGATTCGCTGGATACGGAAAACCGATCAAACATGGGCGAAAGTCTGAGAATCTTTAAGCTTCTCATGCACAAGAACTTTATTGTTCGTAAAAGACACTGGAAAATGGTATTGTTTATTGAGACAACAATTCCCATACTTCTGTTCCTTCTGGGTCAGACTGTACGAATGCTATCTGGTGCCGAACCTGTTAAAATCGAGAAGAATACTTATTATCCTCCGGAACTCCAGGAAGATATGATGGCATCGATGGCATCGTTTGAGATGCGATATACTCCAAATAATAATCTCACCGAACAGATTATGAAAATGACACAAGAGTGCATGGAAATAAAAGCAACGCGTAATATGATTTACTTATCATTTGAGTAATATTAATTTTGCAAAAGTCTTGTTTTATTGCTTTTTTTGGAAGTAAACATTTAGTTCTTTATCAAATTGTGTAATGAGCGAGAGATGTTAGCTTAACCGTAAGCTTTGACATAAGGGTAATTGGGGTTAACGATGATCTTTGGAAAGTTCGGCGTAACATTTGATGGATTTAAGTTCTGTTCTTCGAATCATTGCGTATAGTTGTGGCGAAAATGTTAAAGATCGTGCAAATATGATGAATGTGAAAGATAACTGTGAAGATGTCTTTGATGTTTTATTCGAACTTATCTCCAAATTTGCATTCGCAAATGCATCTTTGAATTTATCTTCGTACGCATCTTAAATTTGTTTATTAATGTAATATTCGTACGTGTCTTAAATTTATCTTTAATGTTGACTTTGCACGTATTTTAAATTTGTTTTCAATGTTGCCTTTAGTCATATTTACAAATTTGTCTTTGTATCTTAAATATTAATCTATGGTAGGAGTCGAATGTTCGAATTTCCCTCCCAATTCGCAGTGCGACGAGATAGTTTGTTTTGATTAATCAAATTATTCAAATTTATAAAACTTTTAACTAAATAACTATTGAAAATATTGCTAAAGAGCCAAGTAACTTTACTCGGGAGACGATAAACCCATCATAGAGTTTGAAAATAATTCTCAATCACCCTGAGTACAATCAACAGTCTTCTTGATAAAAAAGTTGGGATAACATTGAAAGGCTAACGCGAAATGTTATCAAAATCGCTTCTGCTAAAAGTGAATCATCATTCTCACCAGACCTTGGATACAGCAAATATTGAACCTGTAGCATAAGTCACGCAAATAGATATCGAAGCTGAATCTATTACAAAGGAATTGAAGCCGTTATCTTAACGGCCTTCTTGTCTAATCATTGTAATCGTCGATAAGGACTTTTCGAGTAAAACCAATTTTTATTATTTTCACTGAATAAAAATGTATAAAATACAGATAGAGGTTGAAGCAAGAGTCAAAAATGCACTAAAGATAGTCAACAAATTGTAACTTAATGTAGTACATAAGAATAGAACGTTTAAATAATTTTTTTTCAACGATTCCAGAGGTGATTGGTTCACTGAACGAGGAGGTGATGCTGGCGGAGTTCACTCGTTC
This sequence comes from Cylloceria caligata, assembly GCA_963942595.1. Lineage (NCBI taxonomy): Eukaryota > Metazoa > Arthropoda > Insecta > Hymenoptera > Ichneumonidae > Cylloceria > Cylloceria caligata. The sequence continues at coordinate 78,244,379 of OZ012705.1, read as the reverse complement.
ACAGTCGACCGACCCTTTCTTAAAGTGTATCGGCGTCGTTTTCAATGACATGGAAAATGGTACTCTGCCCAAGAGTTTGAAATACAAAGTTCGGGTGTCCAGCGATTTGCCGAAAGAAATGTTTCAAGAAGAGGAAAACGGGGCAAAAGCTAGATTCACGTTCCGTGAACTTCCCGAATTCCATTTGATGCAAATGTGCTTGGATGAAGCGTACATCAAAGTCGTAGCGAGACCGAATTCTCCCATCAAAAATGTCTTGGTACTGCTCTTTTTCCATTTCGAATAAGCAAGCAACGAGAGTAAAACCTAAACAATTACGTTGACAACGATTTAAAGATAATAATTAATCAATCGATTGATTAAATTTATCAGTTAGTCACAATCGACGAAATTTTAACTCAAAGGAAATGAATTTGTTGTTCGATTAAGGCGATGCTCTGCAAGTCGTCGTTCTCTCTCGGATCACCATGCACGCGAGAGAGATAGTAGAATTTGCTCATCGAATATTTTGCCTCCTCGATTAATCTTTCGGATAAAAAATAGGAATGATGAACTGTAGAATTGTAAGACGCTGTTCATCGTTCTTCTCTTTTATTCGAACGATCACTCGTGGCATTTCCATTACAGTTTTTGTTACTGATCGAGGAGTGGCACATCACCTTAATCACTGAAGTGAATAATAGTAAATTAGAATAATAATCACTTATAGATGAAAAAATAATAAGACGTAACACTTAATTTATCTTATTTTAATGTAATCCGTTAAGTGATGAATGAATTATTTTTAAAATCATTTTTTAATACATTTTTCTACTTTAATTGTCCATATAGATGTCAATTCAACAAATGCCATATCCGCCGTACGTCAAGGTCGACGACGCTGCGCGAATCGCCGGGGAAGCTTTCAGCGAACTCGCGAGGATTGCCTTTCTCGTGATTCTATGCGTCGAAGTAACTTTCCCGACTAATGAAAAATATATCGGTATTAACGTGAGTAATCGATGTCACGACATTGAATCTAATATTAACGACAAACGGAAAGAACGAAAATTCATTTTCCTTTTTTATCTATTTACAGATTCTTATGTCAGTGAACGGTGTGAAGAATAGTCAGAACTTATTCAGCTGGCTGATGAGTGGCGTATTTTTCAGCATTATTTATCTCACACCGATCGTTATAATGCTCAAATACTTTCTTCCACCGTCAGTAATACCGTACTTATTACACGGGAATAGCTTTGTGATATGGATCGTCCTTACCATTCATGCTTGTCACGTTATTGCGTTTGGCATGCATATCACAGCGTACCTATGGAAACGTGAGTATCATAATCGATCCACGATAATAATAAGATAACTCGAGTGACGATAATATTTTTTTTTATTCCATATAATCGTCTTCTATCTTTTCAGCGTCACACGGAATTTTTGCTGCATTTATGGTCACGATGATAATGGACATATTAAACAAATTTGCAACTGGATCGGGCTTCAGACGATTTCTCATATATTTGGGAGTTTTGAGTCCAAACTTCCTGCTCAGTCGCATGTTCGATGAAATTAATGCTTACGAAACGAGACGTAGGTTCATGAAACTATTTATCGATTTTTATTTACTCACAGAGGAAGCTTTGTCGCAGGTGCTAAACAATGAAGAAGCAATGCGCAATGTTTACTGAACTCGTGATAACATATCTTCGATATAATATCTAAAACGCTATGATTACAAAAGTATTTTTAATTCAGATATTTCGTCGCAAGTTCAAAGAACGAGCCACCGCATAGAATCGCGTTATCGTCACAAAATTTCGATAAATTTTTAATAAATTCAGAAGCTATAGTTATTTCTCCAAAAAAATGTTTATCAATTCGAAATATCGTTAACTTGATACCACGTTCGTCACAATATATCATCGTGATAATCCTCTCCGTTCCTCGAACATTTGCGCATACTTTCATTTAAATATCTAGTCGATTCGGGAACTTAAATTCTTCTCATATTAACAAAATTGGAAATAAAAAAAAAAATGTTAACGGCTCGATAGATTCTTAACCAAATTCAATTCTAATCATCTCATCCGCGGTACTTTTGCACAAATACTAGTCTGTAAAGATACCCCGATAGCTTTAAAATTGTAAGAACTAACGTACGAACAGATATTTTTGAAAATTTAAAAAAACGCGTATTTTCTTAACGCTTGGAAACATTTCGCCAAAAAATTTAAACAATGAAGATAATACTTCTCCAACCAGGATGTAGCTCCTTGGAGATTCAAGATTGTAGCTGCGTGATAAATTTTAGCCTGATAACTCGTTCTCGAGTTATAGAAATTTTTTAATTTTGAGTATGACACACACATGTACAGATATTTTTTTTTAATGTGATTTTTTAGATGCATTGAAACATTTTGAACACGATGGTATGAAAATCTCAAAGAAAAATCTATGAAAACAAAGCTTTTATGAAGTAACATTGTTTGTTTTTATATATAACAAAGAAATTTCTTTTTTTTTTAAGTGATCGGCGTTCAATGGTGCAACATATTTACCGTTGGAAACGCCATGGCATCGGGAGAAAGCTGTATAGGAGCTTTAGTGATATTCTCGCTATTGGGAATCGTCCTACATTTTTTTATGGCTATCTACGTGTATGCGGTTCGACCGGGAAAATACGGAGTCGCGCAAAATCCTTTATTCTGTCTGCAGGTAAACTTTTATTCGTGATACATCCGTTGAACCTTAGTTCTAAGATGTTGGTAAAACTAAGGATTTATGATTAGAATGTAAACGATGGTTGGTCCGCAATGGATGATAATGTTGAAAGAATGGAACTTCTACAATTTTTTATATTTTGATCTGAGTATTTTCCCACATGATCAGAACATTATTGTAATGGTGTTGTGATTAAAAAATATCCTTCACGAATGATTGCTCGGGAACAATAATTCGTCGACGATATTTTGAATAATTTTTTTTATCATAAAAAAAAATTATTTTCCAGAAATCAGAGAAACGGCGATTCGTCTTCCTGTGCTTAAAGCGTAAATACATTTGTTGTAATTAAATTTTGACACTAACTTCAGTATAAAATAATGGTACATTAGGTAAAAAGAAAAAAGTACCGGAAATAAATAAAATAAAACTCAAATTATTTACTTAATAATCAAAATGTATTTTATCGCCTTCAAAATAGACAACGTCCGATGCAATACACATATGTCAACGCTTATCTCAGTTCTCAAAACATTTCTCAAAGGGTGAAGAAGGTATGGCTTTCAGCTCTTTCAGCGAAATTTCCTTTATAGCCTCGATTGACTTAAAATGCTTTCCTCGAAGTGGTAATTTCAGTTTTCGGAGCAGGAAAAAGTCGGATGAGACCATATCTGGTGAATACGATGCTCGATTGATGAGATTTGTTGAGTTTTTGGCCAAAACAGTTCTGTGCCAAGAATAATGTGTGCGCAAACGCTTCACGACACTTAAATAATATTCTTTATTAACCGTTTTTCCATCAGGAAGAAATTCCGAGCGAACAACGCAAAGTCAGTTAGGATGACCCTAATTTTTGAGCGACTCTGACGCTGTTTTTTTAGGCTTTCGTTTACTTTCAAAGCGCCATTCCGTCGCCAATAATGATGCGTTTCATAAAGATAGGGTCACCAGAGACTCGAGAAAGCATGTATTTGGCAACCTCCTTGCGATGAAGCTTTTGCAAAAAATGTAGTTCTTTTGGAACAAGTCTTGCAGCGACGCGTTTCATACCCAAAACTTTAACCAAAATTTTCTGAACGGACATGTGAGACATTTCCAATTCATTAGTTATCTCTCTCACACTTTGACGATGATTATCTATGATAATTTTCTTGATTTCCTCGATGTTTTCATCACTAGAAGCCGTTGAGTGCCGGCCAGACCGAAGCAAATCATAAACAACTTCTCAACCACTTTTAAACGCCTTGCATCAATGGTAAACTTGCGTTTTTGAAAGGCACGATTCACCATAAGCCTTTTGTAATATATTTAATGCCTTCGAAGATGTGATTGCATTGGAAACACAGAAATTTCATTGAAATTCTTTGCTCAACACTTTGTTCCATTATAAAAATCGCAGAAGACGCTTGAAGTCGAATTACATAAACAGTTGTTGCAAAGAAACTACTTGACGGATCAAGTTAAAAATTACAGTAATAACTGCGTACAATGATACCAATTTAACGCATTATAACTTTGATTGATACATGCACCGCGCAAAATAATGAAAATTAATTCCGGATACTTTTTTTACACGGAGTATATACTTGATGAGTGTTATCGTTCATTCCAGAAGGGTAATAAAGTGTTTCACGATGCGAAGGAATTGACCAATATTGATTACAATGGCGATAATCAGAAAGAATTCGAAAAAGTACCAGAGGGAACTCTGACACCCGGAATACAGATTCGTGATCTTAAGAAAGCTTATATGACGGACTGGTTTCGCCGAACAAACGTCCAGGCGCTTAAGGGAATCAACGTAGACTTCTACAAAGGTCAGATCACCGCTCTGCTCGGTCATAACGGAGCTGGAAAAACAACGATGATGTCGATACTCGCTGGTCTGACAAACTCCAGCGAAGGGATGGTGTTCATCAATGGAAAAAACGTACAGTACGAGCTCGACGCTGTTCGTGGAAATCTAGGACTTTGTCCGCAGGAAAATATGGTTTTTCCTGATATTAACGTCTACGAACAAGTTTTGTTCTTTGGGATGGTGCGTATCTCTTGAAATTATTTACACATATGACTACTTACAGTTTTAAGATGACGATTAGAAGATAAATCGGTCATTTTTATATCTGAGGTAATAATTGTATTTTTCAGCTAAAAGCGAAAAACAAATCGAGAAGCCAGTTGGAGGAAGAAGTAAATGATTTGTTGGCAAAGGTTAATTTAACTGACAAAAAGAATGCGATGGCTAAACAACTGTCGGGAGGACAGAAGCGAAGAATGTGTCTGGCGATGGCGGTGATCGGTGACGCGAGTGTAAGTATTCTCGAATTATTCTTTAGATTGAAATCGTAAATTTTATTGAAATTTACTGGAATTCGATAACAACAGGTTTTGATTTTGGATGAACCAACTTCTGGCATGGACGCCGAAAGCAAGCGAGAAGTTTGGGATATCATATTGGTAGGTAACGAATTAGAAAATTTCTTATCATTTGAAATTCGATAAATTGTTTTGTTTCTTCATCATTATTTGAAATTGATAATAGAAAATGCGAGGGGAAAAGACAATTCTGATTAGCACTCACGATATGGAAGAAGCTGACATTCTTGGCGATAGAATTGCGATTATTCATTCTGGAAAAATGCGAAGTTACGGTACATCGATGTTTTTGAAGAAACTCTACGGTAAGTTTTAGAAAATTTATGAGAATCGACTCATCGATTTGAAACGATGTGCTACACAGACTGAGCTGCCACGAGTGTGAACGAATTGCGTCATTAACGATAACGGAGGATCAGAGAGCGACAGAAACGTGTAGCACATCGTCTTAAGTCCAATTAAATAGAATAAATTGTAATAAAATTTAATTGCAATGTAATACAATGAATAAAATTGAATAAATTGTATCTTTAGGGGATGGACAAGTAGAAGTGACTCTGTCGACCGATCCGTCGTGCGATCCGTATCGGATCATCGACGAAATAGGCTTGAACGCGCAGCTTTTGAGCCAAGACGATGGAAAAGCCGTGCTCGCGATACCGTTAGCCGACCACTTGCCCGACGCACTCGACAAATTAGAAGCACAGAAAAAGAAACTTGGTGTTACGGGTCTCAGTGTCTCCGTCATCACTCTGGAACAAGTCTTCCTCAGGTGAATTAAATCAAATATAAATACAAATTAACATTTAGTGTGTAGGGCACTGATTTCAGTTTTAAAAAACTAGTTTTCTTGTCTCCTTTTATTGAAAACAAAAAAATGTATGAAAAATTCCATGAAACCGATTGTTCGTAATAGTATTGAGATCACGTGTAAAAATCCCTAGATCTGAATATAGTGAATTGCAGGAGTTTCATTGTTTATTCAATATTATTTTCTATTTAAAAAAAAATTGATCTTTTACTATTATTTATATTTGGATCTAGATTTATTTTACATGACCAAAGCACTGTAAGGAATAATCAATCGTATGGTGATGCCTCCCCGCCATCCTTTAAAAATATCATCTTTGTATATTTTTTATTCATTTGTCAACAGAGTTACGCGAGAAGACGGCGACGACACTGATTCTACCGGTCAAGCAGCGAAATCTTTCATAAAAGTCAGAGGATTCCCTTACTTGATGCAAAGTTGTGTCGCCTACGTCATAAAGAAATTTGCCTTCACTCGTAAAAATCCGTGGACTTTCATGATAAGCGTAAGTTTCGTTCATTAAAAAAAACATTTTTCTATCGTTAAAAATCTTGTTTCGTATTTGTTTCAAGCTTGTTGCGTTTTCACAGATGCTTTTGCCCTGTCTATCGGTTATCCTGATGGTACTGGATCACGGTGGTTCCTCTGGTGTACGCGATCCTATCTCGCTCTCTCTAGACGCTTACTCGTACACGCAATCTCTTTCCTCCGCTGACAAACTGATCTACGGCGATATGTACGAGAAAAGCGCCAAGGCCTTCGGAGGAACCTCCAAATACATAGGATCGTATTCCAACATGACTGAAAGTTCGCAATTTTATTAGAATTCTTCTGATGCTTGGTTTCTCAAGAACTTACTTTTCCAAAAGTGAATTAAGAATAAATTTTAAAAAAGGAATCGATTTTCTTTCTCTATAAAAAAAAAAACGAACTTTATAAAACTTTTGTTTTACTATAAATATTGAATCTTCTTCTTAAACGAAGAAACTTCTTGAAAAACTTGATTTTTTCAAAGAATTCCTCTTCGAACTCTGAAATTTGATGGAAAAAGTGATATTTAACAAAAATTTCATTTCCGTAGCTTTGCTGGAAGTGGCGATCAGCGACTTGAGCATCTATCGCAACAGATACATTGTATCCGGTGAATTCAATACAATCGGTGATGTATTACGCGCAAATGGATTTTACTCGGGCACTGCGATTCTGGGGATTCCAGCGACGATAAATATGTTGTCGAACGCTATAGTGAAGATAGCTACGGGCGACGACAGTCATAAGATATCGATATCGGCCCAGGAGTTGCCAGAGTCGTTCGCGTCGACTACTCGTAATCCGGGCGAAGCTTTTGGTATCACGATGGCCCTCGTAGTGTTTCTTGGTCCCGCTGTTGCACTCTACGTAACGCAACCGTTGCAAGAAAATTTATCGAGCGTCAAACAGCTACAATTCATGACCGGAGCTTCGAGTTTGTCTTATTGGATCTCTATGTACCTTTTCGATCTTATTCAATTCATTGTTTCCATGATTCTACTCATCAGCATGTTCGTTATTGCCGATGCTTGCTTCGGGACGAATTACTATCATGGAAATGAAATAAGTAAGAAGAATCTGATAAATATTATAATAATTTAGAACGAGATAAGAAAATGTCTTGATTGACTATACGTTTACTCTCGTTGCAGTGATTTTCTTCCTAATTCTATTTATGTATGGAGTGAGCGTTTTACCGCTCGTTTATATATTCAGTTTCTGGAAAAAATCCATGAACGCCAGCATCAACTTGCTGAGTATAACGCCCATCATTCTGAGTAAGTAAAATCCACGAATCTTTACGTTTCGTTGAGTTTCAATCGTAGATGGTAAAATTTATTTTCCAATAAAAGAATAATTAGCTTTATTAATCATTCAATAATGCTAAAAATCATCTAACTAAAGTACAACAACAAACATTTATTCTTATTATTGTAATAGAAATAATTATTCTTGTGGTTTTTCTGATTTCAAATTCTTTATTGCAGGTTTCGTCGATTTTCTTTTGTACGGCCTGGTCGCCACTGTCAACAGCAAGATATTCGATGCTTTTCGTGAGGTACAGAGTCGTATTTTTCTCATGTTTCCCCACATGAGTCTCATTTATGGTCATGCGTCCTTTTTCGAAGTCGTAGTACAGAACGGTAGATGTCGAAGTATGTCGAACAGACTTCTCGTAGCCGCTTGTATAAGCGAGGATATTTGCTGTGGTAAAAGACATTTGTTAATTAAATTTTTTGACGTGTTCATGACGAAGACATTTTTTATTTCTATCTTTCTTTTTTTGTTTAGAAATGAATTGCCAAGACGGATCGTGCAAGAATCCTCTGCCATACTTCGTGGAGAATCCGTATTTCACGAGCCTAGGAAAAAGTCTTTTGTGGATGACGGGTTCCGTCTTTCTGTTCTTTGCAATTATATTCGTATTGGAACAGAAATTGCTGTTCAAACTGTGGGCACGCATACATCGGTCTCCGCTCAAGGGTAACACCGTGACCATGGATGAACTCGTGCAGAAAGAGGAACATGTCGTGTCAACGGAAGTCAACAAGTGGCTGTTGAAAGGCGAGTACAAGACGCGACTTGACAGAAAGAATTGTCGAAATATTGTTTTGTCTTGTAAATTAATTTTAATGAAAAATCATCTCGAACCTTGAAAGTCGAATGTATTAATAAATTTGAAGAAAACTATGTTAATCTCAATACTTCGGGAGAAAAACAAACGAAATTTCGTACAAAATTACAATTTTATTTTCATTAAAAGACGTAAAAGTGAGTATTGTAGGATATTTAAATAATAATTTATCATCAAACGTTTCAGACGGAAGTATTCAAAATTTCGGAATTGAGAATATATTCCTCGCTCACAAGCTAAGCAAGTGCTATGGAAATCTTCAGGTTGTGAAGGGAATAAGTTTCCGAGTGAAACAGGGCGAGTGCTTTGGTTTGCTCGGCGTTAACGGTGCCGGCAAGAGTACGACTTTCAGAATGTTGACAGGCGAGGAAATACCACACAGTGGATCGATGTTTCTGAAGCAGCACAGCCTCGGAACCGACCGTACAAAGGTAACATTTTGCGCAAGACTTTTCTGCCTTTTGGAATACTCAAGAAACAAAAATTATTCGATAAAAAATGAATCCAGCACTTGGTTTTTTTTCCAATCGACATTTTGGCAAAAGCTTATAAATCCTGAACCATTGACGATGAACGTTCATTACCCATTCATCAAAGTTCCATTAGCTATGGTTTTTGTGCTTGATGGTACTGTCATGCAGAAAAACCATTGAAAAACTAAATAAAAAATATAATTTTTAACTAGAAAAAATGATTTATCAACGATTTTATTGCAGTATCTTGCAGAAATGGGCTACTGTCCGCAGCATGACGCGATAATCGATACCCTGAACGCTTACGATCATCTTTACCTCTTCGCTAACCTCCGAGGTATACCAAAGTACGAAGTGAAAGCTGCTGTTGAGAAGTGGATTCATAAATTGAGTAAGAACGAAAAATACGATGAGTTCCCAAAGTTTCTATAAATTTTCCTTGAACGAAGAAAGTTTTAGAAAATAAATGTATCGACAGATTTAAAACGCTGCGCTGGCCAGCCCAGTGGAACGTACAGCGGCGGTAACAAACGTCGATTGAATATTGCAATGGCACTGATTGGAAATCCTTCGTTGGTGCTCATGGACGAACCTACGACTGGCGTTGATCCAGCTGCTAGAAGATCGCTTTGGAACACGCTTAAGACTTGTCAGGAGGGCGGTCAGTCGATAATTCTCACTTCCCACAGGTAATTTCTCATACGACGTAATGTCTTTTTCATTTTGGATTTATACGTAAAGCATTCTTGAATGTAATTTTTCGTACGACTAATAACGATGAAAAATAATGTTAATACGTCGCAGTATGGAAGAATGCGAGGCGCTGTGCAACCGTCTGGTGATAATGGTGAAGGGCCAGCTGGTTTGCGTCGGTGCTAGTCAAGAATTGAAGCAGCGTTTCGGTGCTGGTTACAATATTCACGTGAAGCTCAATCCTGGACGCGACAGGATGGACGTCGACAAGATAAAACGACGAATAGAAACGACCCTTATCTGCAAGCTCAGCGACGAGAACACAGTCTGTATTTTATTTATCAATCATAATTTTTCACTGCTCACTTATCGTTTAAAATTTATTCGATATTTAAATGAATTTCTTTTATTTTACAGGGATTCATCGGGTACCACGTGACCGATCCCGATGCTACTTGGACAATAATGTACACGATGATGAACGAGCTTAAAAGCGATTACCCGTGTATAGAAGATTTTGCAGTACTATCGTCGACGCTCGAGCAGCTGTTTATTCAATTTGCTCGTGCGCCTGGCGAAACGGATGAGCCGGACTCTGGAAACAGTCGTAAGAATCGGCGATGGTGGCAGAAAAAGAAACACGGCTCGCCGGTTTAAGCACATTTTGCCCAACAGTTAATTTTCCTTTGTCAAACATTCAACGCTTCTTTTCTTCCTGCTGCAAATTAGATAGATAACCGTTGTTTTATTTATTTATTTGATATTCGTGAGTCCTAAATAGGCAATCGAATCAAAATACGAGTATTAATTAATTTATTATTATATTTAAGTCCAAACGAACTATGTGTGTTATCAGTCTACTATATTTCGATGCCTGTATTTGTACACGTGCTCGTGTTCACCGCAGCTCAATTTCATAGGCTACCTTTTCGCCTTTGAAGTATTAATTACTTAATATGAACTAAGGAGATTATTGAATTTTAATAATCACGACTTGTACTGCACCAAGTACCAACGAATAGATAAGGAAACAGTGTGGTAGAATCGCTAAAAATCTATCTTTCTGATCGAAATTATACCGAAGATCACCGTTTTTCTACCTGTTTGCCATTTTTAATGTATTAAACAGCCGCAATACGTTTTACGCTGTGAACGTTGCATCGTAGTTACGTCGAGAAACATCCATTTTTTTTCTGAGCATTGAAACAATACGTTGAACAAAGTTGATTGACGATCGGATGATTGTTTCATTTACAAATAATTTTCTTTATTCGTCGCATTGTATTCGTTGGTGAAGGGAAATTCGCTTGGAACTCATTGGTTCGAGAGTTAAATTGATATTTTACAATTATTAAAGCGCAAACGTATCGATGCGAAAACTACAGAAACTACATTCGATCGTCAAAACGTGTATTTTACTTTGAGTGAAAAATACGTCGCGTAAAACATTTTTTTCAACCAAATATTAAAATTAAAAAACAAAAATTGCCTGTCAATTGAAAATTTATGAAATTTTTGACGTTGCAAACATGTAGAAAAATTCCATAACATTGAAATGTTGTTACACGGTGATTCTAACGATAAATTAATAAAAAATATAATTTATTCAGATTCTCAACTAAAACCACAGTTGTTCCAGATTGCCTACGCTGCAATTTTGAGCGCCTTAAACGACAAAGTATATGATTAAAATATATTTTCTACTATGTTGTATTGTTCTACTGTGATACGACGTTTATTACGTAATTGTCGAAGTAGCGTAAATAACCGATCTTTCCTCAGGGCGGGAGGAAATTGTTTTTTTTTTTTTCTAATTTGCACATTATTCGAGCAATAAAAGACAAGAAGAAAAAAATGTCCATATATATATATATATATATGTAATATAAAAACGAGTATTTTCTCTGCGCGAGATGAGGCAGAGCCTCAACGGTATAAACTCGACGCGAAATTCCTACGCCTCGTATTAATATTTTTAAAATCCGTGTGTAACATAGTCACAAATGCGAAAGTTGTTATATTTTTTTATTACAAATCTTCGTATACATTGTTATATACCAAAATGTAGAAAAGTTTGCAATTTACATGTACAATGTCGCAGCTTTGCATTTTTTGTGTAAGGAACAATTTAAAGCCGACCTCAGAGATGTATACTGAAATAATGTTTGAGCAAAAAAGAAATATATAAACGTGTATACAGCTATAACAGAACGTTTTAATTCCGATGAGATGTTTAATGTTGAGTCGAACGAAACGTTACGATACCCGAACATTCGACTCTTTTCCTATCTATCCGAAACAGAATGTTCTCCTATTTATCAAAGAGATAATTTTCCAATCCCGAATTCCTCGAACAATTTAAAGCCGACCTCAGAGATGTACACTGAAATAATGTTTGAGCAAAAAAGAAATATATAAACGTGTATACAGCTATAACAGAACGTTTTAATTCCGATGAGATGTTTAATGTTGAGTCGAACGAAACGTTACGATACCCGAACATTCGACTCTTTTCCTATCTATCCGAAACAGAATGTTCTCCTATTTATCAAAGAGATAATTTTCCAATCCCGAATTCCTCGAACAATTTAAAGCCGACCTCAGAGATGTACACTGAAATAATGTTTGAGCAAAAAAGAAATATGTAAACGTGTATACAGCTATAACAGAACGTTTTAATTCCGATGAGATGTTTAATGTTGAGTCGAACGAAACGTTACGATACCCGAACATTCGACTCTTTTCCTATCTATCCGAAACAGAATGTTCTCCTATTTATCAAAGAGATAATTTTCCAATCCCGAATTCCTCGAATAATTTAAAGCCGACCTCAGAGATGTATACTGAAATAATGTTTGAACGAAAAAGAAATATATAAACGTGTATACAGCTATAACAGAACGTTTTAATTCAGATGAGATGTTTAATGTTGAGTCGAACGAAACGTTGCGATACCCGAACATTCGACTCTTTTCCTATCTATCCGAAACAGAATGTTCTCCTATTTATCAAAGAGATAATTTTCCAATCCCGAATTCCAATCGCATAATTTTTAAGGTGATGCGCTACTCGTCGTTTTTCTTCGATTATCGCATCACATTTGCTATTTCTCATAAAAGACGAACATCGAACTGTAGATTCGTAAGACGCGGTTCACCGCTCTTCTTTGTTGTAAAAAAGATTAATCGTGTCAAATAAATTTGCATTACAGTTATTGTTACCGGCTGAGAGACGGTGCATTACCTTAAAGCGATGTGTAAGAGACTCAGCCGATAAGAAAAATTGTAATTCCCATTTTTCTGTCACCGAGAACGTTACCCTCCGTTTAAAAATTCTACAGGGAAACGTACTCGTATCTTTATCCGACGGATACAACCGTGGCGGATTAATTCAGGGTTACTCGATTGGTTCTATCTATCTTGTACTTATGTATGTTTCATATAATCTTAAGGGAGCAAAGTGGAGGTCGATAAGAAAAAAGTCAATTTCGTTTTTTCTCTTTTCTTGTATAAATAAAAAAAAATGTTGTCGCACAAAGGCGCATAACGTTATGTACATAATAAGTGTGACGTTAAGTGGAATATTATATCGTAATTATATAAAATACGTTATTATAATATGGAACGGGAGGATCTGCTGCATGAGGTGTCAATGGCTGTCTTTATCATCGTATTCGTTTGGTCGACTGCTAGTACCGATATCCACCATTCCCGCTGGTTTGGTAGGAGTTCGGTCCCTGATAAGACGAGCCACCTCCTCCACGACCACCACCACCACCACCACCACCACCACGTCCACCGCCTGTAAAAAGATAAAAAATATTGTTACACGATGACAAGTCGGTGCCCTGTTTAGAAAATCCTATAAAATCTTATGGTTAATGATGCAGAGTCCATAAACCTCTGATTTATTAAGGTTATCAATGAGTTAATTGGTCTCAAATCGTTTCAACTGGAATCAATTAAATTTGTTTAAGCAGGGTAATCAACGATAATATTTATATATAGACAACTTCTATAAATTGAATAAAAATTTTTATTATTTTTTACAACTTACCGCTGCCTTGTCCACCTCCGTAACCACCATCGCCGCCTCCCGAAGATCCACCGTCCTGATTCTCACCACGAGCTTCAGCGGCCAGGGAAAGATCCACGCCTCTCTGAATTTCTGGTGGAATTGGCGGCGGGGTTGGAAGATGAGCTCCTTGGGGATGAAAACCATCAGCGTCAGCGGTATACGTTACCGTATACTGAACTCCATCGGGTCCTGTGTACGAGTACGATCCACTCACCGCTTCGGTATCTCCTGTAAAATTTCATGAGCTATTTTAATGAATTACAATAATTTTCAAGATTTGATACTACAGAAGACGTGTCCTCGCTATCGGTTAGAATGGTTTGGATTCTCTCCATCTTTCTATTTTACTCGCTACTTATGAACAAATATTTACATTTGTTATTGCAACAATATGACAAAGAGTTTTAGCTGCTTAAAAACGCTATGATCGACCCAAAAGTAGATTCATAATTTCCTAAATAATGTTTTTTTTTTGTTTATTATGAACTAACAATGATTAAAGTAAACTGGTTAAATATTTCCCGTCAACATTTTTTCAGCTCCTTCAACAGAGAGAAAGAGCTCACCTTGCGCTTGACCAGATTCTTGCGCGGTGATGCCATTTCCTGTTTCATAGCTGAACTGATAGTTGCCATCGCCATTGTTCTCGCTGTTGAAGGAGACAATGGGTATCGCGGGGCCGCCGGGACCACCCCCTTGGCCACTGGCTCCTCCACGTCCGCCTCCTCCTCCCGCGCCACCGCCTCCTGAAGAAAAATATTCGATTGCAATTTATTCGAAGACGCGACTACTTGCGGAGAGTCCAGAAGACGACAAGCACGAAGATACTAACCGCCACCGTATCCACCTGCACCTCCGGGTCTTCCGGGTCCACCGCTACCACCACCACCGAAACCTCCGGAACCTCCTGGATTTCCGGGTCCTCCGCCACCACCACCGAAACCTCCGGGACCTCCTGGTCTTCCGGGTCCTCCGCCACCACCACCGAAACCTCCCGGTCTACCGGGCCCTCCGCCACCGCTTCCGGGCCTCGGTCCTGGTATCAAACCCGCTCCACCGGCACCGCCAGTATTTCCGGGTGGAAGATAAGTGCTATCGAGCCTCGCCGCGTAGCAGGTGCCCATCACCGCCAGTAAAGTTAACGCGTATCGCTGTAACAAAATTGATAATTGCGTGTAATGTTATCTAATAACGCGTATTCGATTAATATGTAGCGTGAAACTATAATTCGAAGAAAATTACAAATACCATTTTTTTTAAAAGTAATCAGGAAATCAAATTAATTATTTATTTAACGTTTCTTCTTGTATTAAAAACAGAATACTTTTTTTTACAAGAGAGACAATTGTAAAATGTCAAATTGTTTTGCATCACGTTGATAATTGCGTGTAATGTTTTCGAAAAATATTTTTTAACATTTATTATAAAAAGTAAAATATCAAACAGCAATGAATTTTTTAAAATCAATTTATATTCCATTTCAACGCGTATTCGATTAATATGTAGCGTGAAACTATAATTCGAACGAAATTAGAAATACCATTTTTTTAAAAGTAATCAGGAAATCAAATGAATTATTTATTTAACGTTTCTTCTTATATTAACAGCAGAATAAATTTTTTTTACAAGAGAGATGGTTGAAAACTATCAAATTGTAAATTAGAATATTATATCTTTTCTCTTTCTGATATAGAAAGAGCTATTGGATTCCCAAAGCCATTATTGGCTTTACTCAGTCACTTTATTTATCATTTGAAACACAAAGAAATAAATTTAATTACAATAATTATAATTGTTTATCAATCATATTTTATAATAAAAAAATTGTCCCGAAAATTGCTTTAAAATTACGTTTGTGGAAATAATGTCAGTCGAAAGATAATTTTTTAATCAAATTTTCTCATCGGTAAATCGATAAGTAACATTCTTTTTTCATTCTAAAACACAACAAAGTTAATTTATTTACAATAAATTCAATTGTTTAATAAATAAAGTGAATAATAAAAAATCTCTGAAAAATTGCATGAGATTACGATAATTAAAAATATTCCAAAAAGTTACATTTAGAAATAAATTTTCTTCTCACTGGATGAGGAATCACGTTGTTTTGAATAAAAATTACTTACAAAAATAATTTTTTTCCACGTAAACACAATTATTTGTTAATAAATGTTGATAATGATGAAAAAAATCTTTAAAATTAGATGAAATTGTGTTAATTGAAATGATAGTCGATAGATAATTTTTTAATCAAATTTTCTCATCGGTAAATCGAAAAGTAACATTCTTTTTTATTCTAAAACACAACAAAGTTAATTTATTTACAATAAATTCAATTGTTTAATAACTAAAGTTAATAATGAAAAAAACCTCTCAAAAAATGCATGAAATTGTGATAATTGAAAATATTTGAAAAAGCAACATTTTGAAATTTTTCTTCTCACTGGATGAGGATTCTTTGCAATAAAGATTAGTAAAAAATAATTTAGTTCCCACGCAGAAAAAGTTCTCTTAAAAGTTGCATGAAGTTGTGATGATTGCAAAAAGCTACATTAAAAAAAAAAAATTTCTTGCGTGCGGATAAGGAATCACGTTATTTTAAATAAAAATCACTAAAAAAAATAGATTAGTTCCTACATGAACACAATTATTTAATAATCAAAGTCAACAATCTTAAAAATGGGATGAAATTGTGATAATTGAGACTATGTCGGTCGAATGATAATTTTTTAAAATCAAATTTGCTTCTTCATTGGCTAATAAATAAATTTCATGAATTTCAACTGTTTCTGGAATTAAAAAGTAAAAAAAAAATCGTAAGGAAACTACCGAACAGTTTCCACAGGACAAAATGTCAATAAACAAATTGAAACTTGTTCGAATCAGTCCTACCGCTCTCATTCTCAAAGTCCTGGATGTCCAGTGAACAAAAAAATCAATGTTGGAACCTCGGTCTCTTGCACGTTGAGAGAATCACAACTCGAAAATATATATCCCAGTGCGGTGAACACGTCGGATGGTAATTGTGAATCTATTGCGAATAACCGGGATCTTATATAGCGAGAGAAGAAGAGTTGGTACGGATCGTCTTCCTCCCACCACCTTAGGCCACGTGCTGACTATTTCTCGGTATATTTTCTGCGAAATGCTTGGTAAGTCGAGCGCGAGTGGCACATGAGACGAATAGACGAAGAAAAAACTTTAGATAGGGAAGAAGGTAGAAGAAAAGAAATTTTAGAAGATAATTGCCAAGACAAAGACGCAAACCTAAGGAAGGAGAAGAAGAAGGATACGAAGAAGAAGAAGAAGAAGAAGACGAAGAAGAAGGAGAAGAAGAAGACGAAGAAGGAGAAGAAGAAGAAGAAGAAGAAGAAGAAGAAGAAGACGAAGGAGGAGAAGAAGAAGAGCGTCTCGTCAATATGCACGCGGGGGTTCGCAACGTTTGCGTAATCGGCAGGTGATACAGATCGGCGGGCAAAAGCTGGTGCTCTGTGAAGGTCGGGCAATCGGGTCACATGAAAGTGAACCGTGGAACGAACCACCGCTGTCTTTTGCTACTCCGGTGAGTCTTTGGCGCCTCGTGACGTTCATAAAGCCCCGCATTGCCGTCGTTTATAGATGTTAAATGTTTCGCGCCTTAATTACTTGCCGCGCTGTGAGGATGTTACCTCAGGTACTTGAAGCGCGCATATAACGCATCTTCAGCGCGATATACCAAGCCGCGTAAGTGCATTAATTGCACAACGAGTTCAGGTCATCCAGAGCTCCGGCTAACAAGAATTATACGAGGATATGATTTACGCTTTCCCGTGGAATTTTGTTACCTGGGGATAGAGCAGAAAACCTAGATTGATTTAATAAATAAAAGCGCATTGTTAAAGGCTAATTTATAAAAACTATTCACCGGAATCTTAAGAAAACAAATTCGGAGACCTTGTAACATTTTTGGGGATTTTGACGCTCTGTTTATTTTCTATCCGTAAGGATAGTAAACGATTCTGTATCGATAAAAAATTATTTTACTATCGTTTAGAAGAAATAAATAATTTTTGTAAAGTATAAAACGTATTTTGGACATTGATTCTCTTTCCATTTCTTAATAATCACTTTACCGCGATTGCAATTATAGTGAGATATAAAAAAAAAGGAAATTTCATTCGTATCTTTCTCTACATTTTCTATCCATGTAGCAAATGTCTGTCGGGGAGAGAAAAATACTAATCCAAAGTATCCTGATGTTATACTACCGATCGAACGTTAAAAAATAATTTTTTTTCTTGTTTTTCTTCGCCAAAAATTATATTTCATATTAACGATCAGTCAGTTTGGTATTTAAAAGGTTCTTCCATAGATCCTTTTACATAAACATTTGAACTCGGTTGAACTCTCAACGTCATTTTATTAACTAAACGTGAATGGGAAGACTTCAGCTTATTCAGCAACAAAAGCAAAAGTTGAGCAACTGGTCTGTATGGGCGATGTTAACGAGACTCTTCGAAGCGTTTCAAAGCAGGTCATCATCATCATCATCACCGAGTGTTTTCGGTGTGCTTAGGTGTTTTAACGAGGGCAGAGGCTTCGGTGGTTCCCGGGTCTGTTGAGCTATACGTTGCGAAGAAGATAAGAAAAAAGAAAATGGCCTACACTCGATATCGTTATGATGAGACGAACGAGAGCGAGTGGGGCCGATAATAGGATGCAACGGGCGCGATCGCTCTTTGTATATGTTTCACACAATGCACGTTGTGCTTTCTAAACGTTCTAATACCACGATCTTTCGCTATTAAACACGAGAGAATAACGATTTCTCGACGAAACAGACGAAGAAGAGATGAGAAGAGGTCCAGCCCTTTGACGGCCTCCACGACTATATCCAAGCATTGATCTCTACGCTACGTCTCAACTAACTTGCTCGTGTTATGCCAGAGGTGAAATGATATCTATCCGTGAAGTAATACGTCGAGATGAAGAATTTTTCCCTTTGAATTAATCGCATACGTCGAGACAAATTGAATCGAAGAACTCAATTAGCTACGCGAGATATCTTCTTGACCAGGGATTAGCTCTTAAGAAAATTTACTTAACGACTCGCTTGCAAATAGAGGTTGAGGGGCGAATTACCTTCTTCGATATCTTGGCTACGATTTTAATGGAAATTGTGATTGCGAGCTTTGAATTATTTATTTACAAAGTTAAATAAACGACGATTTTTATTTTATTTATTCATGTATCAGAATTTTTTTTTTATCCTACGGAGCAGGAACGGAGAGGAGCTGGAATGATATTTTCTATCATTTATTTTGTAATATTTTCCCTAATATTATTATTTAATAAATATATATTTATCGTTGCAATATTATTTACTTAATAATTAAACTCGATGCGACTGCATTTCTTAAATTGCAGGAAGGCGCTGATACAATTTTTTTTCCTTTGTATTGATATTTCAGGGAATTATCAAATGAAAGTATCTAACGTTTCAACTGTTTTTGAGTTAAATAAACTCAAAGAAAACTTGCAATCATCACTGTAATTACCGATACGTCGTATGTACCTTAAGGGTTAAAGAGATGCAATATTATTTACTTAATAATTAAACTCGATGCGACTGCATTTCTTAAATTGCAGGAAGGCGCTGATACAATTTTTTTTCCTTTGTATTGATATTTCAGGGAATTATCAAATGAAAGTATCTAACGTTTCAACTGTTTTTGAGTTAAATAAACTCAAAGAAAACTTGCAATCATCACTGTAATTACCGATACGTCGTATGTACCTTAAGGGTTAAAGAGATGCCTTTCCCACGATTCGAAAAATAGATGAAAATCATTTTTTGTACCACAAACGCAACCGAGAAAACACCTCGAGTCGAAGAAGACTATAAGCCGCTCTGTAAAAGGTAGCTGAGATACACAGTTTTTTCTTGTTCGACAACAGAGACACGTGCGCACGACTCTTGTTTGGAGAACGTAAATTTGTTTTATTAAACATCATCGATATAAAATATTAAATCTACGTTTCTACGCGTTTCGCTGCACGTTTTATCGAATATAAAAAGCATCACAATGACCGAACGTTTGCCTGTCTCGATGATCGAAACTCTCTGTCTATATATTCGAGAACATAGACTTTCTAAAGGGGATGCCAATGAACGGTTTTACGTAATACCATAGTGAGATCATATTGGAAATACTCGTGGTATCATCTTATCGTCTCGGGATCTGCCCTCTGAACGAGTTATGAAAGCTTGCACCATACTCAATGAATCGTTAAACCGCGAAGGAACTCCAAGTCTATCATCAAGTGGAGTAACAGATCTGTAGTTTCGGTTTAAGGAACTTTAACCAGAACATTAAATTCTCCAAAGAGTTTAATTTTCTTTGTGGCTAAACAAAATCAATTACTCGAAACTCGAAGTTGTTTTGTTCGTTTTGGTGATTTAGCTGTGCCTGCTGAGTAAATCTGCAGCCCTTCGCTGAGAAAATTTACGGAAGAACGTTTTTATGTTTCTTTGTGTTATCATTTAGTAAAAAGTTTCAAATCGAATCGATTCTTAAGGTGATGCTGTGCCCCTCGGTCGGTAACAAAAACTGTAATGCAAATTTCTCTGTCACGATTGATCTTTCGAGTAAAAGATGAGAACGATCAACTGCGCCTTACAATTCTACAGTTCACCGTCCTTATTTTTTATTCGAAAAATTTGGAAAATTCTGTTATCACTCTCAAACGTATGGCGATCTGAGAGAAAAAGATAACACGTAGCAAATCGTCTTAAAGGGAGGTTTATCGCTGTTGAAACATGAATTTTCTGAGCAAATGTCTGAGTTGTGGGGATCAATTCGTACCACGTTAACGCAGTGAGTCCCACACTTCTGAGATTTAAAAAAAAAAGTGATTGATGTAAAATTAACGAAGAATTAAATAAAAACAAATATTTAGTGGAATTCTTGTGAAAAATAACTCATGTAAAAGGTAGAACATCTCTGGGTGCCACTTAAGACGATGTGAAACATATTCTCACAGCAATTCTCTCTCATTTCGTCTTAAGCGCCATTGCTTAAATGTTTCTCAGGTCCATATACGTGTTTCACACACTTTTAACGATACGAGGTGAATAAAAAAAATCGCCGTGTTTCGAGATGAGCGTAACGAGTCATTGCACGTGTACTATTTGACGACGACGATGATAGCGTGTTTGTACACTCACTGGTTATAGAATAGGGCCAAGCGAGCGAGCGATCGAGAATGCACCTTCTATCATTGACTCGCGCGTGCATAAACGCAATTGCGGAAGCATTTCACTAATCTCATTGCGAGAGACGCGTGCACACACAGCGAGAACGATGCTCATCGTGTTCAGAGGGACCGTTCGAATCGTTTAGTTTTCTTACGAGTAGGGGAATTTATTGATTTCACTCTCTCATCGTCGACAGGCAGACAGGCCAACGGGGCATCTTCGTTATCGAAGATGCTTTCTCTCTCTCTCTCTCTATGTGTGTGTGTGTGTGTGTGCACGCGGACTGCATACCGCGTGCGCTTAGATTCTTTCGAAAGATGCTGCAACTGTCCGGCGGACCCCGCGAGCCTCTCTGTGAAATAAGACGAAAAAACTGAGAAAAAATAGAAATTGAAGAGAAGAGAAGCGAGAGAGAGAAAAAAAAAACAAATTACTGCGGTCTTGCGACGCGATCCATCCCGCGTTCTTTCCATTGCTTCTGTGCCTTGACGCAATATAACATCGAGGACGATCCAGTGCGCGAGATCTTGAGGATTAGTCGGTGCATCTCTACCAAGCCTCGCGTGGATTAGGTTGACGCAACGCGAATACCTCCGGAGATGTCTCATAACGGAATTCGCAATAATTCTTTGCTGATATCTTCTACTGCTTTGCTCACACAGTTCGGGGACTCTCAACAGCGGTGCTGACAATGCGGACCATGTTCCTACGAAGGATCGACACCTAGAAAAAAAAAAAAATTCACGATAAAACAATCATTTCTGTTGATATTTCGTTATTTCTTGTAACGTGAAACATCGAAAAATCATAGAAAATCTAAAGAAATCGTAAGAAATTTCTCTAATAATCATATTTTCTGAATTGTTATAATGTTGTCAAATGCCGAGCTATGAAACAATGAAAAAAATTGACAGTTTTATCCACACCGGATGTCTTAATAAATACGATAATGTTATATTTACAACTAATTTATTATTAAATCATCGTTTTCTTGAGCTAATTATCAATTTTTAGAACGATACGAAGGTAGAAAACCTTCCATCTACGGAACGGTGGATGATTTTTATATTTAACCGACTACCAGCCCTCTTCATTACGAACAATTACAAATAATTTAGACAAATTGCGATCGATAGCAGTGATTTTTTTTTTTTTTTAATTTGAACTTTAATTCCATTACCTAGGAGATCGTGTCGTTTATTTACGATAATAAAATTAACTCTAAAAGTACCAAACACTTAAAAAATGCCACATAGAATTATTATTAAATAATTATCTTAAAAAAAATAGAAAAAAAAAAGATTTTTATGTTCGGTCTGGCTTCGAGTGACCTGCATTACCCAACAATATTTAATGGAGTATTATTTCAACACTGAGTCGTGGATATTTAGCGGGCGCGGCCGAAATGTGTCGCAGACCCGAACAACAATAGCTTCGTAGCATCATCAACGACGGCGGCGGCGGCAGCGGCGACGAAGACGACACGAGTCCTTTCTCTAGGATGCCGGGTGACCCCTGCGGTGCAGTCGAATCTCTCAAACATCGATGTACACTCACCCATAGTGAACGGCATAAACGTCAGTTATGGGAGGAGAGGGCTTCCCGGACTCTTTGAAAAAAGAAGAGAGGAAAATATATAGTGCACCGTTGGTTTATAATGCTCGACAAGTATGGAATTGCATAATGGGAATGGGTGCATCACCGAGTAGTAACCGAGCGAGTTCGCGTGCGAGAGACAGCGCTATTAGCCATTCTCGCTGATGGAGAAGCGCGGACACTGTCCTCCAATTCACTCGACGTGACCTTTATAAAACGCGAGATAGTTTTAAGCCGCCTGTACAATATTATATACGTGTCGTACTTGGCGAATTGCGGTGGTGTTGGTACCGCACGTTGTGTTATCTCGCAGCCGCGAGATCCACGCTCTATAATAGAGCGCCCGCTATATACTTGCGTATGAATCGAAGCGCAGGACCGAGAAAGAAAATCTCCGGAGATTCTCCGGACGATCCAATTTCACGCATTGCAAACAGCGTCCAAGCGTGGGCTTCACCTGTTTGCCTTGGATTTTCGCACGATATAAGGGAAGATCCAGAGCGAAGAAGAAGCGCATCGGCCGATGGACGACGTTTACGAAAGGCTGTTGGTTTCGTATTCTATCTATCATGCAACATTTTCTCTCTTTCTCTTATTCTTTTTCTTTTCTTTTCTTTTCTCGAGAATAACGAGATTTCGCGATTATCACATGTTTCACTGTAACACGACCGGCCATGAGATCTGCTTAACGTAGACTTATTGGAAACTCAATCGCGAAATGCTTTGCTACTATTGCGCGTGGTATACGATCCGTTATTGCGAACGACTGTGAAGCCTCTCGTAATACCGATAGATAATTCTCGATATGGATCCGGATTCCACGTTCGTCGTCGGTGGATTTTTGCTGCGTGACGTATGTCTCATTAATTTACAATGGGTTTGTATTCTTTCTTAAATCTAACTCTCATAATCGAAATTTAAAAGAAAAGAATATTCTATGAATTTCGATCTAGAATTCGCATCCTTTTAACCCCACGAGTATCGATATATAGACAAATATATTTATCGATTTATGCGTCAGTGATACTCAACGGGTTCAACTCCAACGCTTTTACAAAGAGGTCAAAGACTGTGAATACAAAACGATATACTTTTATTATAATTAAAAAATCTAGTATGATCCATATGAACAATGACGTACAGCCTGCTGTTAAAGTTCACATTTCCGACATCATCTCATCCATCTCGTCGCTATTGAGCATTTCCTCGATATTCAGCGGTTCGATTTTGCTCGTCAGTTTCTTTGCGGTCGACGAACTGCCCATTGTTCGCGATGAGGATGGCGTACCAACATTTCGCGATGACGACGGTGTACCAAGATTTTGAGATGGTGTCTTGACACCACGCGACGGTGTAACGACGCTTCGAGACGGTGTACTCGGCACTCTGTCACTTTTAAACTTTTCAACATTCCCATTGCTCTGAGAGCTCTGCGTCGAGGAACCCATGGATTTTGTTATAATTTCACGACTCTGGACGAAATACGCGTTTGGATGTTGAAACGGCCGGTCCGGAAGACACTTGTGCGTCACTTCGAAACATTTCATGCACGCCAGATTGTAGTGACCGTCCTTTGCCAGTTCTGCCGCTTCGCTGATACCTGTTAACATTGTTTTTTTTTAATTCTTCAATTTGTTAAAAAGTTTGACAAAAAAAATTGTATTGGATTCTTGATACCATTTTTTACCGATGAATCTTTTTTTTTTTTTACTAATATCGATGTCCCCCGCCCCAACCCTGTGATACTCTATCGATCGGTGTATTTATTTTTCATTTCCAATATCTAGTTTGACTAACGTTTTCGCTCGTTTTCCTGACAAATATCTTCAAAGGAAATCCGTAAATGGTCATTTTTTGGTCTTTATTGTCTCGATTGCAAGGATCGTATTATTTATCTGATTTTCCAAATGATATTAACGATTTTTTTAATTAAAAACTTTGCAAGTTCGACTTTTTGTCACATGAAATAAGAGTAAGAAAAAATTCTATATAATATCGATTCTGGATGGCTGACTGATAAATAAACTAGTTGTAAGTTGTGTGAGCTTCTTTCTTTTTTTTTTTAATATTTACAAAATGTAATATTTATAAAAAAAATATTAAAGTTAATTAATTTGAAATATTTATTGCAATAGAATACACATTAATTCTTTCGTGTGTCACTGACAAATATATCCGCCAATATCGATAAATCGATATAATTTTGATAAATAAGGAAAATATATAAATGTATAAAATTGTTTTACTAACCGGAGGCAGGAAGACCATAATTGGTGAGCTTTTGCTTAAGAGTATCGGTGCTCATGTGTCTGAATGGACATCCGTGATATTCTCCAGGTCCAGGTTGGCTGGAGATGATTTTTTGGCAGCCATAAGGCGTGTAATTCGTCTGTTTACCCAATTTGCCGTAGGAGTACTTGATGCCATAAGTATATTCTTTCTCGAATTTCTCAAGATCCATTTTCTTCGTGAATTCCGTTCGCCAGAATCGCATAGCATTCTCGAGGGTAACGCCGATTCCTTTAATAAAGAGGCCGTACTGCATTCGTCCGTGGTTTTTTAGATGATGATCAGTCTTCAGGGTCTCGTGGAGAGTTCTCATACACATCGGATAAGAAATCTTGGAGAGTTCATCGAGACTCTCGATCGGCACCTCTGTCGTCGACCACATGACCTTTGTCATACCCGAGAAAACGTTCGGCAGGCTACTCAGGTACGAACTGAGCCGGTCGTCGTCTTCGAGCATTTTTAAATTTTTCGATGATTGCTGCAGATAAAAAAATTTCCATAAAGATTTGGTAATTTAATTGATCGTTAAGACATCGAGTTGTTTGAACCGCGCTGTCACTGTGAAGCCGAAAAAATTTGGAGCACATTGAAAGCAAATCTCGGATTCTACCGAAGAAACTTTATTTCGCATTGATATAAGAAAATAACATTTACAATTACGATGCTTCCTGATAAAAGTAGAGATGTCCGATGTAAATAATTATTTTTTGTTTAATTTATTTAATTCTATTGAACTATTTCTAATATAATTGAGTAACATTTGTAATCTAAAGATTTAAAAAGAACAGTAAATGACTCACCGTGAGTTCGTTACTCAGGAAAACCTTGAACTCAGAGACAAAAAGAGAGATAAGCTCGATCTCTGGTATATACGCCAATCCCTTGTGAACGTAGACCCTTCTTCCTTTGATTAAATCAGAAACTTTTTGGAAGGGAACCTTGTAAAAGTCATTTTCTACGGATGATGTTTTGGCAGTAGAAATGTGAAGATATTCTTTGAGATCGTCCTTCTCCTCTTGCGAAATCTGCGGTGCAATAACATTTTTTATAAATCCATTATTGATCACTCAACGATATAGCTCGATGAAAAAGCCAAATATTTTTTTCAATAAACAAATATTAGTTTCTTCGATTCCCTTCGCTTGCTCTAACAGCAGTTGCCCTGCAGCGAACTACATTGCAGCGGTAAAAAAGAAGATTCGTCACGATAGTAAAATCAATTGATCCTGCGTAACATTCCTTTTTTCTTTCTTTATTTGCTATCTGTACTCATGGTTGACGATTAACAAAACTTACAGGTACATATTCAAAGTCATTGAGGTTCAACAACTTGTTTATTCCTTCTCTCTTTAAGGAGGTGAATCTGAGCTTAAAATACTCGACTTCCATGTTGAGAAACCATCTTCTAAGTTCAACATTTTGGCAGTAAGCTAGCCTCAGAATAAAGTGCGATATGTGATCTCGCTTTCTCGCTTGCAGTATGCCATCCGTATGTGTCGAACAGCCGTCACCTTTGAGCAACATTGCAGGATAAGCGAAGCCATCCGTTCTCAATAAACTTAGAAGAGCAAGTTTCTTTTCTTCCGCATTTTTCAAATCGGTTCTTTGAATCGTTGATTCTACTGATTGAAGTACTGTGAAATAAAAGAAATTTTTCATCGATAAGCAAATCGTACGGCGCATAAATAATTTTTCAAAAATCATTCTTAATTATTAGCTTTTTCTTCAAAATTCATATTACAAAGAAAAATTTTATTCAAATTTTTTAAATGTAACTCTCCGTCTCCGCACTGGGTCTTGGAAAGGACAGTCGACATTTCTATCTCTCTTTGTATCACCGAAATGAGCATTTTTAGTAACAAAAAATAAATGTTAAATGGAAATCTTACAATTTAAAAAATTTTAGAGATTTTTTTTACACAAACGTTATGCCGTTATGAACAATCATTCGTACGAGATATTTGATTCTATTAATGATAATAAAAATATAAACCTTCTCCTTAATCTAACAATCTCCAACTATACTTGATCTGTACTAACGATCGTGATGATTTGAATTTTATAGAAAAATCTTTTGCCAATTTTTAATAATATAAATAAATCAATATTATATTTTTTTTATTTCCATCTCTCGTGTCTTCAAAAATGATAATTTTAGTAACAAATAATTAATAAAAAATATGAATCCTACATTTTTAATAGTTTAGATCCAGAAATTGTTTTACACGAACATTGCGCCGTTACGAACAATAATTTCTCTACTGAAATCTGTAGATCTCTTCCTTGATTTAACAATCTCCAACTATACTTTCCATCAATATTGTGGAAAAGTAATGTTTACGATGATTTGAATTTTATAAAAGAAATCTTTTGCCAATTTTTAATAATAAAAATTAATCAATATTATATTTTTTTAATTTCCATCTCTCGTGTCTCCAAAAATGATAATTTTAGTAAGAAATAATTAATAAAAAATATGAATCCTACATTTTTAATAATTTGGATCCAGAAATTGTTTTACACGAACATTGCGCCGTTACGAACAATAATTTCTCTACTGAAATCTGTAGATCTCTTCCTTGATTTAACAATCTCCAACTATACTTTGCATCAATATTGTGGAAAAGTAATGTTTACGATGATTTGAATTTTATAAAAGAAATCTTTTGCCAATTTTAAATAATAAAAATAAATCAATATTATGTTTTTTTAATTTCCATCTCTCGTGTCTCTGAAATGATCATTTTTAGTAACAAATAATTGATAAAAAATATAAATCCTACGTTTTTAATAATTTAGATCCAGAAATTGTTTTACACGAACATTGCACCGTCATGAATGATACAATTCCATTGATAAAAAAAATATATAACATGTTACTTTGTATGAATTTGATGGAAGATTAATGTTTACGATGATTTGAAATTTATTAGAAAAATCTTTTGTCAATTTTCAATAATGAAAATGGATCGATTAAATTTTAAAAAAATTAAAAGCATAAAAGAAAAATAGTAATCCTACTTGTTTTAATTTACATCCAGAAATTGTTTTACACTATCGTTACGTTGTTATGAACAATAATTCTTATGAGATATTTGATACAATTCCATTAACGATAATAAACATATAAAATATGTTTCCTCTACTGAAATCTGTAGATCTCCTCCTTGATCCAACAATCTCCAACTATACTTTGCATCAATATTGTGGAAAAGTAATGTTTACGATGATTTGAATTTTTTAGAAAAATCTTTTGTCAATTCTCAATTAAAAAATAAATCAGTATTATTTTTAAATAAAATATTATTGCAGCATTGGGAGCTTTTCATAAATATAATAATAATAATAATAATAACAATAATACTACATTAAGAAATTTTTTTAAAATAATAAATTCTATTGGAAAATCTAACCTTGACGTCTTTCAAGTCCAAAATCCTGAAATTCCTTGAGACTGATATCGCCGATCGGAGGAATTTTATAGAATTGCATGTCATGAGGATATATCTCGCGAAGAACATTGTCTTCGTGTTTGACAGTGTAACGCTTGCGTTGCGTGTATTCCATTGTCGTCAGGTTCGATAAAAGTATTTGTTTTCAAAACAATTGACAATTAACGTATGTCTTATAAAAAAATTCGTAAAAAAAAAAAAATTGAACGGCAGTGATCTACACATCGGTCAGCAACAATCCTCCATTTTCTGCGCAAATTCCCGCCAAAATTGCTTCTGCCGTGATTGTCAAAAAGCTTGTTGAAGCGCTTGTGCGGTGGCGCCACGTGACAATCGGATCAGCGCCATCTCTCGAAGTTCTTACGAACTTTTGAAAGGACAACGGCGCGTTTCCCGATTTCGATCATTGAGCCATGGGCCATGTGCATATGTAAAAATCTTGTTTTAGTTTATTTCTCTTCTTCTTCGATGAAGTTTTAAGGCTCGACGACGAGAACCATAATTCTCAGCAGGCATGGTATCTCTCTGATAACAAAAAAAAAAACGTTTTGACACTGGTATCTCGTCCGTTTCGCGAATAGGAAATGTAGAATTCAAACGTAACACGAGACGACGAGGCGGGAAGTAATTTTTTTGAAGCTTTGAAAAAACGTTGTCAAAACGCACGTGTGGCAGCGCCACCGGATACACTCACTAGCGTCATCGCTTGAGATATTCGCGAAACGTTTCGAACTCAAGGCGTTTAATACGTACTGGCGGGGTGACGATTGTGACGAATCAGCGAGTCGCATTCTCCGGTTAGAACCGTTAGGCCACATGCTTTTATATATCTGACAACAAAGAAAATGTTTTCGCGCCGGGAGACATCGCGGTCGTCTCTCAGTTCGCG
Source organism: Cylloceria caligata (assembly GCA_963942595.1). NCBI lineage: Eukaryota > Metazoa > Arthropoda > Insecta > Hymenoptera > Ichneumonidae > Cylloceria > Cylloceria caligata. The sequence goes on along the minus strand of OZ012705.1, from coordinate 78,215,109 downwards.
TGAGGAAAGCCATTCCGGAAGGGTACAAAGGATCATTTTTCGGGACGATTTCGACGAATTACTGGAAGGTCTTGTCAGTGCGGTTTGTCATTATCTTTTTCTCCGAGTAAACACACATCCTGTGTCGTTTGTTTCACGTTTTGTAGTCAAATAAAAAAATTGCCAAAAATGAAACAAACGCCGAGAGTAGAGAGACGAACAACGTGGTCCTCTTTCGCACGGCGGTAACCAACGTTTTTCAAGATTATTGCCGAGTGAGGTAAGAAAGACAAAAACAAATTGCAATTGTATCTCGATAAGAGCTTTGCCCTTGTTATCTTCGTCCTTAAGATATTTGTATATTATTATTATTATATATATTAGATTCTACGTGACAAAGATCGCTTGATCTCGCTATCTCTAGAGCTCTTACTTTTTGCTTCCTCATGGTGTAAACTTTATTTTTCAAAAGAAATGTCGCCACTTTGATGTCAGAGATTTTTTAATTAATAATGCGCGCGCTGTGTGTGTGTGTGTGTGTGTGTGTGTGTGTGTGTGTGTGTGTGTGTGTGTCAGGTCTGCAAAATTGAAACCTCTATCACGGCTTTGTCTATCGAATTGAAATTTGCCACGCGGATTAATTAACGTAATAATTGAAGTTTAAGCATTATTTTGAATATCATATTACTATATCTGTCCGTGATCTAACTCTTGGAAATTTCGTTCACGGAAATTTCTAGCGAAAATCTTAAACCTACGACCGCGTTTAAAAAAAATGTCACAGAACACGGAACCAGCGAAACGAAAAGAACTCGAATTAGAACCTTGCACGTTTCTTTCTATTTAATTTTTTATCTTTGACAACGTTATCTCTATGACGCGGTATGATGATTGATTTTTTGTTCCTCATAGAGAAAGCTTTGTTGATAAATTTTTGGTTCCTCGTGAGTGAAGCTTTGTTGATACATTTTTGATTCCTCGTTAGTGAAACTTTGTTGATACATTTTTGGTTCCTCATGAGCGAAGCTTTGTTGATACATTTTTGATTCCTCATAGAGAAAGCTTTGATGAAAAAATGTTGGTTCCTCGTTAGTGAAGCTTTGTTGATAAATTTTTTATTCCTCATAGAGAAAGCTTTATTAATACATTTTTTATTCCTTGTGAGTGAAGCTTTGTTGATAAATGTTTGGTTCCTCGTTAGTTAAGCTTTGTTGATAAATTTTTTATTCCTCGTGAGGGAAACTTTGTTGATACATTTTTTATTCCTCATAGAGAAAGCTTTTTTGATTCCTCATAGAGAGAGCTTTGTTGATACATTTTTGGTTCATCATAAAGAAAGCTTTGTTGATTGATTTTTGGTTACTCGTAAAGAAAGTTTTGTTGATCAATTTTGGTTCCTCGTAGAGAAATCTTTGTCGATTGATTTTTGGCTCACAGAGAAAGCTTTGTTGATCGATTTTTGTTTTCTCGTAGAGGAAACTTCGTCAAAGATTTCAACGAATATAATAACAACTCGGTTCGTTATATCTTTGAGAATTAGAATCGAGAAAATAGAATAAAAATATTCAAATTTCTATAAAATCTAAAACGTTTTACCGAACTTTATCAATTTGAATATAAACCTCTACATTTATTAGTTATTTTTTTCTACAAATGTTGAGTTCAATCGATTAAAGTTTACGCTAGAAAGGGACAACGTCCATTTTTTCGAAAAATCAAAAATCCCAATCACTTTGAATTTTAATTCACACAGAATATAAATTGACAAAAATTTCATTAAAAACTAATTGGTTTTAATAGTTTACAATGTGTCCGTTAAATTTTACTAAATTATATTTTACAAAAATTTCAGGTATCCACCGATTGCGTTTTTTTTTTCAAAAAAAAAAAAAACAAAATATACGATAGGAAATTTTCATTAAATAGCTATTTTTGTTGATTAATTGGATTGCATCGATTGGCCATTACGCCGTGCAATATCTCAAAAGATTTATTAAAAAACACGTCAGAACGGTTCGTTGAAATGTTGGAAGAAAAAAAAGTGACAAAGCGAAAAACATTTTTTCATCATTTTATATTTTTTCGCTTCACCGTACACGATACTTATTTTTTTTAATGGTGGAAACCAGAATCTATCAATGTACTTTCTCATAGAAGACGGATCCAAAAGAATGAGGAAGAAATGCACAAGATTCTACTTTACAACCTTCTTTTTTTTTTCTCTCTACTTTTTCTATACTCTCATTATAATTCACACTCCCAAGATCGTCGTTTACGAAGGAGATTCGATCGGGAGGTCGCTCGATGCGATGAAACAGTACAGTCGGCTGCTGTGGAATCGTGAGTGCGAATACACACGGGGACCAAAGACCAAACGATGGTGTCACTCGATGTCATTGGCCTCCGCGGTTTGCATACTAATGTATCTTTCTCCTCGTTCTCTCTTGACTCGACCGCTTTTTTTTTTCTCTCACTCTCAGCTCTCAGCGCGGCTCAGAGTTCGTGTAGTTCTCTTGGATGAGCTCACGTGGCCGGTCAAATATCCGGTGTATGTGTCTGGCCGGTTCGCTGGACCGTTCGTTTTTCTTCCTTATTAAACTATCGGATCCTTCAGCATCGATTTTAAGGAGGCTGGAACGTTTAACAATAGTCAAATCAGTGCTAAATCATCTGAAATTGTTTCTACGGTGTTCAATGGTTTAATTGTCTTTTTTTTTTTTTTTTTTTTTTTTTCAATGTTAGTTTAGGCAGCGACATGTGTTATTAATATATAAATGTATTCACAGCTATGTTTTCAATAGAAAGTTGATTGATATGTGTTGATTGATATGTCCTAATCGATTCGATTAGGCGAGATATTATTAGTTGTTTGAAAGTTATAATCGATTGCTTATACGGCGTCAGAGAAACGAATGGTTGTAACTTTTAAACAACTTGTAATATAACATATCTAGATGGTCGATCGATAAAGTATCTTTCAATAAAGATAATAAGTTATAACTCATCGTTATCTAACAAGTATTATGATTTAATCTTCGAAAAAACTCCACGAAATAATTCGCATAAATTGATACATTTTTTGTTTACAATTATTTGATCAAGGATGAAAGATTTTTTATGTCACGATTGATCTTTCGGATAAAAAAAAACGAGAACAATGAACCGTACAGTTGGGAGACGCGTTTTACCGTTCTCCTCTTTTATCCGAAAGATCAATCGTTGCGAAGAAATTTGAATTATCGTTTTCGTTACCGACCGAGTAGGGTAGGACATCTTTTTAATAACACATGCTGCTGTGATAATTACACTCCAAATCAACCTATTGAACTACCAAAAATTGTAGAAATTGTTTATAAAAAAAAATTAGCCTTGATTTTACTGGTGTGAAACGCTTCGATCTTTTAACAGTCTCGAAATCTACGAGCGTGTTGTATCGAGACGCGCTACACACGACCTCTTGTCCCAACCGTGTAACCCGTTATTCTCGTAACTTCGAAGCATCCTTCACGATCGTGTCAAATCGAATTATACATTGGATGTTATGTGATCGAATTTTTGTTCTTTTTAAAAATCTTTTATCTTTACTCGCGACGAAAAGTAAATATTATATTTTATGATAAAGCGTAAAACACTACGGTTGTCAGTATTGTTCTTTTATTTTACGTCTTTTTGTTCTCTAACTTATTCGATTATGTTGCCTAATTGTTTCGTATATAATATGTTAACCCTAAAAGTTTATTCCGAAGTCTTGTGGCAAAGCAATTTCATTATTCCTAAACTCTTACTTGCATAGAAAAAATGTTTAATAATAGTTTTTTTTTTTTTATAAAAACAACACTGTAACGTAAAGTTATCATCTCGATGTATATAAAAGAATTTTTTAACTTTTGTCAATACATAAGGAACATGAATTTAGAAAAATAATTATTTGAGACGAACGAGTCTGCAGTAGCAAGATTTTTTGTCAGTGACAACTGTGGGATAAAAGTTGTTTTCTTCGTTTAAATGATTCGTTTGATTTCCAAACATCCTCATTTTTTTTGTATTTACATAAATAACATTTCTTTGATCTTCCAACTTATTCGTTTGAGTTGTCTAATTGTTAAGTATTTAATATTTTTTATCTAAAAGTATATTCTGAAGTCTTGTGGCAAAGAAATGTAATTTTTCTTAAATTTTTACCTCCATAGAAAAAAAGTTTAATAATAGTTTTAAATAAAAACAACACTGTAACGTAAAGTTATCATCTCGATGTATATAAAAGAATTTTTTAACTTTTGTCAACACACAAGGAATATGAATTTAGAAAAATAATCCAGGACGAATGAGTCTACAGGATTAATTTGATGAATTACGACTATGTGGGATAATGGTTGTTGTTTTTTTTTTTTTTCACTTGAATGTAATTCATTTAACTTCCAATAAACCTAATTTTTATTTAATATTTGAAACCTAAAAGTTTATTCTGAAATTTCGTGTCAGAGCAATTAAAATTTTTCTAAATTCTTACCTACGTAGAAAAAATATTTAATATTAATTTTAAATAAAAACAACACTGTAACGTATAGTTATCATCTCGATGTATATAAAAGAATTTTTTAACTTTTGTTAATAAAGAAGGAACAGGAATCAAAAAATAATTGAACACAAATGAGCCTGCAGGATTAATTCAATGAGTTACGACTATGTGGAATAATGGTTCTTTGTTCTTTCACTTAAATGTTATTCATTTAATTTCCAAATATCTTCATTTTTTGTTGCACTTACGTAAATAACTGTTACCGACCCTCGGTCGGTAACAGAAACTGTAAAGCAAATTTCTCCGCTATGATTGATCTTTCGGATAGAAGAGAAAGATGGTAAACTGTAGAATTGTACAGTCAATCGTTCTCGTATTTTATTCGAAAGATCGATCGTAACGGAAAAATTTGCGATAAGAAAATTGTTCCATCTCTCTCGCACGTGCGTCGATATGAGAGAGAGAGACAGAGAGAGAGAGAGTCAGACGACATGTAGCGCATCGTCTTATGGTTTTGATATTAAAAAACAATGTTTATTATTTTTTTTTATTGAATTATAACGTTACAATAATTATTTAATTATAATTATTTTTTAAAATATTTATTTTATGTTCCTTTTGATTTTGGTGTTTCCATCAAAACGTTTTCATAGTCCTTGTCTTCTCCGTCATATTCTTAGTATTCGACATCTCAATTTTCACTCCCGTGGCCGAAATCTTCCTTCAAATTCTCGCCGCTTGTCCTCATTCTCGAATAGAAGTTTGCCGCGGGTTCGTTTCTTCGTTCCAACGCTCTCGTCCCTTCTTCCGCACGGTTAAGTTTTCAACCCATTGTCCTTGACGGTTTGCGTGGACCAGGGCTCGTCGGTCGCTCTGCCACCGCGCTACCGCGGTACAACGATAACCCTCGGGTTTGCTCGTGTCCACGGGTGTAGAAGCCCGAGAACCGAGAGAGATCCTTTGAATTCTTTTCGAGACAAAGGGGCAACCGCTCCGGGGCCCGGTTTCTGTGTGTTGCCGCTGCTCGTTGCTCCCTTGCCTCGCTCTGTTCCCTCTTTTGCTGCTGCCCTACGCAGTCGTTCGTGGGCCTAAGTACACGCAGCTCATTCCGTGAGTACCACTCGCGAACATCACTCGTCTTGCTACGACGTCTCGCTATTCATTTTCCTAGTTTCTTCAAAGCACAGTAATAACGATAAATAAATAAAATAATAATAATTTTAATAAATTCGTTAAGCCCGACTCGTGACGCAAATAATTTTTCATCGGAGCTTCCACCTCTCGTGAAGAGTGAAGAGATCCTCGGGAGCTGTTACCGCTTCTTCTTCTTCTGCTGCTGCTGCTGCTGCTGCTGTGTTGTCCCGCTTTTCGTTCTCTCGAACGGGTTCTCGCGAAGCTCCGTTACTTTGACTCTTGCCGGAAATCGAATATCCGTACTCGTAAATATCATGCCGATAACTATAATTACGCTGGGGTGAATTGTTGAGGAAAATACGTAATTTAATAAGCGAGGTGAGTGTTCCATATACCGAACGTCGAACGTATATCAATTTAATTATTTCCAAGGAGTAGACATTTTTTATTTTCGTTATTTTAATAATTTATCTTTATTTTATCAAAAAGATTTTTCACTTGTTACGTATTATTGTTATTAATGTATTCAAATAGTTGTTCTTATCGTTGATAACATTTTTGAGATCATTGGATTATTAACGTATGACAATAAATAAGAAAAATAATCAATATTTAAAGATTAATGTTTAAAAAAATGTTTATCTTTAAGAATAAAAATATTTTTTATGAAAATTTTACTTTTAATACACATTTGATGGTTTTAAAAAAGAAAAACGTAGAAAAATTTCATTCGTTTGGTTGGAGAAATGATTTAAACATCGTTGCAAAAATATATTTCGATGTAATATTCGTGTAAATCGTATGTTTGCGCTTATACAATTAATTTAAATTGTCATTTACATATATTTAATGATCGTTTGGTACGACTTACTACTTTTCTTTCTCCGAATTCTGTATTGGCAATAATTATTGACAAGTAAAACGTAGAGAAGTACAAGAGCACGAGCGAGTGAATGCTGCAACGAATTTCTTTGAATAAATTAACTTCTGTCGTAAAGACATTTAATTTCTTCTGGTTAAATGCGCGACGAATGACTCGACGCTCTGTAATGAACGATTTCCCGCGAGAAAAACAGTTTAAAAGTAACAAATTGTTATTGGATTACAGATTCATGGATCGTCATCGATGAAGAGTTGTTTCAAAATTCTTTGATCGGTGTGTACGATTAGGTCTGGACAAATGCAAATTTGTTGTTTTATTTATCAGATTGCACCTGTCCCGGCCTGATTACGCACGCCGTGTTCATCACGACAATCGAGCGTAGTTCGTCAACGTTAAATAAATTTTTAAAAAACAACAATCCTCGGTTTGTGTTTCAACGAAGAAATATTGAGGATAGAGAGAAGAAGGAACACTGAAATAATAATCGTAAAAATGTGCGCCAACCATCTCGCAACTCAAAATGAGAATAATATATCACGTACAGCAATATATATTATAAAAAGGGAAAGAGAAAAGAAGAAAAGAAAAGAAATTATGAAAAGGTACGGGGGCGGTACACACGGGGAAGCTGGTTGGCGTGCCAGAGAGGAAGAGGCATGAGCTCTTTGTTTGCATTTAGGGACAAAGAAAAATTCGATACCCGGCGATAGTATTACGCCACGCACATGTACAGGAAACTTACACGCGTGATCGTCACTCGTTCTCGTCTCTTTCTCCAAGCCTATTCACCTTAGACCACATAAAAGCGAACGACGCGCGTACGAGACTGTGTGTACTGACGACACACGAGTATCAGCAAAGAGTGGAAACTACACGCGCGACCTCGTGCGTCCCGTTCCCTCGAATCTGGGATCTCTTCACACGCTTCTTTCAATCATGTGCGTATTAAATTATATTTAACTTCATTATTTGTAATGATTTCCAAACGATTTCGAATAATAATATATGATTCGTGCTTCAACGAAGCTGTACAGAACGATTTTCTAAATGTGAATATATCGGAACATTCATATTTAGACAAAAATTGGGCACCTGTACTTGCTATAAAATACAAACGTTATCATTACTTGCAACATTATTTATTAACTATCTATTGGTTTATTAACATTTGAAGCATGTTACCATTATATTTTACGCAAGTGGCCATCTATAAACCACATAACGCAGTTAGGAGAGGGAGAGGGGTTATGAAAGCGACATGATTTATCACATGGATGGGGGAGGAGGAAGGACTCGAAATAAAATCACAAAATGCAAGTGTCAAACTCTTTATAAGTCAGAGTAGGGGTAACGTGTTCTAATGGTAAAGCCGAGGAGTTGGGGCATTCTTGTAACTTATAAAGGGTTAAGTTGAAAAATTCTCATTGAATAATATGTTTTATCATTATTCTTCCTCATGGAGGAATCATTCTTTTCATCAAAGTATTTCTTTCATGTGTTCGGACGGTTCGAAAGCATCTGAAAGTGACATTTAGGTAAAATTTCGTGTGTGTACGCGCACCGGTGTGCTTATCAGTTTACATCTCTATCATTCGACGACTGTTCGATGTTCTAAAACTGATGGTAAGTGTTTCCGGGTAAAACAGGGATCGCGAGTCCGATAAACTGATATTGGACCTCGCGAGGGTAAAAGTGAGAGAACATCCTGTTTTACCCGAGAACACTTACCATCGGTCTTGGACTACCGAATATATTCCGTGATAAAGTTGTTTTACAGATGTTTTCTGAAATTCAATGATTCTAGATATGTTTCTACGACAGAGGAATTAATTGTAACGTTATCAATGTTAAATTCCAGTATCGGATGAACATTTTCCAAGTTAATGGAATATTCCAATGGCTTGAATAACAGTTAATCGGAACAATAATTGACTCTGTAAGTGCTGCAAGTGACTTTGTATCGGTGCCTTCCTTCTCTTATATATATTATCGTTGTTACGTGCTGACTTAGACTTCTGGATAAACACTTTCTCGAGACTATAAGATTACAAAATAATCAACCTGCGAAACGTTTGGAATGCGTTCACCACACATACAACATCCTGCTTTATGCACTCGACAAATTTATGATGATTAGTCAGAATAATTGTTGTTCTTTTTCATTTCAGCGAAGCAGAGTTTATCAATATTATGACGATATTGAAATCGAATCCCTTTATAGCGAAGAAATTGCGCAATGCAATGGAGAAGCAACTTTAACGATAGCTGCGCGTCGACTTAAATTCTCGAGGGATCTTGCTAAACCTGCTGAATTGATGGAAGAAAAGCAGTCGAGCCGAACTAACGAAATTGCTTAGCATATAACGTTCTTAACGTAAGGAGACAGGTGCATTATCAATTCTATTTAATATTTTTATAAATATTGAATATTTATTCAATTATTTGAATAATAATTGAATATTTGTGACACACGCAATAAATATTCAAGATATCAGTGAAATAACTCATGAGTTCTATGTTTATTCTATTTTTTTTTTTTTTTCTTTCGTTACAGTTGACCATCGGGAGACGTTAATTTACATCTGCAAAATCTAGACGCCCGGAAGATTCTCGAGGAGACTAATAAACTGGAGCAATAATTTGAGCAAATAGAGGCTAAGAATGCTCGTTCAATGAAGCAAATATCGCGGAATCGTTGAATACGATGGACATAGAGTAAAATAAGAATTTGGGAAAATATTTATAAAGAATTAACTTCTGGTTCAAACTGGTCTAGTGTGTAAATATCGCTTGTAAATCAACTATGCGAATACACACAATTTGCATAGTTTGTTATTAACGTTATGCATTTATCGAAAAATGTTAACTCGGTACGAGGTTCGAGTCAACAAATCTTAATTTTTTTTTCAAATTGTCCGAACGTGTACGATGTTGATAACCAATTAGATATAAAGTGTTACGACATAAATGTTCGTCTCACAGACATCTGATGAGAGCAGTTTCCGATCGATGTTACGACTTGAGTGACGTTGCCGAAGAGACAGAGACTTCAAGATATATTTGAACATTACAAACACGACTGATTAAATCCTCTGATTGTCGAGCTACAAGATGAATATCTTAATCTCAACTACAACGACATACCAACCGATCTTTTGAGAGGCACATATGTTACAGATAAAATATCTTCATGGTTTTATGTTGAGATATCCTTTGGTACTAAAAGAATAGTGACGGGTTGACATCCTTTTGTAAAAGACTAAAGACGCTACATTGGAATAAGCACTTGTTCTGTTCGTTATTACGGCAAACTGCGACTCCGGACTCCTAAACGAGCACAAATTATCTTATGTCGTGACATCGGTGTCTCTGATTTATCGTGAAAACAAACAAATCTACTAAGAATATATAAGATCAACCCGTTATGTGACATCGCCCGAAATCGTTGCGGAATAGGACTGAAGAGCGGAGTGTGGGTAGTATTTCATAGCAGAACCGAGGAGTGAGGATATCCTTGTGATTTATAAAAGGTTTTAAATAACGGAAATATTTTTTTTTATGGAATTTCTGTGTTGCGCTCTTTTGATAAAATCTTGTAATTCGGCTTTGCCTCGAATGTTTCTATCAATTGTTCGTTTCTCTACTGCATCCAAATGAAAATCGCCCAAGCTGATAAGAAAGATAATATTTCGAGGTTCTCAGCATACGAATATCGTTTCCGTGTCGCTTCAACACAATAAATAATCCATTGGCATCTACGCCAAGTGCAAGATCAATATCTCAAGTAATATTTTTTAGAAATTTACCTGCGTAATCCTCGATTAACTTGTTCATCTCTGAATCGTATTCTACGTTGTTGAAATCGTTTAAACAATAAATAACTAACGAGCAGAGTGTCAACAAACAAAAGCCAAACACGTAAAATCTAGATAAATACAGAAAAAAGGTATTTTCGTACAAAACGAGAACGTTGGTTGTCTCGTATAATGCAATATTGCTCCCGGGAGGCTGTTGCTACATTCTGTACTAATAAAACTAAGGTGAAATGATATCCTTCACTCTGTTCATATGTTACCGGTCGGTAACAACAACAACAGTAAAGTTGTTTCCTTAGGTTCTTTAACACGCTGATCGCGGTGCCGGTCTCTAGGAACCGACAGTATCAAGCGTTCGCCGGCAAGTGCTTCGCTACCGCTGAACGGAAAGGACAAGAAAATCGGCGCCGCGCTCAACGTGTTGGGTTACCTAAGATTTCTGGAAAAAAAGTAATCACTTTTGCATTAAAATTCTATTTGCATTCACAGACAAGTATTCAACAAACTTCTAAAGAAATATAAAAAAAAACAGCATAATTTATTAATACCGAGCGCGATACGTCGCATAACATTAAGACGATGTGACACACCCTCCCCCTCGACCAACTCAGGCTCAATCGTTATTAAAAACTTTTTACATATTTTTTCAAGAGTGCAGAATATTTTTGGCGAAAAAGCAAAGTTAATGTTCGTAACGAATCCACGAAGAAATACCTAATTGCCTTTTATTAATTCCTTATATTCACAATACCCGGCACACTTGAAAGAACAGGTAAACAGTTTTTAATATCGACTACCATGTCACATGAGACCTTGAAACAATGTGACACACCGTCCCCCGTACCCATCACAGACCCAGTCGATATCATAAACTGTTTATCGATTTTTTCAATGAAGCAGCATGTTTTTGAACAAAGGCAAATTAGCTAAATGTTCGTAACGAATTTACGAAGAGAAATCTCATTTTCTTTAATTCTAAAACCCCCGACACCTTTGAAAAAAAACGCAAACAGTTATTGATACCGACCGCGGTACGTCACGCCTAACCTTAAGGTGATTCGGTACTATTCGATCGGTAACAAGAACTGTAATGCAACTTTGTCCGCCACGATTGATCATACGAATAAAAGAGAAGAACGGTGAACCGCGTCTCACAATTCTACGGTTCACCGTTTTAATTTTTCATCCTAAAGATCACTCGTGGCGGAGAAATCGGAAAGAAAGACCGAATCGTTCATTAACAAGTTCTTTAAGCTCTCTCATACATAATTATTCATGTAACAGCTTCGAGACTCCACGATTATCATTATTTACGTAATATTAAAACATATTATTACATTTTGTGCGAAAGAAAAAAATAGTTAAATACGAAAAGTTTCGGAAGATCGATCATTTATCTTCTTTCATAGAATTTCTTGCCTTCAAAATAAGTTTGCGTTTCGCGATGTTTTCCTGACGAGATCGTTCAATTTGTATTTACATAAATAACGTTTCTTCTCGTCTTTCAACTTATTCGTTTGAGTTATCTAATTGTTAAGTATTTAATATTTTAAATCTAAAAGTTTATTCTGAAGTCTCGTAGCAAAGAAATTTAATTTAATTTAACTGTAATGCAACTTTATCTGCCACGATTGAGCATACGATTGAAAAAGAACGGTGAACCGCGTCTCACAATTCTAGGGTTCATCGTTTAAATTTTTCATCCTAAAGATCACTCGTGGCGGAGAAATCGGAAAGAAAGACCGAATCTTTCATTAACAAATTCTTTAAGCTCTCTCATACATAATTGTTCATGTAACAGCCTCGAGACTCAACGATTATCATTATTTACGTAATATTAAAACATATTATTACATTTTGTGCGAAAGAAAAAAATAGTTAAATACGAAAAGTTTCGGAAGATCGATCATTTATCTTCTTTCGTCGAATTTCTTGCCTTCAAAATAAGTTTGCGTTTCGCGATGTTTTCCTGACGAGATCGTTCAATTTTTCCAAGTTTTTCGCAAAGAACCGCGTGAATCGTTTCGTTCTCAACCTGCAATTAAGATTTAATGATAAACACGTGATGCATATAAATGAATATATAAATAAATAATGGCGGGCTGATTGTGAAACATCAGCGTTGGATCAGTCTCACCCCTCGTGAATATCTTGGCCTTATGTTGTTGTTAAAACGAACCTTTTTCAACTTTAAATATGGCTCGACTTGCGCGCACATTCTTCGTATCAATTCGAGTTGACGTTTTGTTCTGTTCACTTCACCCTGCATCTCTTGTACATCTTCGACAATCTCTTGACGCTCGTGAATGTCGTCGGGTTCGAAATCGACAATATCCAAGTAGGTGATGGCGCTCATAGCTACTTCGAGCTTACGATGAGCGTTTTCCGCTCGATCGTACAGCATTAAAGTGTTTTCGATGGCTGATATTAATATACAAATCTGTTGTATGAGATCTTCTCGACATTTCAAGTTAGCGTATATCTGCTTGCTGCAGATTATGCGATCTACGTCGAGCTGCCTCAGTCTATCATTGATCTTTGAGAGTTGCGTGCTTATGTCTGGTACTTGCTTATCCGATTCTGTTGCTAATGATCTTCCTGTTGATGCGCATATACGTTCGTTATTATTTGTTTACGCGCTTTATTTATTTTTATTCCTGTGCAGTCTAATGGACAAGGGACTCATCTGGGATTGACTGTTAATTACCTTTCAAGCTTGATTTTCTTCTCGATGCGTTTACCTGTTTTTTGGATAACGATTTGTCCATTGTTCCGCACTGTATTATTTTTATACAATCGATAGCACGTTAGATAGGAAATGAAAACAAACACTTGTGACTTCGCCCTTTGCCGGTTAGCAACAAGTTTTCTTCGACAAACGCTGCCCCACTCCTGCAGATTAAACTTCCTCTGGATGCCTCCATCGAAAGGGAGAGATGGAAAGGGGCGTTGACTCTTATTGAAGCGAAGCTAAGGAAAGCTCAGTCTGGAATTTTATGCTTAGCAGAACGAAATTTCGTAGAATTATTGCGAATATCTTCTTACTCATCAATGCATCCACCGGTAATCTCGTTCTTCGACGGAGAATTTTAGAGATGATAGTATGAAAAATGTATTTTAGTTACAAAAGAAATTTGTTTCGCGATGTTTACGTCCCTGAGGGTATCCTCATCTGATAAGCGATGGATGAACGGTAATGGGCGAAGAGGAGTTTTCTCTGAACAAGTTAATTACCGCGTGCAACAGGTAAAATCGGGCCTGATCGAGTGGAGCTAGAAGGAGATTTAAACCTCAAAAAAGCCGAACCAAAAACTTTCGGAGCACATTGCTCAAAAAAAGAATTCCAAGAAATTTTTCTTTTCCAATTGCAATGAGTTAATCGTACTTTTTTTACATTCTAGCAAAGTTCCAACGTAATAAAAAATAAAGTCGATTTGGTAAGGATATCTTTAAGGTAATATGTGCTATACTGACTGGGACACGATAAGTGCGAACGAGATAGCGCTATTAGAGCGACAACAACAGGTACGTGTACGAAAGTGTACAACACAAATTTCTTAGAGCGGCAACTTACAAAGATGAAAGATCAATGGAACAGGAGAATCACAACTTTTACATGAGATCGTCGGGACGATATACTGGTACCAAGCCTCATATCTATGAAACTTAAAGATAAACGGCTGCTTTTAATTTTCTTCCATTAGTATGATTAATGACAACTGAATAAATAAATTCGATTCAATAAACAGTCTTACTTGACATAAGACAGAATTTCTGTTTCCCAAGTAAACCGAGAAAAAACTCCAATTGATATTGAAATAATTTGTATTTATTATAACTCGGAAATAGTGTAATATATGACAAAGAATCCGCAAAAATTGTGGATCGCCTGGATCGGGATTTAATACCGGGATCTTCGGATTGCTGGTTTGTTCACTGAGTTACGTCAGGTCGCTAATCACACCTAATGCCAATTACCATAATAAATTTAATATTTCAACGTGTTACAATACGTAGTCAAGTTAGACGTAATAATTCGTATATTCGACTCGAATTATGTTCGCCTATTTAGTGTAGGTTGAAATAAAAAATCATTAACAATTATTCCCTTAGAATTCATTCTTACGTTTTATTATTAATCTTTGATAAGCAATTTGTGTGATCGATCAGTAATTATTAATTAACGGCTTAGCGCGGTGCTCCATACGATTTGTATTTATACCTATAATGATTGGCAAAAAGAGAAGAAGAGTATTACAAAATATCGAACTAATGTATCAACGAATATTAAGTATTTGTCGGATACTCACCCAATACATTCGCATCTACCGTCCTCATTGCATTTGCCCTCCTGACGATACCGTTGACAGTACTGCTTGCATGCATCTATTGACACGTTGGTGGTTCCCAAGAAGCATGATGATCCTGGTAAAAAACAATTCCAAAATTACTACAATGTACCACCAAATATCCAAATAAATAGCATTTTTATTTCTTTGTAGAAATATATTTGTTTTCGTGAACATTATCTACCAATTTACGTGATTGAAAATAAAAATTTTCTAAAATGAATAAATCATTGCAAATATACAAAAATCGACCGTTATAGAGAAAATATAAAGAATTTTTTAATAGTGAATTTCTTTAGTATTGCACACGATCCAACGTTCAAGTATCAATTACAAATTTAAACTGAAGACATGAAAATTATTAAGCATTTTGCAGCTCACAAGTCGGTTAAAATTCATATTAATTTACAAATTTTTTTCACTTCTCATAAGATTACAAGAGTTAGTCGACGGGAGTTTTGATCCGTCAATGTTTTTATTTTAGTATTTAATACTAAAAATGTTAAGTTACGTACTTGGAGGGTTTTTAGCTGGAGGAGCAGCAGCTACGACGACCAGAAGCAATATAGCGACGAATACGAACTTTGCCATTTCAAGGAAAAAAGAACAAACGTTTTTTTACAATTATCTTCTGTAGAAATATACGCAAACGAAGACGCGTATACTTTATTATGCATAAACGTACTGTGCAGTCTCTTTATATAGCCCGATAGGCGCTCTAACCCCGAAACTTGGTGGGGAAATCTTGAGAAACGGGCTGTAGATACGTTCGCGGTAGCACGTAATTCGTAATTTCCAACTAAATACATTAATCGTCACAATTTACGCACCTGGTGCCATTGAGCCTCTTATATGATATCATTCAACAGAGCTCTACAGTTAGGTGTCGGTTAAAGTTTGATGTAACATCGATCTGGCCGATTAATTGTTGATATACGACATCAATAATTAACCGGCCAGATCGACATTATTTTTAAGAAAACGTGTTCTACGATTTTAAAAGCATTTACAAGATTTTCGTTCGAATCGATCGGATATTTTTACAATGGCTACATTGGTAGCTAATTGTAATTGATGTACGAATGATGTAAAGTATATTACGAGGTAATCGAGACTTTGAGAAGTGGTTAATGCGCCAATTTTATTATTCTATCTCACTTATTGTGTAATAGATCGAATCTACGCCGTTTGTGTAGTAAAAACGTAATATTTTTATGTATAATATTTTTTAAATGTGTTCCATAGCAAGTACAACAACCGTTTGTCTTGTGGACAAGCAACCATCTTACAGCCGAAAGTGCTACTGGTCATTTTGAAACATTTTACGATTGTCCAAACAACCGCAAGTACAACGGTTCCTCGCAGTTGTATATCGTTTTCAAATTGTTCCAACTATGCGCTTCGTTATTAACGGTTCTTTGCGCGGTTGCACCTTACCGGGGAATCGAACTAAACGCTTTTTTGTTTGCGGTTCCTTTCGCGATTTCTCGTCAGTCGACAATCAACCACTTTTTCAATGCAAACCCGATTCGTCGGGTGATTGTGAAATATTTAAAAACAACGAGTTGTACCGCCGGTTGCATGATTGCTTTTCGTCATTTAATTAAAAGTTTTCCAATGAAGCAATAAAAAGTTCTCAGATCAGAACATTGTCGATAGTTTCATCATAGCATATTCATTGTTTTATTCAGTTGACTCAAGGAATCATATAATTAAGATATACTCGATATAATCTTAACAAAATGTACATTCTGATATCTCGAAATTGCTTGTACAATTGTTCGATATTAATAATAACTCGAAATAGCCACTGTGTGGTTTGCGAAAGACTTTATTATTAGACTTTAATATTAATTAATACAAATAATAACTAATGACGCAGTTTAACAAAAATTATTAATAATAACTGACACCGAAACACGTTATTCTATACAAGTAACAACCATTCAACTTTAGAAGTAATTATTTTGAATAATAACTAACCTGAGAGTTATACTATCGATCACTTATATAGTTAATTATTATTCAAATTCAATAAAATAACTAATACCGAATAATATAAATATTCATTACCGATAGTCGGTACTATCGACAGTCAAAAGTTACGTGTTATTCCGAATAGTTACTATTATGTTCTCAATAGTTGTTTTCCGTAAAGAGCACCTACAAGTCCGAATTGGGTGTACAATGTTGTACGCGCGGGCAAATTTATGGCCGAAATTACCATACTCTTTGGGAATTATTAATTAGTCACACCACCGGCAATAGAAGAGTTAGTTACATTAAAAATGTAAAATATTCTTATAGATTTAAAAAAAGGTTCCGAGAACTATTCAACAATTGTAACGAATGGAAACAAGGCGTGTAAATTTGAAATTTGCACGTTGCTTCCTCGTGATTTTTGCCAACCCATGCAATTTACCTCTGCGGGGAATTATTATCTCAATTGAGGTTTCCTCAGGGAGAAAGTGGTATTAAAATTTTCAATAAAATTGCAAATTTCATAAAGTTTAACGGTCTCGATCGATTTTTACCAAATTCGAGATCAACGATCATCATCCCATAGTCAATGTGTATGCCAAGTTTCAGTTTGATATATGAACATTTACGATAGTTGGAGTAAGAATAGTTTTTTTTTTTTCGAAAAATTACAAACATTCGTGATTCTAGAAAATCTGAACGTCTCGATCGATTCTTACCAAACTCAATACCGAACAACCTTGTCCCCTCACCTATTATTGTAGAAAGTTTTAAATCAATAGCTAAAAATTTACCAAACGTAGAGAGCGTGCTTCCTCTTTTCGAAAAATTGGCACAACTATAAAATGAGACACCCGTTAGCGATTTTGGCGAAAAATGCTGCAACCTGACAATGGTTGCGATCCGACCCGCGTACAAAGATTCAGTTTGGGGACTCTGACATAAAAATTTTGAGAAAAATGATTCACAATTCTTTTGCTCTCACGCTTCTCTCGCTCATCCACTCGTACTTATTTATTCTATCAGGAGTACAAATTGAAAATGCGGGATTTTTTTCTATTTTTGAACGTTTATTCTGAAAAAATGGTAACAAATGAATTATTCAAAGTATTGTCCATCGCTAGCCACAACTTTTTCCCATCTTTCTGGCAATTTACGGATACCGTCGCGAAAAAATTCGGCCGGCTTGGCTGCTATCCAGTCATCGACCCATTTTTGGGCTTCTTCGTAAGAATGGAAGCGCTGGTCAGCTAGGCCATGTGTCATCGATCGGAAAAGGTGGTAATCGGAAGGAGCAATATCTGGGCTATACGGCGGGTGGGGTAAGACTTCCCATTTCAGCGTTTGTAGGTATGTTTTGACCGGCGCTGCAACATGTGGCCGAGCGTTGTCATGTTGCAAAATTACTTTGTCGTGTCTTTGCTCGTATTGTGGCCGTTTTTCTTTGAGTGCGCGGCTCAAACGCATCAATTGAGTTCGGTATAGTGCTCCTGTGATGGTTTCGTTCGATTTCAATAGCTCATAATACACCACACCCAGCTGGTCCCACCAAATACAGAGCATGAGCTTGGCGCCGTGAATATTTGGTTTGGCCGTCGATGATGATGCATGGCCGGGGTAACCATATGATTTTTTGCGCTTCGGGTTATCGTAATGGATCCACTTTTCATCACCAGTGACAATGCGATGCAAAAAACCCTTCCGTTTTTGCCGTTCGAGCAGCAGTTCGCATGCAAAAAAACGGCGCTCGACGTCTCTCGGCTTCAGCTCATACGGCACCCAATGTCCTTGCTTTTGGATCATTCCGAGGGCTTTTATACGATGGGAAATGGCTTGTTGTGTCACTCCCAATGAATCTGCGAGCTCTTGTTGAGTTTGACACGAGTCTTCATTGAGTATTGCCTCCAATTCAGCATTCTCAAACTTTTTCACTTGGCCCGGCCGCTCTTTGTCCTCAACGTCAAAATCACCACTTCTAAACCGCACAAACCATCTCTCGCACGTTGAAACCGATGGAACATGACTCGGATAAGCCTCGGAGACCAATCGATGTGCTTCAGCAGCACTTTTCTTCAAATTAAAGAAGTAAATTAAAACTTCCCGCAAATGCTGTTTTGTTGGCACGAAACTCGACATATTGAGAGCTCAAAAAAACTATGAATTTGACACTGCGACAAATTGACACATACTGAAAATTAAAGCTATAAGACGTAGCTTTGACATGAACATAGTCACAGTACTGCCTGATGCGTATATCGTTAGTAACGCCATCTGTTATCAAACCCGCATTTTCAATTTGTACCCCTGATATGTTTCAATGCTACTTATTCTATATTGAATTACAATTATCCTATCTTCTATATTTCTTAATTCTATCTTTTCGGTCTCGAAAATCAGGGAATTTCCTCGATTTTAGTTATTATTATTTCTGCTTAGTCGAGCACAACTTCTTGGTATTTCGGGGCTCGAGCTACGGTTACGGGACGACGCCTCGGTATTGTCGCCTCACACACACAGACACACCGCACTACTTGTATAGAGTGTAGAAACACTATGTACAATTCTTTGCTCTTTCTCTCTCGTCTTACTCGCACTCTGTCTCCTTCCCACTTATGCGATTTTCGTTTCTTGATTCTCTCGACGGTTTAAAGACACAATTTATTTATTTTATTTCCGGGATCTGCACGCCTACCTCGATGCACTTATTCTATACACTTCGATCTATCTTCTTAATCCTATTCCCTTAACAACTACCTGCTTATTCGCCCGAATCTATTTCTAATGATCTTCTACTAGACGACTCATGTACAAGCTAGATTTCTATGATCGCATGCGTTATATCAGATTTAACTGGCTATCTCTAATTAGATTTCTATCGCTCGCCTGATTGTGTCCTCTTCCCTTCCGGGTCTCGAAGGGTCCCTCACTCGCTCCACTGTTTGAGATGCACACAGACTCTACTTTTCGTATCTTTCTTTTTCTTTTTGAATTTCCACTTTTGAATTTTTACTATTTACTGTTCTTTTTCTTTTATCCTTTCTAGATTAGCCTTTTGAGCCAAGAGAGCTCCTCTTTCCCCGCACCGGCCTTTTATAGGCCTCCCCTCGCCGCAGTCCCCTCTGGCCATTATTCATCATAATTTCAAAATCGAAGGCATTTCCTGACTGTTGCGGTACGCCGTTGCCGCGCTTACCGCCTTCCCCTCGCCTCCCAGCAAGGCCAGGTGGTCGCTGACCTGCTGTTTACGTCAGCGAGGGAATTTCGGAGAGGCGACAGCTCTAGTTCTTATATCGGGGCAATGGCCTATTGCCCGCAAAACTCGGTACTTCTGTACCAAGTCTTTCGCTTAGGTGTTTTTATATCTCTTAAATATACTCGGGCTCCTCTAGCCGTCCGAAATTACAATATCGCTCTGACACATGTAACTAGGTTACAATATGTGTTCTGTTTGTGGCCAAAAGATAAATAGAGAAACGTAAGAAGCTGATGATAGAAGAAAAAGAAAAAAAATAGGACTGGACATCGTACTCCTATTCCCCTGCACGTATTACTCCTGGACATGATTTTCAGTCGTAAAATTACTATTTTTTTTATCTCTACTATGTTGCGTTAATGTAAAAAATATTCTTGTTCACTGTTGATAAAGATAATTAAAGTTAATATTCCAATAAAATTGGTTGTTTCAATCAACATGATCCACCTTACTCACTAAAAAAATTATGCCGTGACAGAGCTATCGGCAGAATGTTATCACGTTCGTTTCCACCAGGACGACATCGTGACGGCGGATCGATACCCGATGCCGTGCCCGTACGGTTCCAGGAAGTCGTGAGGCCCTATTCGCTGTGTGCGCAGAGCCAAGTGGCGCAGCGCCGGTGTAATTTCGCACTTTTTACGGATAAAATACATAGTTCACATAGGTACATACATTTCGACAAATTGTTTTCATAACAAAATTGAAATATTTATTTTAAAATAGTTTTCGTAAAGTAAGTTGAACCACAGCGGTACGATACAAAGAATTTGTGTTACAGTACTAAACATTTTAAATACGTTTTTTGCTACGTTCCATTCTGATTTAGGGTCAAGTCACTACCGTTAAACTTTCGGGAATGAGCCCTATTGTCATACGAACGGGGTTTGGACCCAACACTCATGATGTCGAATTCAACCCGAATACGATATTCAAGCGCAAATCTCTGGCTGTTTCGCATGTGATTCGTATTGATGAGATACGGTATGAAAATGTTTCCTTACATTATATGTTAACAACAAACGTTTCCTTTACGTGGCTTTTCCATTACGATGCTCTATAAAACAACGACTGACACTCCGTGAATAGTGCGGATTCCGGCCACCATGAGCGCCCTGAGTCCTAGCCAGACGCTATAGTATGACAACGTGCACAGCGAATAACGTACTGCAACCTGCAACCGTGCAGACACTGTGTTCGCACTCCGTGATGTCGAAACGTCGTGACACCACGCCGTGTTGTCACTGCTACATTTCTATCTGGGTATTAACAATTTTAACATTCAGCAATCGGTCCACATGAAAGAACTATGGCCATCTTTCCTGGACGTACCCTCTATGCAATATAAAACTTTTTGTCGTTATATATTATTATATATTCTGCATATATCTCGAGTATATTATATTTCCATGGGAAGGGTCCAACGGTTTTCAGTCGATTTCAAGTACATCAACCTAATAATCCACCTCAGTGCCGACAAATATTAAAGAGCCAAAATCAAGAACCATTCCAACATCCAACGATCGTTCCACTTGCGGACAAATTCTTCGGAATCCTTTTTTTTTTTTTATTAGAATCCAAATCACTTTTTCGTCACTTCTTTTTTTAACTTTAACTTCACCATGTGTTTATAATATTTATATCTATCGTGTAGGAGAATAGGATTGAGTTTCAAGCTATCGACGAATTTCGTTGGGTTCATTTTTACCGGCATACGAGCAAGATTGAACACTGATGAACCGATGGGAGCATTGATGACAATAGTACATTTTGTTGCGCGTTCCTTTATTATTTGATTTAAATTCGCTCGATGCCGATTTGGTGTCGTTTATAATTTGAATTCATTGATACATTTTTGACAATCAATCGATTCATTATTAATCTTTAATAACTCATTATTATGAACGATGTCTTAATTGTTAGTTCTTGGGGGGTAGGACGTGATAGGGCGAAAAGGTGGTAAGGTTTCAAATGGTCCGAATCGTTCTTCAATGCGTTCTCGGAAAGTATCTCTAAAAACGACGGAAAAAAAGAGTAGTGGAGTATTACGAAATATCGGATTAGAATATTAAGGAATATTAAATATCTGTAGAAAACTTACTGGCGGCATACGCAAATACCCCCGTGACAAGTACCGCCAGCTTTTCCCAGGCTGATACAGTTGGCAGCGCAAGCACTATCCCCGGTGATCCCTAGAAGGTCACAGGTGAGCCTACGAAAGCGAAGGTGATCGTTGCTTTCCTCAAACGTTTGATCCTCCAAAGCCCTGGCTCCCTCAACCAATTTCAGAGTTTCGAGTCCTGCACATTCACGTACGTATATGACATTATTAAGGTCTTTACGTGTTACTTTCTTTTTAAAATAAAGAAAGTAAAATTGGCGATCGCGTTTGAGTGAGAGAGAATCCTCCCCTGCCTATTGTGGACCCAGTCGGTATCAAGAACTGTAATCCAATCTACTCACTGTCGATGAATGTATAAAGATTTTAAACATATTCACAGTGTGTCTCTCTCTGTCTTTCTCGCTGGTGAACGTCATAGGTTCTATCTCTCTCACACCCATACGTGCTTCACATCGTCTTAACCCTTCAAGTCCAGCTGCTATTTTTTCCGCATAAAAAAATATTTGTACACCTCTATTCCCTTTAATATACGATTTTAAGACGGAAAATCCATTAACAGACAACTATTTATTTATCTTGCGATTTTCCTGAAGGTAATTGTTTACAAGAAGGACTTTCCCCAATTTTGATATTTTTGCGATACAAATGTTTGTTGGGATTCCAACAACAACAATCAATGGGGGGAGACCAAAATATACGACACACAAAAAAAATCTAAAGTTCTTTAGGTTCTTAATTTTTATTTCATATTATTTATATTATATTATAATATATTATATATAAAGGGTGTCGAAAAATGAACGCAAGGTTTGAATTTGCCGCCATTTGTGCAGTAAAGTGTTGGCAACCCCAAAAAAAATATAATTTGACAGCTGAGAGGTTAGGGTTAGTAAAAATGTGGCGTTGGATGATATTGATATAGACGACATGTGGTTTCAACAAGATGGTGCCACATGCCATACAGACCGTGAAACAATTCAATTACTGCATGAGACATTTCCTAGTCGTGTACTCTCTCGTTTCGGTGATTAGAATTGGGCCCCCTAGTTCTTGTGATTTAACACCATTAGATTTCTTTGTATGGGGTCATTTGAAGTCACATAATGAAATGATGTTTTTAAATACTTAATGATAACCCTTCCTCCTTCGTTTCGAGTTTGATAACGCTCCCTTCTTCGTGCGGATTCTTCAATTTCAACACTTCTTCGTGCGGATTCTTCATTTTCAACACTTCTTCGTGCGGATTCTTCAATTTCAACACTTCTTCGTGCGGATTCTTCAATTTCAACACTTCTTCGTGCGGATTCTTCAATTTCAACACTTCTTCGTGCGGATTCTTCAATTTCAACACTTCTTCGTGCGGATTCTTCAATTTCAACACTTCTTCGTGCGGATTCTTCAATTTCAACACTTCGTCGTGTCTGGACAACCAAATTTTTCCCAGGCTGATACAGTTGGCAGCGCAAGCACTGAGCCTACGAAAGCGAAGGTGATCGTTGCTTTCCTCAAACGTTTGATCCTCCAAAGCCCTGGCTCCCTCAACCAATTTCAGAGTTCCGAGTCCTGCACATTCACGTATGTATATGACATTATTAAGGTCTTTACGTGTTACTTTCTTTTTAAAATAAAGAAAGTAAAATTGGCGATCGCGTTTGAGTGAGAGAGAATCCTCCCCTGCCTATTGTGGACCCAGTCGGTATCAAGAACTGTAATCCAATCTACTCACTGTCGATGAATGTATAAAGATTTTAAACATATTCACAGTGTGTCTCTCTCTGTCTTTCTCGCTGGTGAACGTCATAGGTTCTATCTCTCTCACACCCATACGTGTTTCACATAGTCTTAACCCTTCAAGTCCAGCTGCTATTTTTTCCGCATAAAAAAATATTTGTACACCTCTATTCCCTTTAATATACGATTTTAAGACGGAAAATCCATTAACAGACAACTATTTATTTATCTTGCGATTTTCCTGAAGGTAATTGTTTACAAGAAGGACTTTCCCCAATTTTGATATTTTTGCGATACAAATGTTTGTTGGGATTCCAACAACAACAATCAATGGGGGGAGACCAAAATATACGACACACAAAAAAAATCTAAAGTTCTTTAGGTTCTTAATTTTTATTTCATATTATTTATATTATATTATAATATATTATATATAAAGGGTGTCCCAAAATGAACGCAAGGTTTGAATTTGCCGCCATTTGTGCAGTAAAGTGTTGGCAACCCCAAAAAAAATATAATTTGACAGCTGAGAGGGTAGGGTTAGTAAAAATGTGGCGTTGGATGATATTGATATAGACGACATGTGGTTTCAACAAGATGGTGCCACATGCCATACAGACCGTGAAACAATTCAATTACTGCATGAGACATTTCCTAGACGTGTACTCTCTCGTTTCGGTGATTAGAATTGGGCCCCCTAGTTCTTGTGATTTAACACCATTAGATTTCTTTTTATGGGGTCATTTGAAGTCAAAGGTCTATGTCAACAAGCCCACAACCACCCGTGCATTACAGGAGGAAATTAGACGCTGCGTCAACGAAAATCAGCCACATTTATGCAAAAAGGTCATGGAGAATTTCGATAAAAGAGTGCGTATGTGCCAGCAAAGCTGTGGAGGCCATTTGCCCGATGTGTTATTCCATAAATAACCCTATCCTATGTATTTTATGATTCATTAAAAAAATCACAATCTGAAGACTAAAAACTGTGTTTTCTATTTAATTAAAATCTTGCGTTAATTTTGGGACACCCTTTATTATAATTAAGAAGAATTTCAGCATCTCACTGTCGTTATACATACGAATAACTTTGTGGATCCTAATACAGGAGCACATACGCAAAATGTTGAACATCTATGGCGAGAAGTTCGCTCGAATGTTCCGCGTTATGGACGTCGCGAGCAACATATGGATCGTTACATTGCCAAATTTTATTTCAAACGTAAATATCCAGATCACACTAAGCGGTTTTACACAATTTTTGAAATTATTGTACTTGACAACATGTTAATTCAAAACGAAGTAATGCAACATTGATAATAAAATGAATTAATTTTTTATAAAGAACTTGACATTTTTTTTCTGTGTTATATTTTTCGGTCTTCCCCCATTGATTGATTGTTGTTGGAGTCACAACAAACATTTGTAGCGCAAAAATAATTTTAAAATATCAAAATTAGGAAAAGTCCTTCTTACAAACAATTAGCTTTCTGCATTAAAAAAATTTCTAACGGTTGATCAACGGATGATCAATCAACAAAATCAATCCACTTGCACGATCTTACATTTATGGTTCACTGATAAGTATTCTCTGATCAAAAGTACCCGGAATTTCTCATGTAAACGAGCCATTCTTGAGATATTGTCAAAATAATTTTTTTTCTAGGTTGATACATCTGTCAGTTGTTTGCATGTCACTTTTAAGCGCAATGTGTCAGATAGTTTGTGCCTAATAGCTTTGTAAACAAGTCATTGTTTCTTATACTCTTCGAATTTCGCTATGTCGAATTTAGTTGAGCAAAGAGAAATTTTGTCTTTCTAACAAAATATCATGTGCGGAAGCGTTGAAAATGTTAACGGTAGCCTACGGGGACTCGACAATGTCGAAAACACAAGCATACGAGTGGTACAAAGAGTTTAAAGCGGGTCGTACTGTGGTTGATGATTTGCCTTGTTCCGATCGTCCATCCACCTTTGTGACTGACGAAAACATCGAAAAAGTTCAAAAAATTGTGCTCGAAGATCGTCGTGTGAGCATCAGGGAGATAGCAGTCGATCTTGGTGTCTCGTTTGGATCGGTGCAGAGTGTTATGCACGATGTTTTGAGCATGAGCCGAGTTCAAGAGCGAGAAACAACTCGTGGTTTATTCACCACGAAAATGCACCGGCTCACACATCTCATCTTGTACGCGACTATTTGACAAAAAACAACGTTAATACCGTTCCGCAAGCTCCGTATTCACGTGACATGGCCCCGTGTGACTTTTTCCTGTTCTCACGACTCAAGTTACCACTTCGCGGAAAGCGTTTTGAGACAATTGAGGCGATAAAGGAGAATTCGCAGAAAGAACTGAAGGCGATTCCAAAATCGGCCTACGAAAAGTGTTTTAACGATTGGAAGAAGCGTTGGAATATATGTGCATTGCTTACGATGCAGATTACTTTGAAGGGAGTAAAATAAATATCGATAAATAATTGAACCGTTTTCGTTTTATTGACAAATTCTTTTTTTTTTATTGAGCAAAATATAGTGATATACCTTACGATCAAAAAGTACCAGGGTTAAGGTATAAAGGAAATAAGTAAGAAACAGCGATTAAAGTGAACCATGATTAAAAAATCCGATATAATCCTAACGAAACCGATTGCTTTGCAATAAAAATTAATCACGTAAATAAGACTTTTATGGGCATCAACTATATACCAGTATAGAAATTAAAAAGATTTTCTTTTTAAGACGACTCCTCTTACGCACTTACGTGCTCACATTAACCACGCACATTTATATTATACTTGTCAATACTTTTTCAAATGTTCATTTCATTTGTTGATATGCACCGTAAAGCGAGCTTTTGTTAATTTGAAAGAAAAACGAAAGAAACAAAGTAGAAATTAAGTAGTAGTTAAGTAGACAAAAAGTAGAAACGGCGCAAAGCCGCCTCTACTAATAAATGTCCTGATAAATTGTGTCTTACGCATAGAAGGAGCTTTGTGAATGATGGAAAATAATGAGCAAGTGATATACAAGATTTTCCTTTTGATGTTTATTTCAAAGGATACTTGATAAATGAAGAAATTGAAAGTACTCTGAAATCTCGCTGCTTGAAAATATTTTATGAAAATCGTAATCGATTATGAGAACTTATGATGACAGCGATGTGACAAATGTAAAATCAATTGCTCAAAAGTTATTTACGAGTTACAGACCTTTTATCTTTGAAATACGCGACAATAGTGAATATAAAAATTCAATGTTCTAACAAATTTGAACGGCCCCGTCGATGTTTACCAAATTTTTTATCAAATGTTCCTGAATGTTAATACGCGCGTCTTTAAAATTTTAGCTCGTTTTGTTTAATGTTTTGAAAGTTAGAAGCAGTTCCTTCGATCGATCTTTAACAAATTAAATATCTGACACCAACGAATATTAATTCGTCCGTGTACAAAACATGAGTTCAACAATTGTACGTCGATATCAGTTAGAGCGATAGCGGTGATTTTTTTTTTCAAAATTCAAAATTCCATCAAATTCAAACCACTTCATAGATTCATCTGAAATTTTATTTAATTCGTCTTCGAACATTATTTGATTTGTAAAGAACCATTTAGCTCGGTATATAAAAAAATTCCGACAGCTAGAGCATTAACACGGTTTTCTTTTTGGATAAATTCAAAATCTAATAAAATCTGAACTGATGTTTCAATTCTTGAGTGAATCGTAACAAACAAAAGGGTGTAATTGCGGTTTTTGCGTGTCTGCACATCGATTGATAATGCCATGTTTCAGTTGTAACGAATTGAATTTTGCTAGCTTGGAACACACAAATACATAACCAGACATATTTTTTAAACGACTTTTATCGATATTTTAGACCATTTTAAGTATCTTGACAAGAAAAACATGAATAAAAAAAATGTAAACGATGCTTCCTCGTGGAGGAAGCAAAAATGTAAAGGTTACATACTTTTTCCAGGTGCAGCCATAGACGCAGCTACGGTGGCCAGAAGCAATACAGCGACGAATACAAATTTTGCCATTGCGAGCAAAATGTGTGTTGTTTTTTTTTCCAATTACTTTTACAAATGTATGCAAAACGAATACGAATGCTGGACTGTTGCGCATAAAAGTTGTGCTCCGTCTTTAAATAGCCCGCAAGCAATGGTGTTTGATCATCAAGGAGTAGGGGAATTACGCCGCAGATTAAAGCGTCCAGATTCCGTTTGTTGTTTGGAGAAATTCTTTAGCGGGAGGGGAAGGGGGTGTGGAAAGATCAAAGGACAAAATAAATAGAACTAATGGCGTTCACTGCAAAGTGTGTGACATACTGACAATATGGTTTATGTCATTTTAACTCAGTAATGTCTCTGATAGGTTCATCCGGGTTTTTATAAGGTAGTTGATCGTCTTTGGACCCGCTAGCTTAGCCTTAAGTGCAGAACAGGATACTTAAAGTTGGCAAGCATGTGTATGTGTGTGCGTGCGTGTGTTTGCGCGTGCGAGACTTTCAAGAATTGAAATTAAAAAGAAGACTACAAAATTATGCGCAACTCTTAATAAAAAAATTATAAAATATATATATAGTTTATCAGTTTTTAAATTGTATTTGTAGTGTTTCAACGCTGGATACGCCTCAGCGATTATCGCCATGTGCGGCTAACTAATCGCAGTAACAAGCATTAGCGTTCGCCGAGAGACGAAGCCAGTGTGAGCCCACCCGCCAAGGAAACATGTATCCTGTCCGTCTTAATAAATATTAAAATATTATGTAATTGAATAATACGTGTGTTTATTAATACATTACAGTATTAACATCATGTCCTACCGATAATACACCTACAGATTCGATAATTTTGTATACGATTGTTTATTTATCAACGGCATACAGAGAACCATAGACAATCACTCGAATGAATAAAAAATTTAGTAGCGGCTTCTGTTACATAATAAAATGATGTTTTTAAATACTTAATGATAACCCTTCCTCCTTCGTTTCGACTTTGATAACGCTCCCTTCTTCGTTCCGATTCTTCAATTTCAACAGTTCGTCGTGTCTGGACAACGAAATGCGGTAATGATTAATTATGTCTTTGCGTTTTTGTACAAGAGTCGCGTGAAAAACAGCGTTCTCCGTCTGTAACGAAAATTGAAATATCGATAAAAAATATTAATTAACCAATTTGTGAAGAGAATATAACAATTTTTACTTTTTGAAGCCTCATACACGTCGTAATATCTTTGAGTTCCGTTTCAAACGATTCTATGCTCTGTCCTATTGTCTCTAGGTCGTTGAGAAGATCTTTTCGCTCCTCGTTGACCTTCTGGATTGCCTCACCAAGTTCTCGTGCACATTGGGCATCGAATTCTCGATCGTCCTCGTTGTAGTTGAGCAGCGTATGAAAATTATTTCGAGCCTCCTCGATTTTGATCATTCGCAGCCGAGTATTTTCCGCAAAGTCGTTGAAATTTTCATGGGAAGCTGCGATCTTGTTTCGTTCAATCTCCAATCGAGTCAACGTCACAGTTGCGATCTCGTTATATTTTAAATGTTCGATTATCGCCGATTTGCAAAACTCTAATTCTTGATCGACTTGTCTCATCGTATAATTTATCTCCAAAAGCTTGGACGCTTCGATCACCGCATTGTCGTAAACTCCTGTTTTTTTTTTTAAATCCTTGATAACTTAACCGGAAATATAATTCGACTTAATATTATTTATTTAATAAACTTACCCTTTAAAGTATTCTGAGCATTCAAAGTCTTTATTAGCTCCTCAAATCGTGACTTAATCATTTTTATTTGAAAAATAAACGAATTTAATCTAAGATTCTACGTATAGCCCAAGATTCACAGCTGGAAGTGAGGTACTTTCGAGGGTCAATCGCTTCGTAAAATGAGTATGGCGTCCCTTCGTCATTTCAAGCACACATTCCCTCTCCACAGGTACCATTTGACGAATTGGGAGAACGAACAAAAATAAAATGGATGCTGGAATGCACTATAAATTGGGTATCGAGGGTAGGGAGAATGCGGTTAAACTCAAAGAAAAATCTGTAAACTCAAGGCTTTCACATTAATTTCTATTATATTTATTTATTTTATCGCGATTATCGTAATAAGTTTCAGA
The DNA here is from genome assembly GCA_963942595.1 of Cylloceria caligata. Lineage (NCBI taxonomy): Eukaryota > Metazoa > Arthropoda > Insecta > Hymenoptera > Ichneumonidae > Cylloceria > Cylloceria caligata. The sequence continues at coordinate 78,185,218 of OZ012705.1, read as the reverse complement.
GAATAAATTAAATTAATTTATTTTTTTTTATCGTTGAGTATGTACTAGATACATGAACTCAATCGCCAATGAGTACGTGAGTGAGATAGATTCATGCGTTTTCTCTTTAGCTCGTAATATTTTGGAGACTAAATATTGATCCAACATGAAGTTTTCTTTAACATATTCATGTTATGCTTTTAAAAAAATATTCGCTGCTCAATTTTTTAAACTCTTTCACACAGTAGAACGAGAAATATGTCGTTTCTTCGTGTTTGCTATAGAAGATACATGTTAATCATATGTCAACTTCAATTATAATTATCTCGACTTGGAAACAATAAAACATGTTGATATTTCACAGACTTTCAGATAATGCATTCAATTATATTACATTTACGCTAAGTTTTAACATATACTCGAATAAATTATTACACGGAGGTTCCTTAACATTTACTAATAGGAACAATCGGCAGGCATAATAATAATAATTATAAATTATTAGAATTATTTATGATTGGATGATTAACCGAATCGTTGGTCCCAGAGATCCTTGAAAGTGGTCCTGAAACGATGGAAAAAGGAGAAGAAGAGTATTACAAAATATTCCAAACAGAAAAATGGACACAGCCCGACGTGACGACACAGTGGAGTCTTGTACATGTCCGCATGTGACAACATTATTTCGTCACGGTGTGTGTTCTATCCGTTACAATATAACCTTTCAGTTCCAGCACGTCGTGATGATCGGTGAGCCGTCACGGGATGCTGGAACTGAAAGGTTGTCGTGACGGATTTCAACAGATTCATCTCTGCTGTACCGGACAAATATCGTCACACACGACATACATGGGACGCCGCTGTGCCAACATGGCGTGTCGGTTGTTACGAGGCACTTTTCTTGCAGGGATCAGATTAGAATATTAATTATTTGTAGGAAACTTACGTGCGGCACTCGCAGACACCACCGTTGCAACTACCACCGGCTTTTCCCATGCTGAGACAATTACCAGCGCAGGCGGAATCCCCTACGACTCCTCCGAAGGACAAAAGGTCGCACGTGACCCTACGGAAGCGAAGATGATCGTTGCTTTCCTCAAACTCTTGACCATCGAAAGCTCGGACTCCATCAGTCAATTCCACAGCCTCGAATCCTGCACATTTATAGACGTTTTAGATTTTTATTTTGTAAGGTTATGTACGTTGCATGCTTCTCAGTTTATACGTGACACATGTCTCTCAGGTTATGTGTGATACATGTTTGTCAGGTTATGTATAATACATGTCTTTCAGGTTATGTGTGGTACATGTTTGTCAGGTTATGTATAATACATGTCTTTCAGGTTATGTGTGGTACATGTATGGCGATCTGAGAGAGACGGACAACGTATAAGCACATCGCCTTAAAACGTTCGATGTGATATATACGTCGTCTTTCCAAGATAAAAACAAAAAATGTTATTAAAAAATTACTTACCTTCTGCTGGTGCAGCTGTAGACGCAGATACAGCGACCAGAAGCAATACAGCAACGAATACAAATTTTGCCATTGCGATAAAAAATCTTTTTTACAATTATCTGTCGTTGAAAATGTATGTAAAGACGAAGTCAAATGATGGACTATGCAAAAGTATGCTCTGCTGCCTCGTTATATAGCTCTCAATAAGAGGTATTTGCTGTCTCAACAATTCCCTCAGTAATTCCCCACAGATAACTAGTTTGATAAAAGAAAACTCTGGATTTCCCCGGTCGCTCCGGGTCGCCGAGTGACCACGGTTACGGACTCTTTCGCTTATCCTCGTTGGCGCACATAGCGATGAATATAATAAGATTTTCGCATGACGTAGGTGCTTTATTGTTTCCATCCACGTATTCCAGATTATTACGAATTAGTTAAATCCCCGATAACGTTTGTTAAAAAGAACTCTAAGTTTTTTATTCATCGCTCTAGTGACTGAGAAATAAATCGCATATAGAGCTTTATTGATCACGTGTTGCTTATGCGAATTAATAATACCGTGGAACATAAGTCCTAGACTAATACATTGGATTAAAGTTAAAAAAACATTTCCATAATCAACCAGGAACCAGTACCCGGTCAATGCTTTAACATAGACGACAATATATATATATATATATATATATATGCTAAACGTTGTCTGTCTCTCTCAAAACGCTATACGTGCGAGAGAGATAGCAAAAGGTTCCTATCACGAATTTCTCCGTCACGGATAAAAGACGAGAACGGCTAACTGTAGAATTGCGAGACGCAGTTTACCGTTCTCCTCTTTTAAGCGTAAGATCAAAGGTCGTAGAGAAATTTGCATTACAGTTTTTATTACCGATCGAGGGGTAGCACATCACCTTAAGGTAAACGTGACAGCTTAACTATGTAATCTCGTATTTATGGGACTCATTCTGTATCACATTCATGAAATAAGGGCCGGAGAATCTACCGGTTTTAGTAAAACAGTTTTTTTTATCGTTAAAACAAATCGTAACGGTAATTCCATACGATTGATTAATCGTTACGCTGTTCTGATCATGCGAAAGAATCGTCCCCACATCCGAATATAATAAATCGTATGAGTCCCATTTTGTTTTCATAATTTTATATTTAAAAAAAAATTGTAATCCCACCAATTTTTATATTTGAATCTGAGAATTTTATTTGCATGATACGATACGATACGATTTTTTGTTATCTATAAAAACTTGAAGCTTAAAAATAAAACACTGGATTCGATAGAATTATGTTAATTAACGAAAAGAAAGTTTTTATAAAATACCATTTATTGGAAAGTTCCTTTAAACTCTATTGCTTGTTTGCAACACAATCATTTACGTAACAGGCATTATCTCTTATCTATTATTATTTATACGTTATATATATAAAAAAGTAATCAGTCTCAGGAGTTGAAAATATTTTTGTCGTTCTTATTATATATTTTTTTCTTTATTCTTCGTTGTACCGAGTCCTTTGCGTTGGGCTATTGCGCACTCACGAGAATATCCAATAAACTCAAGTTTCTGACACAGCCGCGTGTGAATAGTTTCATGTTCAATCTGCAATATTAAATTAAACGTTTAAAGTATTAATAAATTATAAAATGCGAGTGAAATTGCATTATTTAAGAGCAGAGAGGATCTGCCGATTTTTATTTAAAAAAAAAACGTTTTTCGTTTTTTATTGGTAAAAAATTGTAATCCCTACGATAGGGGAGGACTACAGGGTGTTTCAAACATCTTATACCACGTCCTGTTTCTGGTAAGTGACCGAGAGAGAGAAGCAGCACCTAGGGATCGGGTGAACGCGAGAGAGGTGACACCAGGTGTCATATGGTACATCGTGGGATGAGTGTCTCTCACATCGAGGACGATACGTACAAGTGAAATAGTAAAACTTGCCAATCATGAATTTCTAAGCCACGATCGATCTTTCGGATAAAATACTAAAACGATCAACTGTCGAATTGTGAGACGCAGATCACCGTTATGCTTATTACTTTGAATGGTCAATCGTGACGGAGAAATTTGCATTACAGTTTTCGTTACCGACCGAGAGGTAACACATATCTTCTGAAGACCGATTTCTTGACCCACCGATAATAAGACGATAAAGTTATCCAACGGACAATCAATATTAAAGGATTATCCGTCGGATAAATAAATTTAACCGTCAGTGAAGAAGTCAGTCTTTGATGAAAAAAAATTATTTTCTCAATTAAACAATTTACTTAATATAACAATAAAGTATCCTTAATGCAATAACAACTCAACTAACTTTGTGAGTCTGCACAATCCTCTCGACATCCTTGAATGTCGTTTTCATATTCCATATCTTAAGCAGGCTTATATCACGGTCGATCGTATCGAGCGTCGCTATCTGCCTAATCATCTCGTTGATTTCCGCGATTACTTCTTCCATATTGACAACTTCCTCAGGATCGTTATCATCCCCGAAGGCACGAAGCATCATAAGCACAGCATTGCGCACAACGGTCAAGCCAACCAATAGCTTGCTTTTATAAACGATATCCTCCCGCTTTTTTTCAAAAAAACGGAACATGCGCTCTCGCGTTGTTATCAATCGACGCACTTCGCCATCGATGATCTCCCGAATCTTCAAATTCTTCACAATGAATATCTTGCATAGTTCGAATTCCTTGTCGAAGCGTTTTATCGCTCCGTTGAGTTTTGCACGCATCGTAACAGTCGTACCTTGTTCCGGTGAGCCTGTACATGTTTATCATTTTATTGATTCTCTTCATTAACTTTTAATACTAAGTAACAAAACTCATCGTATTTCGAGTTACCTTTGGACCTCGTGCGCTTCCTGGCAGCCCTCGTAATTACAGTTCTACTCGTTCTTCCCATCTCTTCTGCCTCAAAATGGTAATAAAACGCAAATATATCGATAGTTGACAGCTCGTGTACCCACGTCGGACACTTGAAACCGCAATCAAAACAAACATGGCCGACCCGGCAAACCATCGAATCTGCCGTCACATTTCCAAAAGAAAAAGGACCCGTCACTCGCCAAATCTTTGACAAATTTCGATTTCGAAATGTTAGAACCGCGAAAGATTAACCAATTCAACAGAAGAAATCTCATTTATCGTAATCCTCTACTGGAAAACCATAACACAGCAGTTTGGGCTATTGTTAGCAACTGTGAAAAGATACAAAGGTTATCTACACACTTAAATATTTTCAACGATGATAATTCAGTTGCCCCTAACAATAAATATCTGAAAACGTCTTATATCCCGCTTTGTCGAAGTACGACGTCATCATCACAGTAATAGCCAATCAGATCACAGGTTCACGTATTCCAGGCTCCTCATTGGCTATCACTATGACGTTATTTTGCCGTCTCAATAATATTTTACCTAATTAAGGCTTTGTTTAGCTTAATATGTAATGTTAAACTCTGATATTCTGTATTACTCGTCGTTTTTTTTTAAATTTATTTAATCACGAAAAGATGCCATTTCGTATGTCGATGATTTGTCACTGGTGATGGAAGTGACATAATAGTGATAAAAGGAAGACATTGCGAAGACATTGAATTTTTCGATTTTATCACCTCTATCGTCGGTGATAATTACGGAATAAGTATCCTACGAGCTTCTACATTTCCAAATATCACAGGAATTTTTGTATTCAAAATTTACTATTTGTTAACGTTGTCGTTCTAACGTAAACATTGACAAGTTGAACTAAAATTTTTTTCATAAACGAACTAATATTCAGTATTTGTCGAATATTTGTCAAAAGAAACACTATTCGTATTTTTCCAAAATTAATTTCTGTTTTCGCGATATCGTTATCAAGTTGTAAATGAAAAATGCAAATACAATCAGTTTTTATTGAATCTTCTAAAGGTCGGTCATTTCATTTGACAGATTTCAATAAACTTTAAAGTCATTATCGCGACTCTTTTGACTTGAACCAGTTATCGGTAATCTACCTTCGTTAGTATAAAAGACGTGGATTAACGAACAAGAATTTTGGATAAAATAGCAAACATTTATTGCGGAATTCCCTTAAACTCTGTTGCTGTTTCACAGTATACACATGTAGGTAACAGCATCGCTCTCCCGTGTAACTACTCGTACGTTATACATTTAAAAAAATAATAAACTATCAGTCTCAGGACTTTCTTTGTTAGTGCTGGTTCTTTTATATTCTATTTTTTCTATTCTTCGTTATACCGAATCCTTTGCTGTGGGCAATCGCCCACTGACGAGAGCCTCTGATAAACGCGAGTTTCTGGCACAGCCGTGTGTGAATAGTTTCATGTTCAGTCTGCAGGATAAAATTAAAGGGTTAAAAGACAAACAAATAATGAAACAAAACAAACTTAAAGAGTAGTTCACATTCTATGTGAAATGAGATTTACAGTGAAAGTAACACCTTGCAAATTACTTCCTCGTAGAGGTTGCTTTGTGAATCGTGTAAAGTAACGAGACAAGGAAATTTAGTATAAAAAATTGTGCGTAAACAATGATTTACTACAAAATTAAATATATTTTCTGCATAATTTTGAATAAAAATTTGTATGCTTGGACCAGACGGTGCTTTCGCACAAAGAGCGTGAGACCTTACAAAGCTACAATCGGTGCAGCTCAAACGTTACAGGTTAAAAATGATAGAAAAATATTTGTATCGATCGGCGACAAATGAAATCTCACTAAAATATTTCTTTTTTTTCTGCTAAACAAGTGGTATTTCACTTCATTTTTATGATTTTCAAGTACCTCTGCCATCTTCAAAATCTTAACATTTTTGAGGAAACAAAAACCACTCGCTTTTTCTCAGATTAAGGGGAGGCTAGAGTCATTTGACCTATCATTCAAGGATTTTTGGCGCTCTCGGTTCGAGAAAAATATGTTTAAAGTTATGTGACAAAGTGTCAGGCTCAATGTAATAACCAATAAACTAACTTTGTGAGTCAACAGGCTCCTCTCAACATCTTTAAATATCATTTTGATGAGCCTTATATCACGTTCGACCTCGGCGTCGTGCTGTACAATGTCCTCGATTTCAACGTTGAGATCGGCGATCTCTTCCTCACGGTCGGCAATCTCATCGGGATCGTGATCGTCTCCAAGATCATGAAGTTCAACAAGCACAACATTGCGCACCGCGTTCAAGTTAGCCAATTGCTTTTGTCTATCGTCGAGTTCATCCCGCCATTTTTCAAAAAGCCGAAACATGCGTTCTCGCGTCGTAATCAAACGACGGACCTGTCCATCGACGATCTCCCGAATCTTCAAATTTTTTATGATGAACGTCTTACATAATTGGAATTCCTTGTCGTAGCACTTTATCGCGTTGTTGAGCTTTGCACGGATCGCAACAGTCGTACCGTGTCCCAGTGTGCCTGCCCGTTGTGTTTATCATTTTTTCGATTCTCTTTATTTGTTTCTATCGACTAAGTAACAAAGCGGATGACATTTCTAATGAATTACCTTTAGACCTGGTGCGCTTCTTGGCAGCTTTCGCGTTACACTTGATGCTCGTTCTGCCCATCTTTCTCGCCTGTAAATATCAAGTCAAACGTTAAAATATCGGTTGTTGACAGTTGCGTACACACGTTAAACACTTGAAACGCGATCAAAACAAACATGGCCGACCCGGCAAACCGGTAAGTATGATTCCCTCGCGATTCGATATCCTCGCGCTCTCTTTTGCGAGACGGTTTCGTCGATAAAATCCGCCATCCATCGACGAGTGCGCATCGTTAGTCGCGCAGCTTGTCGCTCTCACCGAAAGATGGCGGCAGCCGTCGCACTTTGTAGCTTCGACTCTGTACAAGGCGGCTGCAACGCACTCGCGCTTCGCCATTGTGCACCGTGTGATTCCTGCCGAAAGTTGGTGTTTTTGTGACGAGTGAGGAATTGATCCGGTATTCACGATTTTGCCCAGGAGCTTCTCCCCGTACAATCAATGTAAGTAAAACCAACACTTCCGGTCGTTATCTTAATTACAGTTTCGTTATTTTATTCATCGATAAAAAAAAAACCGCGAGATTTATGGAAAATTGGACGCGCCGCGTGCAGCGAGTCAGTAGCACGAACGTTGAATCGAAACGTCGACGCATTTGGGGGTTAGTTTTCCACTGCCCTACTCGTTCTCGGGATAGCGTCGTATCTGTCCGAGGCGCGTCGGCCTCGGCGTCTCTTTGATGGACGCGTGGGTTAGGTTCCTCTCTTGCAGCTGCGTCGACGTTTTTCCATTTCTTATTGTTAAATTCGCCATCATTTCGTGGCGTGGCTCGCGCAAATGTTAGCAAAATCATTGACGCGGTAATTGTACGATGACTCGGGCGAGGCGGATGTACAATTTCTCGGGGAGCCGGCTTGGTCGGGAGGTTAGGGAAGTCGTACGAAAGAAAAACGACAGTTTTTTTTTTCTTTCTTTTAATTTTGATGCGACGTTGCATTCGTATCGCATAAAATTCTTTCGTTTATTCCAGCGAATATTTACTTGTCTGTTTATCGATAATCGTCGTTACAGATTTTTTGTTAACCTCTAACGATAAGTCATAGTCGGAGGGAAATCGATCGTACTGCGCGTAGGGAATTGAGTACTGCGCTCTCCCTCCCCCATTCTCTCTATCACGCCAATGGCCGAGATGATTTAACCAATTCGAGAAACCGGCTACATCTACCACAAAGCGGGTTAAGTATACTCTTATCTTTGCAGAGCTAGTCGAGATAAGAATCGTTCGAGTTGTATTTTTTGAAGTTTGTTCCATCCTTCCATCGACGCTCGAAACAACCGTAAACAGAGTCGTAGCTTGAGGACCTTCGAGTGGCGCTACAGGGTGACTGTTACCAGTAACTGATCAGTTTTATAAAATTGTCATTTTATCTGCAATAGAAAAATTCAAACAAAATATTTTTCTTAATCCGTAAGATGAAGAAATTATAATTTAAAAAAAAATGGATTTAAATTTTGCTTCATTAGATTTTTTTTTAGCCACCATTCATTGGCGCAGCTCACGAAAAATCGATTTTCGGAGATTTTGGTGAGAAGAGGCACGTGCGACGCTTCAAAAAATTTTTCTTAGCGAGGCAATCAACATAGAATTTATGTGGTTATGTCGTTTATTCTTTCGTTCTTCTATATTTAAAGTTTAGCGATGGTGAGACTGGCGTCTGTGCTAGCGCGCGTGTCTACGGTATTCTCGGTCGCGCTCGAACGATACCAAACGATTAATCAACGTTGCGGATGTGAGATCTCGTTGTATAACTTACGAACGATGTTGTATGCAAGACTGCCAATTAGCACAGTCGTAAATCGACCAATTGAGACTTGCACGTGAATTTGGTGCATTGCGGTTCAACGTTATTATGAGTTGAATTCGTCAACTAAAATTTTTAAACGAAAATTCGTTTTTTTTTTTTTTTCGTTTCGAAATATATACGGTATACAAAATCTATGGGTTACAGCTCTTGTTACCGACTGAGTAGGTTTCGCATCGCTTTAAGGGTAGGCGAAACTACTCAGTGGGCAACTAAAACTAAACAAAAGCATTTCACTCTACTGGTGTGTGAGAGAGACAGCTATATAATATACTACCAGCGCCTCTCGCGGAATTCAAGTGAGGCGAAACTATACTAGTTCTATCTCGTTCGCACTCATGCATATTTCGCTATGCCTTGGTACAGCTGACCCATCGGTCATGCCTCGCGGATTTATTTTTCGAGATTATCGACAATAGTTGCCGTGCACGGTTGAGATACTTTTTCGTTTCTAAATCGCAATCAGAATGAGTCAGAATGTACTGTGTCTGTTTTTGTGCTGGCTTGGGGGGTGATAAACGGCGTTTTTTCATTTTGTGCCTTAACTCATTTAAAAAAGTAATTTTTTCATTACATGTAACTGCGGACAATTAATTTATAATTTTTTTTCTATTTTCAAAAATCTACGTTTGTCACCCAAAAGGTTCACGTTTTTGCAGTCTATTGACGAAATTTCATTTCATTCTGTTAAATGTAGACCGAGTAGGTGTGTTCCGGGAATTAGATGCGCGGTGTGGAGGTTTCGCCTCGTCTTAAGACAATGTACTACATGTCGTCGTTATTTCAGATCGCCATGCATGAGAGAGAGATAGCAAAAAAATCCATAACGAATTTTTTCACCACGAATGATAATTCGGATTAAAAAAGTGAAAATGGTGAACTGTAGAATCGTAAGACGTAATTCACTGTTTTCCTCTTTTGTTCAAAAGATCAATCGTTGCAGAGAAATTTGCATTAGTTTCTGTTACCGATTAAGCGGTACCACATTATCTTAAGCGAAGGCAAAATATTCATGAGTACGAAAGAGGTAGAACTAGTATGGCGGACACGGCGCAGTGAAAGAAAAGCACTGTAAGTATGGAAGTTTCGCCTCGCCTTGAGTAAGTGTATTATAAGAGAAATTTTATAAAAGAGATGTAAAAAGTTGAAGAAAGCATACATTAATAAACCAATAAATTAGTTCAGTTCTAATCATAAATAAGTTTTTACTTTAGATAGAAAAAATTTAATTGCGTCGTGCCTGTATATTCAAAACGATGTACTGACCCTCGGTCGGTAACAAAAACTGTAATGCAAATGCGTCCGTCACGATAAATCTTTTGGATAAAAAATGAAAACGGTCAACTGCGTCTCACGATTCTACAGTTGGCCGTTCTCGTCTTTTATCGGAAGGGTCAATCCTTATGAATAAAGTAGCAACAGGCAAATTCGTCTATCTATCTCTCTCTCTCTCCCTCGTATGGATGACGATCCGAGGGAGACAGACAACGTGTGATGCATCGTCTAACATGATGTGCTACACATTTCTTTCGGTCTCTCTCGCTCTACAGCGATTGCCAATGAAACTTTTTCACTTTTACTCAAGGTGAGACTCGATATCGACAGTTTACCTCAAAGATTTCAACACATTTTTCTCGAACCTAGATTTTTGTAAGGACATCAGTAGCGTGGGGCTCACTGCGTGAACGTGGCATGGAGTAAGCCCCACAAATCTGACGTTTGTCGAAAAATCTGCGTTTAAGAAAAACGTGTTGAATATTTTAAGCTTTGTCTTCCTCGCACTTGTAGATTCTCGTGACTCGAGCTCACGTGGAAAACGCATCCGAGTCCGATCAATTATTCAAAAAAATAATGAATAAAACTTTATTTAAAAATGTTACAAGACGTAAGGTGATCTAATCGACAATAAAAATGCTAATATTTCGATAAATTAAAAATTTTTTTGTCACATTTATTAATCGTTGTGTCTAATAATTAATAATTCTGCGACAGCAGCAACATAATTTTGTTTAAAATCTGGTTTCGGCCAATAATAATAACAATAACAATAATAAATTACAATCAGTAAAAAAAATACAGAAAATCACTCCTTGCCGGAATATTTTAGATGATTTAAGTATCAAGAATGCTGATCGTTAAATTGGCGGCTCAATGAACGATCCCTCGTCCCATATTGCATATCGGAGGCTCGCAAGTGGTCAGAAATATTTTTCACGATAAATCTGATGTCCCGTTGTTCCTGGAAGGCATTAGAGAGCTTCCTGAATGCTCGTAGCACGCCTATTCACACAGTGCACGCAGTAAAAGAGAATAAAATGTTAAGCCAAAGGTTCCGGTAAATTTTTAACCAACAATACAATTATCTCTTGAAATAGATATATGTACCTTCGGCAAGAGATGTTTTGTACTTTTCTGTCTTTCTCTCTTGACTCGCGTAGCATCCTTCTCTCCCCTAGTTTATCCATACCATGGTATTCTCTAGGGTGGCCATTTGCCTGGTCGTTGTCGCCAGCGCGTCGTCGTCTACGTGGCACAACAAAGCGTTACCACGACGACTCTGGCATCGAGTGCCAGGCTTCGGTTGCCATCACAAAACTTTGAACTTGTTCGATATAGATGTTGGCATGTAAGGGGACTTTCTGCACACATATGAATAGATATTTTGAGAGAGAGAGAGAGAGAGAGAGAGAGAGAGAGAGAGAGAGAGAGAGAGACATTAGCAACGAGTTTTGTTGGGAGTAGTTCACACTGATGCAATGCACATGCAATGCACATCTGTACAGACGCGTGATAATGCATGTCCAAGTGTGCATACACACAGTGTACATTTGATAACCTCGAAGGGTAAAGATTCAGAGATCTAATCGTCGCTTCCTTTTGGGTCCTGAGCAAGTAAAAAATAGCGTTGTGCTATGTATACGTATATATATGTGTATATGTGCTTTCAAGTTGATATATATATGCTTTTATATATTTTTTTATATATGTGCTCTTAAGTTGATATATATATATACTTGAAAGTACGTGGCCACTCGACAGAGTGTCATTTTTTCTTTTATTTTTATTATTTTTCAAACCTGTTGAGCTTTCAAGTTTTTCTTATCTTATAACTTTTCTTTGCACTCTTTGGACCCAGATCGTAACTCCGTATATCGTGTTACTCTCGTATCACTGGTTATCCCAGTTTTGCATAATATGTAGGCTGACGCAGACGGCATGTCACTGCTCTTGTCGTTGATGTTAACGCATAGAGAAACTTGAAGTTGAGATTACGATATGCAGACATAAAAAAAATTGACCTTTCAATTTTATTCTTTTTTATTATAGTTTGGGAAAAGCCTTAAAAATGTATATTTTATCAAAATTGACACATCAAAACACACTTCACTGCTGTCTTCTATTAAAAGAGAGGCCAATCGTGGCGGAGAATCAGTTATCTCTCTCGCACTTATGGCAATCTTAAGGAGACGGACAACGTGTATCACACAATCTTAAGACGATGCGCTACGCGTTTATGTCGTTTCTCTCGGTTCACGATGACCGCCAATGGTGCTCTTTCACTTGCACTCATGGCGGCTCAGTCCGTATAACACAATCGACTTAAGGCGATGTGAAACTCTCTCTCTCTCTTGGACTTACGTAATCTCCATGGTGTTGTCTCTCAGGCATCGGTAATGTAGTGCAAGTCTCGCCGCGCTTTAAGGTGAAGCACGATACCGACGAAAATCGCATGTCTAAGAAATGCAACACCATAAGGGTCATCCGAGTGCGAGAGAGAGGATCTGGAGCCTCCTCACGCGGAGAGGCAAAACATACTCAGTCGGTAACAAACCTTTCCGTGCAATGTTTTCTTTTTGTCTTCATTGAGTTTAAAAAATAACAAAAAAAACGAGCTTTAGTCAATAGCCTGACTTTCCGTGCAGCAGCTGAAGCTTTGCTCTTATATGTAAAGTCCCAATCCGCTAGGAAAAAAATATGCTCAGAAAAGTTTGTTACCGACCGAATTAGCGTTTACACGATCGCGACGTAGCAACCTCGGTGCGCCCTCGAGGATTACATCGACTGAGCCGCCATAACTGCGAGTGGGGTAGCAAATGATAGAAACGTGTCCGAAAGGTCGAAAATAAATGGCAGAAATGGTTCATTTCATAGCATAATTTTATTTTCTACTACAAAATTCTTCACTCAATTTACATCACTGAATTCGATGTGTATCACGTTACTCTAAAAATGTATCGCAAATCATTATTTACGCCGAGTGAAAAGAGAATTGATAGGAAACAGTAAATTTTTTACAGCTATTTTATGGACATCTTCGGCTGTTTATGTTAGTTTATCTAACGGTAACGCTCGTCACTCAAAAAAGGGAATGAATCCTGGAATTAAAAAAAAAAAAAAACAAAGCAACGGTCGAACTCTCGTGACAAGTTCCACAATGTAGTGCAGTTTACGGTATGCTACATACGTGTAACATTATAGAGAAGCGGAGTGGTATGTTCGAGGAAGACAAGGAAATGAGGATAATGGCGAGCGAGGACAAATTGTTGCTACCAGTGGATGTCGACCTGGCATGGCTCAGAGGTGGCTCTCGTTACGGGAGGCTAACCCAATGGCGTGTGGCGAGGGACAAAACGCGAGGGAAAGAGAAACAGACGAGAAATTGGCGCTATGAGACACGCACGGACGAGAGACAAACATTATTCAAGCTCTCTGGTTTGCTCTGCTCGTGTCATGGCCAGCCAGAAGCGGTCAAGTCAGGAAGTGCCCTCGATGTAACGCCTATTGTAGTTCTGCTTCTCGAAGGTCGTTTGGTAAACACTCTGCACACGACGACTAGATATTTGCTAAACACGAAACCACGATAATCGACCACGAACGGTCAATTATCGTCAACTTTTTCGATTAACCGAGCGGTGAACGTAATTACCATTATTTTCCGACAATAATGATCAATGCAAGGTTTTTTTTTTATAATCGATTGAAATTATTAATTATTCATATATTTTTTTTTATTGATTTTTATGTTTTTACTTTCAAAGTATTGCTCGACAAGTGCGGATCCGCGTTCTACTTGCACGAAAGATTTTTTAACCAGAATGAAAGGTATTAAATCTTTAGTCAGTGACTGTGATTCTCTGACAGAATATTTGTATCAACAAGTTATTATTTAGTGATTTTATTTCACGTCTTCCTTGCTGGTGCCTCGTATATGTAATTGTGTGTTTTGATAATCGTAATACAGGAAATATATAGATTAGATCAAGGATTATGGGGTCGTATATTACTCCGAACACCACCAGGAGGATTATTTATCGACTGTTGCACATTTTCGTGCATAGTTTTCAATTTTTCATCATTTTAACGTGACTCGACCCTAACATTTACTCAGAAATGTGGTTTGTCTCTATTAAGACGATGCGAAACATGGTATGGATGCGATAGGGCTCTCTCTACACAGAGAGATGAAACTCCTCTCCTCTATCGAATTTCTTCGCAATGGTTCATCTGTCCGATGAAACACGAGAACGATACCCTGGAGAAATATTAGACGAAGGTCACTGCCATCGACTTTTATCTGACAGATCAATCGTGACAAAAAAATTAGGATTACAGTTTTTATTACCGACAGAAGTGTACATTACCTTAAGTAAAAATGATATACTACCTTTCCGTCGGTAACAAAAACGGTAATGTACATTTCTTTGCGTCGATCGATCCTTGGTATGAAAGAGGAGTACGGTAAACTGTGTTTCACAATTCTACGATTAAACGTTGTCGTTCGTTTGTCCAAAAGATCAATCGCTGCGGAGAAATTCGCGTCGGAAAAATTCTCTTATCTCGTGCACGTATAACGATTTAAGAAAGGAAGACGAAATGTAGCACGTCGTCTTAAGAGCAGGTGGGAATTTTGTTTTATCGATAAAAAAATGTCGAACACGTTCCATGCGGAAACGCATTGACATTTTTTATGTAAAGTTTTATGATTTTCAGCTTTCAATTCTACATAAACCAATGCTTTGCATTTTTCCGAATATTTAACCTTTAGGATTTATTCGGATCTCTCTTTTTTTTTTCTATCCCTCTTGCACTCTGGCATGGATCGTTTACATTGTCGTAACAACATTTCTTATGAAAAAACAAAATGAAACGTATCTCTTTGGATAATCAATTAAATATCAATGAATCTAGAGAAACGTGAACAAGGTCGTCAGCATTGCACAAACGAGAGGAATTGCAATAGCGTTCGTTAACATTGGTTGCGCACTCACTCTTGATCTCGATTTCCCTTCCCTGTGCGTATACATCAATGAGATAACATTTATTTATTAATTCATTGTAATTCGTTCTTTCACTTGTTCATCAAAGTGTAACTTCTCACGGTTTCTTTGTGTTGGTTTTTTCTTCTTTGCGTACACGAGTCTTTGTTCTATTATCTTTGACGAATGATTACTCTGTTTGTATTAACTTTGCTCGAATTTCGACGAGTACAGCAAGATGATCGCATACTTCAGAAACGTTCGGAGGGTGAAAGACACTCGACCCGTAGTCCTTGGTTCTGTCTCTCCGCTTGTCCACACACTTGTACACATACGCCAACTTAATTTTTATACGCAGCCATGCTGCTGCTGCTGCTGCTGCATCACGGAATGCAGTTGGAGAGTCGATCAGTATTCACTGCACTGAGTGTGTACTGACCGCTCTTGCCTGTTGCGGATTCTGTTCGCCTATGTATCAGGTAACTCAACACACAACTGTATTCCTTTTGACAACGTGCTGGACGATACAACTGAGGCGTAGGTTATATTACGCGACACCAATAGTTATCAACAGTGCAGTTATAGTCAAATGGTAAATATTTTCTCTCGAGAAGTATCCGATTAAGTGACGCAGCTTCATTCCAGGCATATTTGAATCATTGTGACATTAAAATATCGGTGATTAATGTAAAGTGATCATCAGTGAATGAGAAATTAAAACGCCCAACTACTTTATTATCATACATTATCACGAATCAAAATTGTTTCAAATTCATTGAGAAAATTGTTTTGGTAACGACCCATGTAAAGAAATGTAAAATATTCTAAAGATGAATATAACGAGGGGCTTAAACTTTATGAAATTTGCAATTCTACTTAATTTTCAACTTATTGAACATTTTAATACCGCTTTCTCCGTGAAGAATGTCAGAATTGAGATAACCATTGCCCATAAAGGACAATCTGTCAGTTGACGAGAATCGCGAGGAAGCAATGTGCAAATAAAAAATTTGTACGCATTAATGGTAATTTAATTTTTATAGAAAATTCACTTTCGGAAGTGGCACGTCCTCGGGCTCAACAGTTGAAAGCTCTGTATCTTATAATTCTCTATAACATTCACTGCCTTTCGACAAAGTAACGATCTCCATCGCACGATTCTACATGCATAAAAATCTCCAGATGTTATACTTTACACGCGTAGAACTTACCGTAAACTAATACACGTGTAATATTCTACAGGAGTAATACTATATGACAGCGTATTCAAGTTGCCACAATTGACTGAATGATTTTTCTACACGCGTAAAACTCTTGAGAAGATATCTCTCACTGCGCGCATCACTTCCTTCGTGTATAGGGTATTTCACTTGTAAAGTTTAACGCGTGTACACTTGAAGAATATTACGCGTGTGGAGTTTCACTTTGTCAAAAGGCAGCGTACGTTGTGAAGAATTACAGATGTTGAGTTTTAATCTGTGCAACTGAAGTTGGTGCCTCCCGCAAAAAGTAAAAAAAATAAATAAATAAAAATGAAAATAGACGAATTGGCAGAATTTTTTTAAATTAAAATTATTAAAAATTCACATGAGCTCTAGAAAAAGCCTTCGTTCATTCACTGGTGAATGTTCATTTAATGGTGATTTCATTTTATTAGAACTAGACAGGGTTGTGTTGTCTTTAAACGAAAAACTCGGCAATTATAAAAGTTTACTAAGTTGACAACACTATAGGAAGTTAAAAAGTAATAATAATTAGTTCAATAATTTATCTTTTTTTTTCTTTCTTTTGTTAATTTAATTTTTGTATATTACAATTTAGTTAACGTAAATATAACAATTTAATTAACGTCTCGAATTGTGTTAAAAACATTAAAAAATTAATATACATAAAAGTAATTAAAAATGAAATACACGATAATTAAGTCGTTACTTTCACGATTTCGTTATTTCAATAAGAATTCTATGGAAATAAAGAATAAAAAAATCTTTCACATTTTCGTATTTTAATTTAAAATGCGGAAAAATATTTTTACACATTTTACATTTTAATTAGAATTTTAATTAAGCGATGTACGTAATTGCAACATCGTTGACGGTCCTCTGACTATCGGATACGTACAGAGTACTTTTACGAGTCGGAGATTTAGGTCTCGTAAATTATCAAATATTTGAGAAATTTAGAAGAATCCGAACGATACACGAGAGAAAAATTACGCCCATTGGTAGTTTATCGCAATTAAGAGGGAAAAATTATGTTTTCTATGCATTGTGCGAGGTCGGTGCTGACACGGCCGGACTGTAACACGACAGGACGATAGCGAGCGGCACGGATTGACCACGTTTCTTCGTCTCGAATCTGTGTTCGTGCCTCAACTCGTTACCATGGGCAACCGCACTATGCCACATCGCAACCAACTCGCCGCAATATTACGAGCTATCTCGAGAATCTTTATTACCGAGGGCGAGATTAGCCCGGAATAGTTGCGTTCGTATCTTCACGACTTGTATAACTGAGCTCGCGGTAAGTAGCCTACACGTTGCTGCTGTTGCTGCTGCACCTCTCGAATCCTCGTGGGATTCACGAGATTTAAATTTTTCGTAGTCCTCCGCTTTGTCCATAATAGTTTGTTAGTTTTTTAATCATTCGTAATGTAACAACCTCGAAGACAATTTAAAAAAAATAGAATTTCACGGCAGAAAATAGAAAATATAATTTAAAGATTTCACGTTTGTTATTTCGAGAATAATATTTAATTTTTTTTAAGTCACAAATAGAAATTAAAGAAATAAGAATTATTTAGAAGGAAAGAAAAATTTTCATTATAGTTGTTTTGCATAAAATTCCTTAAAAATTCAGAATTATATAGAACAAGTCGAACTAGGTAAATCTCTTTAATAAATCAAAATATTTCAAATGATCTTTGTTAAGAAAAATGTACAATTTTTTTTTTTTTTTTAATCGTCAATAAAACTATTAATTTTACTAAATTGAATTTAAAACAATCCAATTGTTTCGTGCATTCATGATTTTCAATACGGTCTAGTTTTCCAAACGATAAACACAATTCTAATAATCATAATTATTGCAAATGATTGCGGTTACGTGAACACGTTTGTGTTCTCGCAAGAACGAGGTAAGATAAATCGATGAACCGAACAAGCCTCTTGAGAATATCTCGAGGTCACTACTGCACCGTCTCCGTCACACTCGTTGTGTATCTGAACAACACGCATCGTTATAAAATTAAAAGAGTCTCTCTCTCTCTCTCTCTCTCTCATGGTGGATTACTGTATATGAATGTAGTATGGAGTATACAGAGATATACGCTATAGCAACTTTGCGATTCTCACTCAAGAGCCAGTTTTGTTTACGTAATCGCCTACCGTCCCAGTCTCAACCAACGTAATGCGATTCGTGATTTTTGTACCTGCGGGGCACTCAGTGCCCTTCTAACTATTCTGATGAACGAATGTCTTTGTTACCGGCCAATGGAATCACAATAATCATCAAATATTGTAGCACAGATTGAACAAAAATGATTATAAAATAGCTAGAAGAAAAAACAAATTAACAAAAAAATATATTTATACAGCTGGTTTTTTTTTAATTTAGAACTTGCAATTTTTTTTACCTCAAGTTTTATTTGGTTGTCAATATGAAGAAACACGAGAGGGAGACTGAGTGTCCCTTTGAAATTAATTTGTCAATTATGTGGGACACGCACACGCACCGACATTTTTCCTAAATATGATTTCTCGATGTTTTGAGACTTTTTAAGTACTCTGACATCAAGATCTCGTGAAAATTTTGAACGTCAGAGTACTTAAAAAGTTCCAAAACGTTGAAAAATCATATTTAGAACAAATGTCCGCGCGCGCGCGTGTGTATCTTTGTATGTTATGAGCTTACAAAGTTGCAATGGATATATTTCGGGAACGGGTTACTCGATCATCCTGAAACTTTGTACGCGGGTCGGGTCGCAACCCCCGTCAGTTTGCTGCAATTTTCGCCCAAATCGCTAACGGATGTGTCATTTTATGGTTGTTTGAATTTTTCGAAAAAAAAAAAAAAAGAAAATAAAGGAGGCAGACTCTCTAGCTTTTGTAAATTTTGAGCTATCGAGTTAAAACTTTCTACACGAATAAACCAGGGAACAAGGTTGTGATTTTATAGAATCGAGGCGTTAAGATTTGATAGAATCATGGATTTTTGTAATTTATCGAGAAAAAAAATCTAGTTTTGCTCTAACTTTCATAAATTTTCATCTATCAAACGGAAACTTGATATACATATTGACTAGGGTACAAGGATACTTGGTCTTGAATTTAGTGCGAATCGATTAAGGGGGTTTAAACTTGATGACATTTCCAATTTTATTGAAAATTACACTTTTTCTATGAGCATATGTGAGTTGGCGAGAATCACGAGGAAGCAATGTGAAAATTTCTCATTTACATGCGTTGTTTGTGCCCTTGTCAAGTGATATTATTTTCTTAACCCTTTGCACTCGGAGGTGTCTCGTTTACCCAATAGATGGTGAGCGAGAGTCACTTCTCGAGGGCAAAGGGTTAAGCTGCAAGATTTGGCGAATAAAACATTCAATTTTCTATATAAAATGAACCTCAGCTTTAAATTTATTTATGTTACCCGGAAAGCGACTCCCACGAACTATCTTCAAATCGAATGAATCGATTCCATCGAATTATTTTCAAATAAATAATTTTTTCAATCATCCAGAGATGCGCCCATTGTCGCGGTGGGCTTAAATTTTTCCATCTTCGACTAAGAATTAACTCAGGGAACAACAAAACGAAAATGATCTCAAGTCTCAGTTATTGTTCTTTTTTTTTTTTCGGAATAGTAACAGCGGTACAATTTTTCTAAATATCTAAAAAAAAATTGTACAAAATGTTGTTTTTACACATACAACGTATCAATTAAAATTTTTTTTCAACGTATTTGTTTGTACGATGATTCAAATAAGGTTAACTTGGCATGAAACGCCCTTTAAACGTTATATATAAACGTGTAGTGAACGCAAGGTTCAATTCAACGATGCAATAAATCAACTTCGAACATCTTTCCCCCTTAATTTCTCAGTGCGCCTGGTTTGTACGTTCATTTGTACGAATTTATCATCAGACTCTCGAGCAAACATCGAATTTGTCTTGATTGCGTGTTTGAAAAATCTGGTTGCACGAGCTCTGCGAATCTTCTTCCAGTCACGATTAATCACTCCCTTAATATATATATTATCTAGGTATATAAGAAATCTTAACCTTTATGAGTGAGAAATTACGTTGTACAATTTTTTTTCGCTTTCTTTTATCTTTACTGTGATGTAATTGAGTGATTAAAGTGTTTTCCTAGATGACAATTTAGAGAAATTTGTCATTTTCGCAGTTTACGAATTCTGATTGATCGTTAAATCTTTTTTTTTTATCTTTCTATATCTCGAATTTTTTTATCTGATGCTAATAAATGATTTTGCGGTTTGTAGAGTCATTTCTTTTTTGTAAAAACAAATGACAGAATTTTAGGTAATTTGAGAAAAACGATTTCTCAAATTCCGGTTATGATAAAGACACCAAAAATTTAATAGTTGACACAAATAATTAAACAAAAACGTAACATTTTCAACGTTTTTGACAGAACTTTGAACGAGCTTATGATTTAAAAAAAAATTACTTAAAGGGTTACATGGGTTTCGAAGCCAAAAAAAGCATGTTTTCTCGATTTTTTTTTTCACACTATATAAATTATTTTATTCAAAATGTTAAGTACATCAAAGAGTAACATTTCAACAGTATTTTAAAAAATTTTCATCCAAAAATGTTGGAAATTCAGCCGATGAGACCTGGTTTCCGAAGACCCCTAAAAAAAAAAGTGTCCTCGCGGTGGTCACGATAACTCGTGATAGCTTTATTTGTAATTAAAAAACAAAATATTTTCTGTTAGTAGATAAGTATAGCTCGTAATTGAACGAAGTATTTTAAAAAAAAATTGAAATTTTAAATTTTGGCAGAGTTGCATGCAGAATAATACATTTTTTGGTACAATTTACACTACGTTTAACCTTGTAAAATTAGTTATAATAAAAACAACAAAAAAATTCTTCGTTCAATCACTAGTCAATGGTATTTTAAAGAAGTGTGCAAAATTTCAATAAGATCGGTGCATTAGTTTGTGCGAAATCGTGTCCATCGACTTCAACAATAGTGTTTCGAGAAAAACGCGATTAAAGTTTTAAGTAGAAATAAAACGACGAATATATATTTTTTCTTAACTTACATAGAATCGTCGATTTCAGCTCTATAAAATAAAGATCCGGCTGCAGCTGCGATATCCAGGACATCCTTTTGTTCCTGCCTGAGACGAATCCTTGCGTCTCGAGTACAATTGTTAGTTTTTTTCTCAGCTATGAGTATACGATGTTCATCCTCTCTTCGCGCGTATTTCGCGGTTATCTTTCCCACCGGGGGAATCCCCAAAGGCTCTCTCTCTCTCTCTCTCTCCAAGAGTTTTAATCCGATTGACTTAAAGATTTGGGAGAATATTTTAGTCATATTGTACTATTAGATTTTAAAAAATAATTCATGTTTTGAAATTTCCAAACCCATGTGACCCCTTAGACAAATGATCGATATCGTAATTACAAATTTCTTTTTAAATCTCTAAAATAAAATGATGGCCCTTTTGAAAACGTTATATGATGCTTCAACTGGTAAACAAGATTTATAGTAGGAACGATAGCGGCATCCGACGTCTATCATGTCTGATAGGTTCAGCGCCATAACGTTATTACCGTCATTTATATTTGAGTGAAACTCTCTATCTCTGAACCTTTAACCCCTTGGACTATTTTCACGAGTCTGACTCGCGATGAAAATTTTAGGCCAAACTTGAATATCATGAGTCAGGCTCGTTGTTTAATTTCATGTCAAACATGAATATCACGAGTATGGCTCGTAATTGATATTTCAGTCCAAACATGAATATCACGAGCCGTACTCGTGGTCTTAATCTCGGGCTAAACAAGAACGTCTGAAGTTAGGCACGGCTTTTTCCGAATTTCACGGTAGTGCAAGGGGTTAACATTGAAGTACAAAAAATAATTGAATGAATCACTTTTTTGCCAACACGAAGAGCATTAAGTATATAATTGCTAAATTGAAAAAAAATCATCCAAATGATAAAACGATTAATTGAAACATAATATTATAACTATTTATGGAATTGTTACTAAAGTCGATTTGTTTATTCTACATTATATTTAATTATGTAGATAAATAATACTTTTGGTTATCTGTTTTATATCACTTTTGAACAAAAGTAACATCGTATGTTCTTTATCGTTACATTTATCCAATATTTATTGCTGATAAAGTCAATAACTAATATCTCATTACTAGGTGGGCGATTTATCGGACGATAAAATGATTCTTTTGGTCGTCGGGTTTGCCGATTTAATTATTGGAGGTTAGGAATCTGCCTTGATCAATGAAGATGCTTTCTTCGTTTAGTTTTTTGTTTTTTGTGTTTTTTTTTTTTTAAAGTCTAAAATCTAAGTAGACCGGAGAGACACCGAAAAAATAGTTTTACTATTCGACAAATCGTTCATTCAGTCACGAGATATTTTGTTGAAATATTTTGAAGAATTTCACATGGTACAATACACAAAAAATATCTGATAAGTAACCGGATCTAGACCGAAATGTTATTAATTTAAGAATCAATTTAATCGTTCATTGCCGTAACACCATTCGAAACACACAGTCACAGCATCGTTAACTGTTATGATGTATTATCATCGTCTTAATGAATTCTCGTATTATGCTCAAGCATCCTAATATGGCAGATCAAGAATTCGGTCAATGTGGGCGACGCGTAGTCATCCGCCCGTCTCATCGCCGTCTACCGTCTCGTTATCTCGTTCCACACAAATGCCGTTATAATGTAAAACGTTTGACGAGGACGCGTAAAAAATTAACGGTTTCGTCAATGATATCACAGGGAACACTCGTCGTTGGCCTCGAACTCGACATTGACCGGCCTTGCCATCGGCACATCCTTTCTCGGTGTGCTCCTGTCATTTAGCTCTCCCAATAACGCTTTCTCAGTTTTGTGCCACGCTCAACGTTGTTCTTGTCATTTCACCTTTGAGAAAAATCGCTTCCACTCTCGCGACGACGAACACTCTTAATCAACTATCTTAATACGCGATATTGTCGTCTTGTGATAGCCAAATATTGTAAAAATTCATTTTTATCGAGACCGAAACCACCAAAGTACGCGACTAACTTGTTCTTTTATCTTATTTATCCTCCAATCCCACAAAACCATATTTGATTAACATTTTTTCAATGTAAATAATTCAACAATCATCTTTTAAATCTTAAACATTTCGTTGAAAAAATGGAAAATATTGTTTTGCGTTCATTCCATCAGTTATTAATTAAAGTAATTGAATTAATTAAGTTTCGATACGTCAGAATATTATATATTGTAATCCAGAAAAGGTAAAATACACGAGGAACAATCCGGAATAAAAGATGCGGGGCCATCCGGGTCTTACGATTGTCAATCGACAGGTCTCGTCACTGAGTCAGGTCGTTTATCACGCTTAATCCGTATCGTCTTCATATTTTCAATATTCCACCTCGTTACAATATTGTTCAATCTACATTGATGCAAGGGTCAAAGTACAAATTTATTGTCGATACTTAAAAACTTTTTGAAGCGTTGAGTCAATGTTTGGTATTTTTTAAATATTTGTTCCATTGTCAGGTGCCTTTCTCTTTTACGAACGCTGCTATCTCGCTCCTGATTGTGTTCGGGGCCGATTTATATCTCTGCTGTTATCACACTCGCACGTACGTACAGCATAATTGCGAAAAACTCTGTGCAACATACAGTCGGCACTTACATCAGGGAATTGAAACGGTATTCCTACAGGGAATAGCAATCAATAAAAAAGATCTCTCGCTCCATGACTCGATGAGCCAGCCAAAGTATGGCTGTGCGGTCACCCATCTGAGTAATAGCAGCACTGAATGCTAACGCGGGAAACTAGAAAAAGTACGCACGCCAATCTCGAATCTACCATTGTCGGTGGTTTTTTAAAAATATATAAATACAGCATTGAAATTTAATGAATTTTTAAACGTAAAAATTAAACTTGCGTTCATTTCATCATTTCTCGTGATCTGAACAGACCGCGAATATAAAATAGCTCGACGTCTTGTGGATAGAAATCTCATTTTACCGGCTTCGCTGGTATTAATACCAGCGAAGCCGGTCCCTGAGAAAGTCTGAGCGTTCTTTTTTTTTTTTTTTTCTATTCATGACCCATCGTGGCTGTCTCTCTTCCAAGTTTTCTTGTTTCCGTGACTTTTCTTTTCGCGACTGTTCTATTATGTAAAAGTCGTGGGCTCGACGAGTTGTAAAAAGATACAAACAAAATAATAATTAAAAATAGTTCAAAAGTATTGAGAGTAAAAAGGGAAAACCACGCGAACGAAATTAGCTCGCAATATCCGATGCAGCTCATTGCAATTCTAGATGTAATACGTGCTTCGCGGTACCTGTAACGCGGGTAATAATCATCAGTTATTACTACTGCTTTGGTATATCTTGGTTTGTGCGGCGGGATATTATAACGCGTGGAGTTTGTAGAAATTCAGAATTCCTTGCGGATTGGCAATCAAGTTCTCTCCGTAAAAATATTTCGGATTGAGGTTAACCTGAGTCATTAGTGCGTATAGCGCGTGCTACAAATTTAATTCTCTGTTAATGTGATACATCTATAACAGAATATAAACAAATAAATGAAAAATAAAATAACTTGAAGAGTATCCAAATGAATAATGAAAATAAATTCCCGAAAAAGCTTTTCAACGGACAGAAAAGAATTTTAAAAAAATGTAGAACTCGATTGCTGTTTTTTTTTTTTTCAAAAAAAAAAAAAACAACACGATAGACTGAGTGAAGTAAACAACGCACGTGCCGTGTAGGCTCGGAAAAGCTTTTATTCATCGAAATGTAAAATTCGTGATGATTCGATTTGAAGTTGACCTGGTTCAGTGCGTAGCACGTGCCAGAAATTTAATTATCTCTTTATTTAGTATAATTATGTTATAAATAAATAAATAAACAAACAAATAATTAATTTCTTTTTTTTGGGAGCACGAAGGGCTGTTTACTGTTTTGCGACGATTGTCTAGTTTATATTTTATTAAAAATATTATTATATTGTTTATATTTTATTAAAAATATAAACAAGACAATCGTCTTTATATTTTTAAGGAAATATAAACAAGCCCTCGACTTTTACATAATAGAACAATCGCGAAAAGAAAAGTCACGGAAACAAGAAAACTTGGAAGAGAGACTACCACGATTGGTCATGAATAAAAAAAAAATTGTCTTGTTTATATTTTTGAGAAAATATAAACAAGACAAAGAAAGGACAAGGTGAAGTAAACGATGTAGGCTCAGTACGCTCGGTACGTACAAAACTGGTGATTCTTGAGCGAACCATATAAGACAGACTTATATATAAGCGTGGTACATATAAGACAGAGATCCGCGAGTCTGAATTATTGAGGATGGCGTGCAGCTCACGGCGTACAACTCGTCGCCGACATACGTATCGCTGGTGTACAGGGTACCCCGCTGTGGGGGAGGTTCAACCTGCCTCCCTTTTGCTTCCACTGCTGTTGCTGCTGCTGCTGCTGCTGCTGCTGCTGCTGCTGCTGCTGCTGCTGTTGCTGCTGCTGCTGTTGCTGCTGCTGCTGCTGCTGTTGCTGATGTTGCTGCTCCCGTTGCTGCTTTTTCTGCATGCACGAGAGGCTTTACTTACCCATACCTGTAATAGTACGACAGGTCGCCTCTCTGTCTACTCGCGACCTGGTCCGTCTCGTCCGAACGGCGTCCGCCACCCTCTTTTCCGCGAGTCCACTCCCACTCTTCGTCCAACCCCCAGTTCCAACCCTCTTCTATACAACTATACGCTATATAATGTAATATATCTGTTACGCTATACGAGTGTATAATATATTTTTTTGCTTAAAAAAAAACTGAAAGTCTGATTGGATATGAAAAATATGTAATTTTCAGCAATTTTTTATTAAGGGTTATCCCCTCTAGTTCTAACTTTATCGCGCTACACGATAGTGCGTATCTCCTCCTGACTCAGCTACTTATCTACCTGCTGAATCTCATAAAATAAAATATTTTATTAATTCAATAAAAATATGTTAAGTATAATAAAAATAAAACAAAAAAATTTAGATAAGTCAGGGAAATTAATATTGGAAAAATATGTTCAGTTAGTGAACATTAAAAAAATGTTATATCATTGTTGAAAATACGGTGTTACGATTAACCCTCGCGGGGTTTTCGTACGAATTCACACTGGCAACTGGTGTCAATGACCGGTGTTAAATAAATAGTGTCGATTTGCATTATAACCTCCAAAGATTCAACGCGTTTTACTGGAAAATAAATAAATTCAATTCAATGACATTTTACGATTATATTCGTGATTCTGTATTGATTTCTGATGATTTATTGATTTTCATCGACTCATTCCGAACATAAATATATTATAAATTTTTATGTGGGCCCTAATGATTATACCATAATCGTTTGTGCGAATTTAACACCGTGAAAAATGTTACAATTAACACCAAATGGATCAACATTGGTCGATAGTTCACACCAATCGCCTTTCCTTGGATTCTTAACAATGTACACTCATTGTTGAATATTCTACGAATATTATTGTTTTTAACGATAAATAAATTGACAATACAATCGATCGAAAGATATTTTCTGGATTATAAGAAGAGAATGTGGCGTCGGGAAACCAAGAGCAAACACGATTCTTTGACTTTTCTGTATTATTACATTCGTTCGATTGCTGAACTAATAGGAAGAGCTGGGAGGAGGTTACCCTGGTTACAGGATTCCAGGTCATCTCACGAGTATAACTACTAATTGAGAGACGCTCGTTAAACCCGGTCAGTGCGGATGATGAGACTCATGTTCATAGACGAAAAAGAAAGAAAAGGAAAGTCGTGTTATGAATTTCCTCGTTAAATTTTTCGCTCATCTCTCACTCATCTTGTGTTCTAACATTTTTTTTCTCGTAAATTTTTTGTATGTAGACACTCTTCTTCGTACTTGATTTACGATACAGCTTATTTCAATAGATATCAAGATTACACAGAATTTTATTCTCATTAACAAACCATCGATCGTCTCTGTCGAAATAATATCCAAAATTTTTATATTAACGGATAAAATAAAAACTACATTGTCTACAAAGTTAATTTAGCTCTTTGGGGCTTAAGATTTGGTATTTTTTTTTATCTATACATAAATTTCATAAAAAGTAAATTTAAATATTTTAAAAAATTTAATTGTTTTATTTATCGTTTTTTTCTTTTTATGTAAATGAAACGATCGACTCGTTTAAGGTAGATTGCCTGGTGCATTAGGCTACTCTTTTTGGCAAGATATCGCGTTCGTAGCGCAAAGTCACGAATCGTCGAAGCTCTCTCGGCATTGCCTCGCTTTATAAGTCGAAGAAACGAACCGACGTGAAGCAAAGACCACAGACAGTCGCGATTCCTTATGCTCGTTCCAAAACGGGACATGACCGTAGTGTCAGACACAAGACTTTTGGCTCTGGACTACGTGTTGAGAATTTGTTATGAGCTTGAAATTTCACCGATCATGATCCTAGAGAGAAAATGTAAATTTCATTCGTTAAACTTATTCTTTAAATTACATTATTCACTCTACAGAATAAAGAAAACTATCAACTTTACGATATTTTATAATGAATATAAGATTACTCCGTTGATTTTGTTGTTAGATCATTGTAGAAAAATATTTCTCAGTGTTTTTTATTTTATTTTATTTTATTTATTTTTTTTTTTAAAGATAAAGTTAGAGTTTGTAACCCATTTTGTCGACAGCACTAAAGTAGAAATGAGGTCCTCGTATCGATATAATCGCACGTCTCTTGTATTATAAGTTGTAACATTTATCAATAACATGCAATACGTGTATTTTCAAAGCGATGGAATTGTATTCGAATCAACGCTTTAATTTTTTTTGTCTCTATAATTCGAATATTAATTTATGAAAAGATCGATACAATGACAGTTGTACTATTACAACAGTATATAGTACGTCGTCCATTACGTGTCCTTTTCACTCTTGTTTCTCAGAGGTTGCTATAGCCTTTCGTATGCAGAACAATGTGTAAAGCGAATTAAATGAATTCGTCATCGAGGTCGTAATTATTGTACCGTACGTCGCAGAACTTGTGCATATCGTAAGTAAAGTATGAAGCCTCTACGTGCGTTGTCCATTACGCTTGCTATCAAGGCTCTTCTAGACATCTTCTTTTAGAATTAAAAAAAAAAGAAAAAAGAAAAAACTTGGTCGTACGAGTGGCATATAGGAAAGCTCGATTGCCTCAAGCTGCAGTGACACACGTTATTTTCCCATATGTAATTTCTGAGGAGAGTTCACCGTTGACCCCCCGCCCCTCGCGCGCGCGCACACACACACGCACACACACAAGCGGTATATTAAATGTAATAAGAGGTGCCGTGCAGTCTTCGTGAGGGCCACGTAATATCTAGTCTTTAAACTTAATGCCGGCAATCGTTGTATATAGCTTAATACCTTGGTTGTTATATTTCCATTTGGTTTTCGTTGTTTGCCTTTGATATAAAAACAAATTAAATTATATATTTGTCAATTGATATGAAAATGTTATTTGTTTAAATGATTCGTGCGAACTATAGAAGTCTGTCAGACCCCAATGAATTTTTTCACCCGATTGGGTGACGATAAGACAAAAAAAATGAGTTTCAACAATAATTTGTGGATAGTGTGTGTTTGTGTGTGTGTGTGCGTGTGTGTGCTCTGGACGAATTTGAATGTCAATAAAATGAAGCCCAAGTAGGTCAATTGTTAGCGTTCTGTCAAGCCCGGTGAATCAAATGTTGTCATACCCCAACGGATTTCGTTTACTCGATCCTGTTCTACCTCAATGTACCACTCCATTGATAATTCTAAATCGATGCAAAAGCAAATCAATCGTCTTGATTAATATTGACTAATGGGAAAATATTTTTAAATAATAATTCAACAGTATTGACGCATCGGTTGCGCATATATTATATATAGATCGTCATTTATCATTGGGTATGCTACTCTACGACGAGCTCCAGCAAGTCGTGAGAGTCGTCGTCCGATAGGATTTCCCCCGTCCTATTGATAGACGTGCATATACGTACTGGATATGAACTGGTTAGTTCAAGGGAAAGAGTGAACAAGCGCTGTAGCGAGGGGGAGGGTTTGTACCGCAGAGGTGACCACCCTCCAGGAGGGTAGAATTGTGGGTGGCTATCAAATATGCTGGGACAGATGCGTCGTCCCCACAGTAGTTTGCGATTCTTCCCTCGACTCTTTCCCGGCACAACGCTTATACACCCTTCGCAGCAGCACTAGCGGTAGTAACAGAACTTGCAACACCACCACTTTTCCATTTCTTCCTTCACCCTTGCGAACTACACCGCGACGGACTAGCCTTCTTTCTTTCTGTCCCCTCACTCATTCTCCACTCACTGGCTCTCTCCGTCACTTCTATCTTTCTGCCCCGCTTTTCATATTCACTCTCTGTCGTCTTTTCCCTGTTCTCTCTCTCTCTCTCTCTCTCTCTCTCTCTTTCTCTCTTTCCTTTGAACAGCGCCGTCGCCATGTAATTACAGAGAGCGAAGAACTCTGTTGTACAGCTGCGAGCTATAACTTTCCGTATTTCGTTGTCTATATCTCCCCTACTAGCGCACGAACTTTGCACCGCTACGACAACTTTTTTTTTTCCTCGCTTTTTGTTTTCTTCATTTCCCTATCTCGGCTTGTTCGTAAATTTAGAGACGACCGTGAGTAACTGGTCTACTTGCGAATTCTCTACAAATTTTATTTACACTTTTATTTTTATTTCTTTTGATATTGCGGATGCATTAGAAACGACGGTAGCAACGTTAGACCAAGAGAACGTCACTAGAGCTTAAAGATGTTAAATGTCTGGCGAGAAACGGATGCCGCATGCTCTCGCATTAAAAATAATTATCGCGTGCTAATTTCTCTACGCGTCTGTATCTCTCCTTTCGTGAAATCGTTTGATTTCGCGTAATCGTAGTAGATTAAGATCTTGTTCCATCAGGTATTAAATAAATCGTCAAATATGTCATTCGTTACGTATGTAGGTTTATTCTGAAAAAAATTTATCGGTTATAATCGATCGTTTCGACAACAAATTGCGATAAGATTAACAACGTGTCATACAAGACAGTCGCTTAATCGACAATTTATTACGAAATTTCATGCATATTTTGATTAGACAGCTTTGAAGATAACGATTCTATTTATAATAAACGTAAGATACAAGAGAATGGTAAATCCTTGCAGAAATCGGTAGAACATTCGAAGGAGAATTGAAACCAGCAAAAAAACTTATTGTTTTTATAAATAAATTAACACAAAGACTCAATTCAATCGATGCATACAAGTTTATTAATAAACTGATCGATAAATTACCATGAAATTTTTATAACTTTTTGTTTTATACGACACGTAAGAGTTATGAGAGACAGGGGGTTATCGTAAGGGGTAGAGGATTATCGAAGAGGGGTGCACAATGAGCGTATGGCCTAGGTACGTGAGCAACAATGTCCCCTTTAACTATTACTATTATTATATGCCACATTTTTATCTAAGCTTACCTTCGTTAGTACGTAATATAGTAAAACGACTTACCTAAACCGATTGGAGATAACGAACTTAAATTTAAAAAAATATTCTTCTTTGCTTTACGGACAAAACCTTTTGCGCGTGTACCACTCGTTCCTTTGTCTATTTTTTATTATCTCTTGGTTCATGAGAGAAGGATGGACAGATATTGAACATATAGACGAAGCAGCCATATGTAGATATATATACGTGTGGTATACGATCAAAGGAAAAGATGGAGCGAAGTACTAGTAGATCGTGGGCATACGGCCATTAATTATGCAGTTGAAGCATCGATCGAAGCATGGCCGAAGGTGTCCGCTTAAAATATTAATACCCCACGACCCGCCGTATTCCTACTTTTTTCTTTCTTTTTTCTCACTATCGTATCACGTCCTTCTCCCCTTTTAACGAATTTCCGATAGATACACGAAGCCCATGATCGACTTCACGTTTGAATATAATTTTATTTTAACGTTAAATTTGCCATTTTTAATTATAGTTTTAGTATAAATTGTTATTAAATAACAATGATTTTCAGATTAAATATAAATAAGGTAAAATGAATTCAATGCATGTAAGGAAACTTAAAATATTTTTAGTTAAAATAAACGATTTATCCATCCGACAATGACAAACGGGTAACGAGCTGTTTACTGGGGTATTACAAATCCCAACGAATCATTCTTTGGGGTTAGACCGTAAGACAAATTTCAAGTAGCTAGTTATTGGGGGACAACGGAATTCACTTTGCTCTTCATTGACGTATGGCAGATACCAATTAGTAATTTATTTGGATACGAATTAATTTGGATACCCTAACCATTAATTCAAGCACAAGTTGTATCTCCTTCTTTGAAAAATAATTGGTCTTCGATTAGGTATCAACGAATTCCAGAGGAAATTCTGTTTTCAAGTGTCAAGAATGATGGGATCTTGCATCAACTTATTATCGTTGAGTTAGTTCTTTCCACTTTCTGAGTTTGTCACGACAGAAAATGTATTCACTGACGCGTTAATTCCCTGTGAATGGAACGATGAACAGATATCCTGCTCGAGTACTTTATTGCAGCGATTGCTGTCGTATTTAACGATCGTCTCATTAAAGAATCGTTAAACTTAACAATTGTCGTCTTGAAAAATAAAAGAAAAACGGAAAAATAACATTGCATCGTTGTAGTACGATTGCTCGAGGAAATATATAAATTGGATATTGCGTCAGAGGGCGGATTGTTGATTCTAGGTACTCGGCCGTTCGCCTGACTAGTCTTGCTTCACAGACGGATTTGTGGGCGAATCGAAAGGGACAGATAGGGCAAGAAGAAGAAAAAGAAGACAGGCACGAAGCTTAGCGAAACAGAGAAATAAGGGAGATGTAAGATTGTGTAGGTGGCCCGGTTCACAGGGTTCGATTATTCGGAATCGATCGATTGGGCCGTGGCAGCAACTGTTCGCGACCTCAAAGACCTCCTCACTCTTCTTTCCCGAATACGACCCTAGAGTCAAAATTCTCGATGGTGAAATAGACACAAATCGAAGTAGCATCAAACCTGATTATCGGTAATCACCTGGCTACTCCTCCCGGAGAACCGAATGACCCGGAGCGAATAAAAATGTTATTAAAAGATAAATTTAACGTTTGTAACAAATAAAAGGAAAGTGAGCGAACGGAATATTCGATCTCTCGCTTTTGGGTTTTTTGAGACGCGATCGAGCACATCCGAAAAGATGCAATTGCAGTTTTTTTTATTAAGAAGAATTATTCTGGAAATACTTGTGAAGTAACCGAACAGAAAATATATAACTTTTTTTGGTTTTTTAATTGAAATGGCACGACGGATTCGATTTTTATGTTTCAGGTCTTTCCATCGTAGGGCTCTATCGAGAATTTTCCATTTATGACGAACCTTGAATAATTTATTAACGTTTCAGAGATCTTAATGAAAGAATAACCAAAAATTGAACGTTTTGAAGGGTTTCTATGATTAAATTCTTTTAGTTTACCATGACATTTGCGACATAACCATGACCATTGTTAGCGTATCTGTGAGCAGTAGGAATCAACGCATCAATGTAGGGTTTGTAGATTAGGAAAAAAAAATTGTATGAATTTGACCACAAAGGGATGGTTCACTAAAATAGTTTCAGTTTCACTGCCAATCAATCAGAAAATAATCACCGATATTGATTTTTTAAGAGCCGAATATTGAACCACGCAGGAAATTAACGTTAACGATCAATTACGAATAAGACCTCAAGATCGCAGTATCTCACAAGGAATCTGCGTACCAAATGATCGTTGCGAGTCCCGATTCGGATATCTGTTCATCGGACGGGATATCACGTCCGGTAGGAATTAACACGTCAGTGGATACAGTCCGCGTTATATCAGACGCGTATCGTATGGAGACTAGAAAAAGGGTTAAACTCGAGAGAAAGGGTGAGTAGGGGACGAGGGGTATGAAAATGTGACCACATTCGTAGTAACTCGCCTATGGAAGGGCATGGTACTGTAGTAATTGAATCGAGTCAAGTGTGTGAGTGTATGGTCGCCGAATACCAAGAGCCACGAGGGCACATGTGGAAGGGGAAAGTGGGTATTGCTATAGCGAACAAAAGTAGAATAATATCGACCAAGTTAGTTATTGTTGATGCGAACGGTAACCAAGGGTGACACTACTACCTTCGACCAATGATAGCCCTTGGCGGTGTTCGTAGGCCGTCCAATCGGCGTGTCGTGAGCTGCCGGTTTTTTGATTGGGCGATCCTCAGGGATAAGAGACGAGTTCGAGGCCACTGGGAACCACAAACGGACGCGCGACATCGCGCGAAGTGGTTTACCCGGGGAGACCAAGTTCTTCGACCAAGTCTCTGTCTACTACATTCGATTCTCACTCAGGAGAAACCAGCCTTCCGAGTCATGGTCGTTATTCGCTCTCAACCACTCTGAGTTTTCGTCTTCCCGGACGAAGACATAGCACGATATTTCTAATAGTAAGATCTTTTACTCGAATTAACGTTGCTTCGAATTGTGCGTGGTTTTTTTTTTTTTTTTTTTTTTTTTTTTTTTTTTTTTTTTTTTTTTAAATAATATTTCGATAATAACGAAGAAAACGTGGAGGAAGCCTTCAATTTTGGCGTTGGCTTTTGGATCAACCCATCTACGAGTATAATTGTAAGATTTCGATCGCTTTCAATACTTTTTTTTTTACATTTTTCCATCACCCATGGCACAATCAACTTAGAGCACTACTTCGGCATCGCAGAACGAAGGCAGATGTATTGCTAATTTAATTTTTCCACCTTTTTCTATTAACTTTTTCTTACATGCAAGAGAGTGGCGACACTTTGTGTCGGTAGAACTGAGAAAAAGCTGTTTTTTTTTTTCCTTTTAGAATCAGCTGTAACATAACTCAAAATAGAGTTTAATATCCATCAGTAAGTCAATTACTTTTTCCGAGGACCACAGTAAACTTGTAGATCTAACGTTGCTCGACAAAATTCAATGTTTTCTTTGAATTTATTTTAAAATCTATCGTTGGATATTATTTAACTGAAAATTGCACAAAACAAATTCTTCTATAACTTCATTAAGATTCAACAGTTATTTACTTTTTACAATATGAATTGATTGATCCATTACTTCTTTAATGTAAAATATAAGAAGAAAAAAATGATTAAATCAATTAATTTGAAGACCATCGAGAGCTGTTTAATCATTTAAGAGTTTAGATGTTGGATTTTGGATTTTTTTACTTCAATAATGGATCGATACTTTGTTTTTTGTTAATAAATACTTTCATGTCCTCGGCTTGTCCTTTGAAGGAAATGTAAAATCAAGAAATACTTTTCGACGCTTCCGCTCTGATAGGACGTGTGCTGAATTTTTTTTTTTTCGAATTTTCTCTCATTCCCGATTTCCCAAAATTTTCCAAGGGTCAGTACGCTTCACCCCTCTTACAAGAACAAGCTACTGGGTTATCTGTAGTCAATTTGTCGAAGAAAGCGCGCGCTGTAGCGACCAAGCGTTTAGTTCCGTCCGGTCGTTAACGGGTCGTTAGATTTTTTTCCCCCGGAGTGCTTCCCTCGCAGGCTTTGCTTGCCTGAACTACGAACGGTAACCGGGCAAATAAGTTGCTGTTGTGCATAGCGTTTTACGGTTTACTCCTGTTTTACCACGCTATTAGTAAGTAGTACAGGCGCGAATCCCTGAAACCCTCGACGCGAATACGTTTCTATTCTGCAACGACCTCTCGCGTGTACAAACGAACGCGAACCACACGGTTTAAACGGATAATTTATTCTTTGGTTACCGAGAAAAAGCAGCGAGCGTTTACTTTACGCGTTAAACAACGAAACGACGTATTATATTGTCTGTAGAATAGATGTTTAACAGTCGTAGAAAAGGAACTAGAGGCAGGAATAACGGTATCTCTTGGAACTCATACTCGTGCGTACAAATCATCTTACTTTAGAATTTAAATATTTTTCAACGTTGCTTTAGTTTCTTTTAAATGTTCATTTTTTTCTTCATTCGATAAAGAAAAGATTTTTTTCATAAAATAACGTGAATACTTCTCTCATAATATTTTCTGCAATATGCCGAACTAATTTTTGCGTGTCAACTTATTCGATTTAATTGATGATTGGCGATTACTTTGTTTTTTACTCGAAATTACACCAAATTTACCTGGAATTCAATTGTTTTTTGAACTTAGTTTGCTCTCTTTTTCGTTTTCATTAAAATAACGTGGATTTTTCTCATAATATTTTCTGCGATATGCCGAACTAATTTTTTTTCGTGTCAATTTACTCGATGATTGATGATTTATCTGAAATTATACAAAATTTAATTACTTTTAGAATTTTTTATATTTTTTATTAACTAGTTTTTATTAGAATAACGTGAATTTTTTTTCATAATATTTTCTGCAATTTGTCGAACTAATTATTGCGTGTCAGCTTATTCAATTCACTTAATGTTTAGTGATTTTTTTTTTAGAAATTAGTTTGTCTCTTTTTTTGTTTTCTTTTTACTTTTCGTTCACGATAAAAAATAAACTTGTACCCGATAGCAGTGTTTCTGGAATTACTTTGAATTTCTCTGGTATAATGATATTTTTTTGATACACGCTTTCCACTAAATTCCGTATTAATTCTCACATTCTTTTCATTTACTGCAAAAAAATTGTACGCTCTACTAATGGCGTTATTTTTTCATTTTATATGAAAATAAAACATTTTTCTAAATTAGAATTTAAACTCGCTCGCACAGATCGTTTCGTGGATTTTGTATTGTTTTTTTTTTTCTTTTACAAATTTTAAACTTTAATTTGTACCGCATTGCACTCACTTTGGATTTACAAGAAATAATATCAAAATTAACAGTACACGGTAGCAACTTTCGAGTGTGAATCTCATCTGCGAGAACAGCGTTATACGTAGGTAGCGAATAGGGAACGGGGGTCAGGAGGGATTCGGAGTTGTAAAGTGGATTACATCGTATTCCAAGGTTTAACGTGCTTTCTATCGCTCTCTCTCTCTCTCTCTTCCTCTTCCCTCTCGCACTTCTCTTCAGTCTGGCTTAAAGCGCATATTTTATGACGGATTCTCGTGCCATCAGTCCAGCTTTTAGTCATCGCCCCTTCACAATGATCTATCTGTATACGTTGTGCGCCTTTGCAAAACGCTTCGAAGATAAAAATTTATCAATAATGCGAGTCGACGCGACGTCTTTTGTAAAGCTGTCAACGTTCTTTACACTTTCCGAAAGAAAAACATTGAGAAATCGTCGTCACAATTGTATCTTCAATTAACTCTTTTTTTCTCACATTATATTTCATTTTTATTTACTCTAAAATAGCGATTAAAAAAAATGATAGAATCTGTTATCAACTTCATTGTTATCAATGTACTATATGGTTTTATTTTTTCTCTTTTACAGTTAGCCAAAAATCGGCGCCTCACGTTCAACGGAAGCAAGTCATCCCCTTCCCCCGCCCCAAAGCTGTACTTATCCGCAAGGCGGTAAGTGAATTTACATATATTTTACTTACGAACAAGTGTTACTTACTATACTTTGTACGCTGCATACTCCGAGCTAGATCTCTCGGTAGGTAGGTAGTAGGTCAGACGTCGAAGAACAACGAAAGAATGAGGAAAGAAAAGAAACAAAACAAGTTAAAGAAAGAAAAAAAAGAGTGAAAAAAAAACGTCAGACTGCGACAGTATTTGCAATTACTGGAGCCAGGGTTCTTACACTTGAGCTAAAGATTCAAACGATAATGCACTTTGCCTCGAGCCTTCGTGACTTATGACTTTTTAGTTACATTGTGTACAACACTTTGCTTTTATTTTCAGTTAAAACTACTTAGTTGAAGCCAATTGAATTTCAATGTAAATTTATTTGAGTCAACTGAACATTCTTTACAAAAAAAAATGTCCTCCGATGATAAAACAGTTACCTTTAGTTGAGAAAATGAATTTCAATAAATTCTCTTGATTTTTTCGTCTAAAAAAAAATGATAAAGCCGTTGACTTTATCACCAGTTTTAATAAAAGATAAACGATATCGGACTTTGTATAATATTTCCACAATCTTAAGACAAATTGATCGTAAAAATTATTGCAGCGATAAATAATCATTAATATCAATCGCAATGGAGTCAGAGTCAGTTAGAGAAATAATCATCACTGCAGTTCATACAAAAAAAAATATATTTATAGATGTATACGAGGTCCGTGTAGTAGTACATACATATAATTCGCGCGGTTTGTTAACGCAATGGTCTAGCCAAGGGAATGGAATAAAAGCAAGAAAAAATATAAACAATTCAGTGCTTTTTGCATTGACGCATTAGTAAAGTCGCGTCAGAAAACACAGATCGTTGTAGAAGCATTGCGACCGCCCAGCACCAGAAGGAGTTTTGCGAGGCGTGACTGTGAATTTACAAGCCGCGCTCTTCCGAGCCGTGAAATCAGAGTATCTTTCCTCCCTTTTACATATAGATTTATTTATTTATTATTATTATTATTTTAAGAGGAAGAAAAATTCTGATAAAAATTACAATGGAGAAGAAATATGCGTTGCAACTCTTTCTCTCCCTTGGGGAGAGATCACAGACTTTCGAGGCTAAATTTACGACAAATTCGACGAATAAGAACAAAAAGACAAGCGGAGATTAATTTGTACGGAGTACCATTCTTCTATGAAATAAAATACATTTGGGATACATTTTTATATTTTAAATAAAACGATTAAAATTGCAGGATACACGCATTGCTATTAAAAAAAAAAACAAATTATTTTTGTTCAAGATAAACATTTATTTTGCGTATATTCAAATTAAAAATATCGTCCATAAGGGACACACACACACACACACAAACACAAACACAAAATCTATCTATGTATGGCATATGGTAGATACATATCAGAAACTGGTGCTCCGAGTTGGTGGTAGCTGTGAAAATGTGAGATAGGGTATAGCGCACGCGCCCGATCCAAGCTCAACCACCAGCAGCGGTGGCAGGAGCAGCGGTAGTGAGAACTCTGGGGTGAATTCCACGAAATGGTTCAGTATCCACCCGACCATCAGCTGATCGATATACTCGTCGGCACGCCAGGCGTACCCGGCGCGTCGCGTCACGCACGTCACGCATCGCCACCGAGCGAACCATCACTCTTTCTCTCACTTTTTCTCTTAAATTTCTCTCTCGTTCTCTCTAAATCCTTGTACTATCTACCCCTTTGTATTTCTTCCACTCTTCTCTGTATTTCCGAACCGACGGGGCTAGTCGAGTTCGCGTGACCGTGGATTGTACTATTTGTTGTTTTTTTTTTTTTTTTTTTTTTTTTAATTTTTATTTATTAATTTCATTCTTTCTCTGCCGCGTGCTTTGCTCTCGGTAAACCAATGTCCTCGTCGTGAACACCGTAATTCAGTGTCCTCCGTGCAGGAGTTTTTCGTCGATAAGTGTAAATACTTGGATGTAAAAATTAATAATTATTATTATTCGTTAAAAAAAAAAAAGTAAAAATGTATTTCTATTTTAATTGAATACATTCGTGCAAGTGTTTTGGGGTGCTGGTGCAGGTTGCGAACCCTCAACGACGGGCGACGTTTTCACGACGGTGTCCCCTCCTCTCCTCTCGAGTGGACACGCCGACGACCAGAAGAGAAGAGAGCACCAGGTATGTTCTGACTCTTCGAGACCCTCGCGGACGTCTCCTCGACGCGACCCAGGTTTCTCGCTCTTCTCAATTTCGCTCTTTCTTTACATACCCTTCCGCGTACCCGCGCGTGTGTTCCTCTCGAGACTTCTCGTCTACGCTTCATTCGAGTACCAGCGGCGAGTGCCCTGATTGCTCCTACTTCTTAAAAAAATTAATTGCTTCTCTCGAGATCAGACGAATGTTTATTTTATTAACCCTTTGTAAGTGACAAAAATATTTCTACTCCTCGGGTCTACCGTTACCCCCACTCTGGGACGGTTTCGGGCGTTGTGACTCGTAAAGGGTTGAAGCATTTACCGAGTCAACGATATTTGCATATTTTGTACAATAAACATTTCATACAATATCATTCGTAACGGCGACAAACAATTTTTTTCAACGTATCTATCAATTTTGGTAAAAAAAAATCGTTTCAACAAATTTTCCGCATTCGTAAAGATGTTCCGATCGTGTAAACAAATGTTCAGATCCAATAATAAAATGTTGTGGGAGTTACATGTTTTTTTTTTTTTTTTTTTTTTAATTAAAAAAAGGGTTTAAATCAATGAAATTCTTTCGAAAAAATATGCTTGGATTTGGGATTTTTTTTTTACACGATTCACCATTATCGACAGTCAATCGTTGGGGATGGGTAAACAATATTGAGACGACTTGAAAGTAATATAATTATTTATTTACCATATGTTCGATTACGTTTATAATCATGTTTTTAAAATAAAAATGAAAATTTCGATCAAATAGAACACAAAGTATAAAAAAATAATTTCTACATGTTGAAAAGTCTTGGGATTTGCTTGAAAATGTATAGTTTGTTGTGTCTATGGTGTCGTCGATGGAGATAAGGGTCTAGTAGTAGATAAATTATCAAAAAATAATTTCTACAAGTTGAAAAATCTTAAGATTTGCATGAAAATGTATAATTTGTTGAATTTATTGTGTCGTCGATGGATATAAGGGTCGAGTAGAAGATAAATTATCAAAAAATAATTTCTACAAATTGAAAAATCTTGGGATTTGCATGAAAATGTATAATTTGTTGAGTCTATGGTGTGTCGTCGATGGAAATATGGGTAGAGTAGAAGATAAATTATAAAAAAGTAATGTTTACAATTTATAAAATGTTGAATTTCCATAAAAATGTATAAATTTGATGGATTTACGTTAGTGTCGTGTTGTCAACATTCAACGATTTCGAGATAAGTCAGAAATTACCAAGTAAGAGAATTCCTGTCAGCGCTTATGCACGCTCAGGTTGCTTCGTGTTTCCAGGCGTGTCTCTGTCAAAGTTTAAAGCATATGCTTGGAGAATTATTATCCCAGAACGAGAGAGTCGCTCGTCGTCGTAGTTCTGTTCTTGTTTCCCCTCTCCCTTTACGTTATACGTGTGTCACCGCAGTGCGGTACTCTGGTCACGCATTGTTCACATTGTGCTATTCTCTTTTTCTCTTTTCACGTTTATTACGTCTTCTTCATTTCGTTGTTGTCCCTTCCTCACCAGAACATAATACTCCGTAGACTCGATAAGCGAGAGAGATACGAAACTCTGGTGGAACGACCATCTTCCCATTACACTCTCATCAGATATTAATCGATCACAAGGTATAGGAACAGAGTCAAAGTGTCATTGTTGCAATTGTCGCTCAATCGAATATTACGTTCAAAGCTCTTAACCGCCAAATGGTTAACGCAATCAGAGAAATTTATGCGAATATTAATTTTCTCTATTTGGATAATCTTCAGATGATGTGCTACCTCTCGATCGGTAACAAAAATTGTAATACAAATTTCTCTGCTATGAGTTATCTTTCGATCTTACTTTGGCATCTGACAATTCTACAGTTGACCGTCCTCATTATTTATTCGAAAGATTAATCGTTATGGAGAAATTCGCGATGGGAAAATTCTGCTATATCTCTCGTACGAATGACAATCCGATAGAGAACTATGACACGTAGTACATCGTCTTAAGGATATTTGTGACAAAACTACGGAAGGTTGATGCGAGCGAGGGTTTGTGCTAAAAGCGATAGTCAGTGTATCAGAGAGAGAATCGTTCATGTCGTGACTGAGAAAGCCGAAAGTCGTTAACTGGTCGGATAAGTACGTAAAGAGTAAAATTTACTAATTTAGAACGCGCAAAGGTAAATATGTCACACGTTGGTCGGTAACCAAAACTTATTTTCATATTTTCTTAAAATCACCGTTTACTAATTTTGCGTGAGACGACACTTTGGTTTTACCCGTAAACTCAATTAGGTCGGTTACAATATAAATTTTGAAGAAACAGATGTGTCTCTCGCAATCGTGGTATTTCAATCGCTCCTTAAGGACTCTTTTAATTAAATTTTTTTATATAAAGAAATAAATAAATATAAAACATTGAAAATAAAATTTAGAAACATTTACAAATTATTTTCTCTTAGATTAAAAAAAAAAAAAAAAACACGTGGATTTATGTATTTCTTGCAGCAATTTTGGTTTCACGTTGGAATAAAAAAAAAATTATTGTCTGACAGGAAATAATTTTTAGTGATATCGACAAAAGATAATTTTATTCAAAAGAAAAAGTTAACATTGATTAGAAACAAAATAACAATATTAACTCTCAAACTCTAGAAGATAATGTTCTTTCTAACCGACATTCGTATAATAAAATTCACAAGTAGTTCTTCAAATTTCAAAGATTTAAGATAAAGTTAACATTGATTAGAAACAAAATAACAATATTAACTCTTAAACTCTAGAATATAATTTTCTTTCTAACCGACATTCGTATAATAAAATTCACAAGTAGTTCTTCAAACTTCAAAGATTTAAGATAAAACATAATGAATAAATTCAATTGTTATTAAGGTAAATAAAATAATAATCTGGATCGGTGAAAAATCGTTCTATGCACTCAGTTTGAATGCGTTTCCCAACAGTCTACACGCATCAGTGTCTGTGTACAAACACTCTTGTAACTCGATCGGCGAGGGAGCGAGAGCAAGCATTGGCATCAGGGAGCGCTGGTTTCTGTTTCTCTTCTCCGTGAGTCTCTTTCCCTAGCGTGTATACCCCGTATGCACGCTAGGTATATATTCCCCGTCGACGCCGGGAGATTTGGAGGTGGTGGAGGCTTACGCACTGTGCCTGGAGTGCTCCGAGGTGAAGGAAGGTGGCGAGAGAGCGCAACGTCGTAGGGGAGTGCGGAATGGTGACGAGAAGCGATGAAGAAGGAGGAGTTGAAGGAGGAGGAGGAGGAGGAGGAAGAAACGCGCGCGGTGCTCTCGCGCGAGTTGGACGAAGGCGAGGTTCCCTCGCAAACTTACACTCCGTCTTCCTTCGCGTCCGACTTGAACGCAGGCACCGCTGTTGCTGTTGCTGCTGCTGTTATTTCGTTCGATTTTCCGAGTCTCAAGTTCACCGAGTTACACTCCACCGCTATCGTGTGCACAGGTGGAAATTTTATATTGATCCTTGAATTTAATCGTACGCTTGACTCCTCGACATCTCTGAAAGGTCAACTTTCGTTGTTTTCAATTAATTTTACTTCCTCGTTTATTTAAATAATATTCCGCGAGATCTTGTCGTGTACAGTGACGAATCAGTTGCAAAAGTTTTTCAGTGTCCCAGTGAAACGCTCGAGCCAGGAAATTTAATATATTTTAGGAAAATAATAATAATAATAGTAATAATAATAATAATAATATCTACAACAATAATAATTAAAGTGTATACAGAGTTTTAAATAATCTTTTTCCGCGCGTCGACGATGACGTCCGTGTACGAACGAAATACACACCGCGACGCTCTGCTCCACACGTTCAATTGGGCCGGATGCGCAGTGACCTACCGCACGTTCTACTGTAGTACTGTAATACAGTCGAGATTCACACACACACACACACACACACACACACACACACACACACACACACACACACACACACGAGAGCACATACAGCTACTGAAACTCGCTGTTCCGCCACGCTTTCTCGTTCTCTCATCTTCAGTTTCTCGGTCTAGCCTTCCTTTTCTTCCAAACACACTGAACAGAGACTCATGAGACTGTTAAGGCCGCGACAAACCCGAACACGAGAGCGTGGATCCGAAGCGAAACGTACACCCGTCAGGTTTAATGTTATATACGATACTGTAATGTTATAGTAAATTATGTATCTACGACAACTATGACGAGCGCGACGATAACGTAGCTTCAATGATTGGCCATCGCTCGAGCGTTTGTCAAATGATATGAAACGTGAATTAATTTTTTTTGTGTCTCGTCGGAGTCCTTTGCATAACTCAATGAGTTACTTTTTCCTGTTGTATGGAGTGTACCCCGGGGTAATCAATGCTTCAATTGTGAGAGGTTTCATTAATCGAATATATAAAATAGTGAGAAATATAGTAAAAATGATTAATTAATTATTGCGCAAAATTATTTTACGATAATTCAATAAAAATTTTATATTAAAGTTTGTGGGATGTTTGAAAGTTGATAATTAAAAAAAAAAAAATAAATAAAATAGGCAATCGTCATTGAATCTGAGATACGTTGTTACAAATGAGTAATGAAAACAAACAGAGGCAGCTGTTGTACAAATGTTTTTTTTTTTTTTTTTACATTTTAAAAGTACGATAAAAATTTTCTGTTTTTTTTTTTTTTTTTTTTTTTTCATTCGTCGGAAAGAATATTTTTTAAAAATTTACCAATATTCCGAGAGTCGTCGGAATCAAAGTTAAAAAAATTGTTAATATTTGCATCTTAAGGTGTCGCAGAAAGAAACAATAAATGTTGATGGATAATAGATTTGCATGGAAAGGGGACAACTATTTTTCACATACTGGAATTGTTATATGTCATCGCGTTTGTCAAGTAAACAATGCTGCTACTGAGTCAGACATTTGTCGGTAATCCACATGGATGAAGAACGATGGTAATGCGATCACAGGATCCAGTGGAGTAGGCGGTAGTCGATGATACAAGGAAAAGCAACAGCGCGAAACCTCAAATCGTTTCGTCAGTCGTTTTAAAAGCTCTGGCGCACGTTTGCAGAGACCGAGCCGCTCGGCTTTGGGATGCTTTCGGTTTCGTTCAATTGAAATGATTTATCGCTTAAATTTTCCTGGGGCCATAAGCTCGTAACCATCAGTGGCGCTGACTATTCTCAGAGCTCTTGGTTGAAGCAGACGAACCAGCTGTGCATCGATCATTGGCCTCATATTATGTTCGTTGCTCGTGATAACTATACGAATAACAAACAACTTGACAAGCATTCGGAGCACATTGTACTTTCGATTTCAATTGGATTTTAAAAATAAATATTTCTTCTTTTATT
Organism: Cylloceria caligata; assembly: GCA_963942595.1. Lineage (NCBI taxonomy): Eukaryota > Metazoa > Arthropoda > Insecta > Hymenoptera > Ichneumonidae > Cylloceria > Cylloceria caligata. Next base: position 78,140,787 of record OZ012705.1, on the reverse strand, counting down.
TATTAAATATATTTAATTAATTAATTTTTTAAACGAATTAAATAAAAAATAATTATATTTCGTTAGAAAAGTGTTATTTTCTAGATATTCAATTTTTTTTTTATGTTCCTTATTGACACGAAAATTTCGGAAAATTTGTTAAGAGAGAAAAGTTCGTTATTAAATAACATTTTTAATAGTTACACTCGATAAAGACGTAGAACTTGCGAGATGCGTCCCCGATGATGTTTATTAAAAGAAAAAAAGAAAAATTTAACGTTAATTGTTTTTTTTTTGTTTTTTTTTTTTTTTTTTTTTTTTTCTGTTTAGGACGTACAGCCAGTCCATCCCGGAGGTTAGAGAAACGCGAGCACCATTACTGGTAAGTGTCTTGTTTTGTTAGGCTCACTGTTGCATCGAGATCTCGCGTTGTACTTAACCGCACACGCACGCTACCGGTGTATTTTATCCCAAATATGTCAACGGGGCATCGAGTTTAACACTCGTACTTGTACCCGAGAATGCAAGAGTTTTCACTTCCGACGAATTTCCTAGTTCTGGACTTATAACGCGAGCTGTCGAGTTGTAACGGCAAATCTATTGCAATTCTTTCGAGTTTAAGATGAATTTAAGAAAAGAATTCAGTTCCTAAAGCAATCTCTAAATAATAATAATAATTATTTTTTATATACAAAAAGTAAAATTAAAATATTTATTTTTATCAAATCAGGAATCGTTATAAAAATATTGTTAAACTTTGAAGAGCAAGAACGTCTGCCAGGATAAACAAATCCATTAATGAGAAAATATTTTTCGAAACTTCTCGAAAAAATCTCGTTGACCGTTTCGTAATAATAACAATCAATAATAATAACAACATGCGATTGAACTCTAAGAAGCACGTGGATATGCTTACGCAAAAATGCGGATTTTCCAGTTTCTCGTATCGACCCTCTCCCTCCACTCGTACGTTTTATAAATAAATATAAATAAATGAATAACCGTCGTTCACGAGACTCTCGATGGATCGAGAACTCGTTTTTCCGCGTTATTACGTGATATCTTTGCTTTAATGTCATTTTTTTCTTTACTCGCTTATGACATTGCTATGTATTCCTCGTCTCTTTCATGCAACATTGAGTTATAAGCGCGTCGCTTTATACAGCCGGGAGAAACGAGTGCACGTGCAACTCGTGTTTTTCCTACAGCGAGAGATGAAACGAAAATTTAAATGAAGTAACAATAACGATACATTGTCATTTGTTATGGCAATGACTGAGTCCATTCATTTTATTATCCAATAAAAGTTAATGCATTCAATTTCGTATGTATATTTAAAAGAAAATTTAAAAAAAAAATATATTTGTTAAACAAAATTGGATTTAACGAATCCCTGAAGTATGTCAAAAACAAGACCGGAAATATGAAAGTATGTGAATCATATTTAACAGTCAACAAATTGACGTAGCGAATAGTAAATTTTTAATATGAATATAACGAATTAGAGTTTAAATAATATTGTTTTTTAAAACAAAACAGTAAAACGATTCATTCATCAAATTTGATTTCCTTGCACTAAAAATATAGTAAAGTGGACATTTCAAACACGTGGATATTTTCGCTGTTGACTAAAGACTCAATGAAAATCGAGATGACCGTGTGATAGAAACATAGTGCGGGGTGAGGGGGGGAATGACAAGCGAAGAAGGTTCGCAGGACGTTAAAGTGGAGTCGTAGTAGGACCCTACGTAACGCGTATCGTTATTGCAACGTATAACGTGTACTATAGATACCTTGTGAACTTAGTAAGGCGTCCGAGATTGTTGGTGTATATGCGAAAGAAAAAAGTGAGAGTGCTTCGAAGTTGCCGGCGAGAGAGCAAGCGAGTGAGGGCGGAATGGGGTGAAGTGGTTTGACTGGTGCAATAGGACGTTACTCCCAGAGCTCTCTTTCTATACTGCTGCTGTTTCTTTTTTTTCTTCTTCTTCTTCTTCTTCTTCTTCTTCTTCTTCTTCTTCGCGTCTGCAGAATCGCATCGTGTTGCATAGCGCAAAGGCACCAACCTAGAGTCCTATGATTTACTACATTTTATAAACAGTTTATGTGAAAATTGACAGTCTTTAACCAAGAGTTAAATGTTCTTTCAAGTTACAAATTATTTTGGTAAATGAAATATATTTAGGATAAAAAAAAATAAAACTAGTGGCAATTTTTTACTGATAAGGAGTTCGCATGGTACAGTAAATATTTTGTTTAGTGTTGTACAACTACTACTACTACTACTACTACTACTACTACTACTACTGAGATAATATATCATTTTGAGAGGCAAAATCTAAAATTTATATACGAAATAAAATCTTTTTAATATTTGAGAAATAATTTTTTTTTCCTCTTCATAGAGAATTTTTACAAAAATCGTTAAGAATTGTCTTATATATCTTAGAGGATTTTTTAAAATCGACAAGTTAATTTTACACAAAATTGCAAACTTCGAGAGAAATATATTTGCTTTTATAAAGTAATTTTTATAAAACATTTTATGTACTTGTGAAAATCTTAGGAGAATTTATTATTTTCGGTACGCCCTGTAGTATCACTGACATATAATAAATAAATAAATAAATAAAGGAGTTTTATTCCTTCTGGCATAGCTTAAATTCTCGTAGTGTTATATAGTAATCATTTGTTGGAGTTTGTCGACAAGAAGAGAAATGTAGAAGCGGGGCGTCACGTGTGTCGAATGAATGAAACGCGTCTTTGCATCTCAGTGAGGAAGACGAAGAGAGTTAAGAGTTATCGATATATAGATATATGAAATTCGTTGGCTCGTGCTAAATGGATTTTCTACTCGTTCTCGCGGCCGTTTCATCTTGTCTCATCTTCCGGTTATCCGCGAGTATTTCTATTTTGAGAACTAGTTGTCGAGCGGAAGAAATACGGCCAATGGAAAATTGTTTTCTGCTCAGATTTCACGGGCTAGACAACACAATCTCATTTGTTAATTAATTCATTAATTTTACGTATTCATTAAACTTCGTCGAGCGTAGAAGAACATCTTTTAGTTTTCGTAACTAAAAAAAAATTATTATTTGTCAAACAACGACACAAAGCTGAACTTTGCAAATTGCTTACTCTTTGATATATTTAATATTTCACAAAAGTCACATTGTATTAGTAATAATGTATAGAAAATTTGACTTTCTTACAGAGTAAAACGTGTTGTGAATCGTGCAAAATAATGACAAATTAATATGCAATGTTTTGCTTTGCCTTATTGTTTAAAAAGAATTTAAAAACTGAACACGTGATTCAATTGTTGCATAAATTGTAACGAAGAAAGATGGGCAACTGCCGTTTTTGCCTGTCAACTTTTACCTTGATTGATAAAACCCTTCTTAAGTTATAGCAATTTCAATTTTCACACACAAACATTCACGTGTATGTGCGCGCGCACGAACGTCATAAACCACTTGTCTCGACGTTTAAGACCATTTTGAGTACGCTGATAGTAAAATAATAAATTTTCCTTCCATGAAAACAAATGAACTTCTATGATAATATATCTTAATTATTTCTCGATATTATTGACTGAAAAAATAATAATAACACGAATTAAAATAATTCTTTTAATAGTATTTTGAAGGCAGATTTTCAAGTAGATGAACGACAGCAAAATCTCATTCGTGGTTTTGATTACAAATTGTTAAGAAATTTCAACGAACGTCAGAACGAGGGTAACGGTGAGATAATGGGTTCGGTATTGTCGTCGAGCTTGGGATTCCCAAAGATAAGTATACGTAGGTAGAGTTTCCAGAAGGAGCTTGGAGCAGGAATGATGATGTCAATGGTGGTGAGGTGGTTGTGTTGCCGTTGGACGATCAATACTCAACTGCTCACCACCCAATGGTGTATATAACCCGCAGCATGGCATTCTCCATACCAATCACCGTACTATAGCAATGTTCTATACACTTCCTTATCGCTTTCCTAGAATTCATCGTCGCCTATGAGACTTCTCGTTGATTCAATGCCGTCTCTCTAGTTTTCAACTAAAATGTTCTGTGGTCACTCCGTGGTCGATAGTTTTCATAACGAACGTTCTTGTATCGTCAATTGTTTTTCGATTTCCCACAATTATTATGTCCATTGCGTGTTACCGCAAGATGGTGAATCCGTCGCGAGCCCACCAAGCAGATGACTCTATTGTTATTCCTTCAATCCTTTGGATTGGCTAGAAAATTGACTCGGAGTTGTACGATGGAATACGTTGCGTATACCGGACGAAAGGTTTTGCGGTGAGCGTCCGTTTCTTGACCTCGGATCACTCCATGGTGTCATCGACCTTGTCTAATCGACAGTTTCTATCGATGTTGTAAGAGGAGTCTGATTTTTTAAGTAGATTGGGATAACGGGAATCTATAAGTAGGTCGAAACAATCTTAATACGATTGAAATTTCGTATAATTTATTCCATTCGATTCGGCTTAATGTCAATTCAATTTAACGTCACTCCGATATGAACGATTTCCTTAATTCGTTTGGTTTGTCATTTCATTATCACCCGAAACAAATACTAAATTTTGTACACGCGTTAGTTGCGAAGGGGATTATCGCAAGGGATTATTATTATTGTCGTCGCCTTTTTACATCAAACTTTATTCTTGCCTCTGGGTACTGTGGCGTCCTCTCTCGATATTCCTTCTACACCGTGACGCAATTACTTCAAAGTACGACAAAGACGAGGAGCCCGAGGTCTACGTGCTTTTCCTTCAATGACCAATAGCCCGTGAAGCGAATAAGAGTCGCTTGCCGCTGAGATAAAGAGCGAAGAAAATGAGAGGACAACTGCGGCAAGATGGTGAAGAAGCGAAACGCTCGAAGGAAAGGGTTCGGCACAGATCGTGAGGAGGAAAAACCATGAAACTCCGCGTCGAGCTTCTCTCGTACCCTTGCAATGCCTCCTTCCTCAACTTCCTCCTCCAGTTTCCGAGTCGAGCGCTTCAGAATTTATGGACCTTGTAAAACGGCTATGGGTAATGGTTATGGTCTTCGTACTCCTCTTCCGCGAGCTCTGGTATCCCACCGCGAAGAGATAGTTCCCTGATGCTACCCGCGTATTGCGGCTCCCTCAGGAATTCACAACCCACCTTTTTTCGTCTTATTCTTCGAATACGGCACCGGACATTTCAGTATTGCGGTCGAGATATTAAAATTAAGGAGTTTACACTTGAGTGCGGCTACACTTGATACCATTAATTTCGAGCTTTTGAATACGTCCTAAAGATGAAGAATTAAATTCAAGACTTTCGAGAAATTGAATAACTTTAATCGCGACACCTTTAAACTTTTATATTCAACATTGTGAGGTTTAAATTATTAAAGGGATATTAAAATTTGTTGCACGTTACTTGTCGATTCGTTGATTATGTTGTCGTACATGTAAAAATTTAACCATTGTCGTAATCAAAATAACGGAGATCCGCTATTTTAAATATAAAAATTTTATCTTCGTGTTACAAATTCAATGACTCGCTCGTGTTTTTCTACCGCGCAGTTGTATCCGACATTTTGAATATCAAATTTTTGTTCATTTTATCGTTATAAATCAACAAAGAAATCATTTTATTATCTCAAATTTGAAATTAACGACTCCAAGAGTCCTTGGAAATAAAAACTGATGGATAACCTGTTGTATTTGACTTCGAAATTGGGTTTAAGAGGGCATTCGGTTGTACAAATGGCACCGAATTATACTTATTAACCTTCTTAATTAACCTCTCGTTGTTCCATCATCGTCGTAACAAGTCGCAAACTTTTTCTACAATTTAACGTGTAAGTCGTAGACGAGTGTTGGAAATAACTGGTGCTTACAAGTTCGTCAAACTTCTATTCTCGCCATCCATCTATCCGGGTATCCCTATAACTCAGCGCTCGTTTGTCCAGCAGAGGGAGCGATTGCAATCTCTGTACACTGATGAGAATTTCTATGGATCGTCGTGGCTCTCGATGGCCGATGCTACCAGTAGAGGAGAACCCAACGGCCCAACCGATATCGATCGCCTGATGTGTATCCCCTGCTTCAAACTCTCCCTCTTTCACCCCTCACACACATACATATATATATATATAAATGTATATGTAGATCGAGAGACCCAGCTCTGACGGTTGTTACTCTCGGTTTGCCTGATTCACGATCCCACCGCGACTTGTCGCCCTTAATTGCTATGCCACATGGACTGGTGAACTCGGTCTCCGGTGTACCTCGTGAAGCCGACCACCCGATCTATCTATCTCTCTCTCTCTCTCTCTCATTCCCACCTCTTTCACCCCACTCACGACACGACTCGATTTCACAAGAGATATATACGAAATACAATTTCTGTCGAACGCATCATATCTTTCCCGAATTTCCATACACACGTATGATAATATCCACCCATACGAGAACATTTTTATCTATTCATAAAAATTTCCTTTAGATTTATCATAATCAAGTGATTTGTAATGCATTTATTCGCCATAATATTGTACGAAAAAATGTTGAGTCAAGATTTAAAGGTAAAAAGTTAAGGATATTTATCGTTTAGAAATTGTTACAAATATAATAATTCATTTGACATTCTCTAATGTACCTGATGTCACTCTTTTACTATTTCATCGTTACCCTCGGTTGTTACTAGCGTGACTGTTTTTTTTTTTTTTTATTATTTTTTTATTTTTATTCTTACTAAGTGGCAATGTACCACATTTCCTGCAACATAACGCGTTTCAGTGCACTTTGTATCAAGTCCCTTGTCCGCGTGTGTCATTATCAACAAACTAGTCACAAAATGCTATCAGGCCTCGAATCGCTATATTCTTATCAGTAAAATTGTCTATCTGTCGGTGTATGTAGGGAGTATAAGCGGCGATTGGAGAAACGCGCGTACATATTATCGCAAATTCTCTCGTCGACGGTAGACACGAACGAACTATGTGGCGCCGCACGCCACAACTTTGTAACTCCAGACTCAACGGCGACACCCCCCCCCCCCCAATCCTTCCTATTTTCAACTAACCAGATCCTTCGACAACGACACTCCTGCAGGTGCTCGTACTCTGTCATTTCGTTTGTTCTATCTCGGCATCCACGAGCTACCGCGAAAGCTTCGACACTCACGCAATCCGTTGCATATAATATAGCGATTATAACACACGTATCGGTGAACTCGGGGGGTGTTTATTCATTCCCGCGCACGAGAAACCATCGGCAGCACCAACATTCGACGTTGAAGCTCGCTTCGCGTTCCGAGCAACCCCTTTTACCTCTTTTCGTAACCCCGTGCACGATGATTGGAGAGGGAAAGAGAACTTGGACGCTTGTATCACGCTACCCTCGGGTCACGCTTAAACTTTTTTTTTTCTGTCATCTCCTAACTCACATTCTCGTTACTTACTTAACATTGTATTTTTACGACTTGAAAATTTTGTTTTACCCAACGGTATTATCCTGGCAAGTTATTTGAATATTAATTTTATTTATATAAATAAACGGGAACGTTTAAGGGTGGTAAATATTGAACAAAAATAGGAAAGGGAAGTGATCGAATCGGTGAGCCTGTTACGTTATTAAATTTCGATGGATAAATCATTCCATTATAACAAAAATTTATTATATTATTATTGAAATTCAATTTAATTGAAATAATAATAATTTTTTTTACTTAAAAATCTGCTGATTATCTGAAAGATTATTATTTAAAAAAAAAATATTATTTTGCCAACAGTTTTTGAGATGACTCCGTTGCCTTTCAGCAAATTGGTCACTTTGGCTCACGTTCGATGAAGCAAAGTTGCCGTTATTGCGTGAAAGCACTATTAAGTGAGATTGAAACGGAGCAACCCTCGGTTCTTTCACGAGGTAGAGCAAGACCCTTTAATTACGGGGTTCTCTATACGATTTAACGTGCAAATTGCAATTACCACGAAACAACGGTCGACCCTTTCGTCTTTCTCTTTCTCTTTTTTTTTCTCTCCCTAGTCTCTCGGGTAAAAAATGTCGAAAAAATTCTCATTTTCATTTTACTCGAATCCATTCTTCCCTTGTCGGAGTAGTCGTCATTCTCATTATTGCCCGTTGCAAGCGCACTCGTGCTTCTCTGTGTAGTAAACAAAAGTACAAAAATTAGAAAGCACAAGAGAAACAAATAACAGAAAAATAATCGGGGCGGATGCAGCGAAAACAAAAAAAAATCAAAAGAATTTACTAGCTACGAGGAGGTAACAAATTATTAACGTCGCGTGCTTTCGCGATATCGTTGCTCCGTAGCTCGATAAATCGATAGCAAACTTCCGGTCGGTACTTTGCGTGTTTTTGTTTCAATCCTCACCCTCCTTTTGTATCATTTGCTTTTTTTCTTTCTCTCCTATTACCTTTTTGTAGTTTTTTTTTTGCTTCTACAGAATATTTTTAAAACTTGTGTTTCGTTGACACCTTCAGCGCTTTGTGGATCAAGTTTTTTTTATACAAACAATTATAAATGTAAAATTTCAAATATCTATAATTGGACATCGATCTACAATAAATTATTCCTCTCGTAGTGTTAATTACAGATTTTTATTTATTTCAATATCAAATATAATTTTTCTATATAACTCATTTGCTTGTTGGCATTTTGCAGTACAACAACCTTGCTAAGATATATTCAGCTTGAGTTAGGTGCTGAAATAATAATTATATCGAAAATAAGTAGATTCATGGCCCCAAACATCGTACAAGGATTAATGAATTTATTTATAATTTATTTATAAATAATAATTGTCTCTCGTTGAGTAGAAAAAAAAGAACGAAAAATTCGTTTCAGTTTTTTTTCAAGGCTCACAGCATTCTTTAAATCGCGAGTCGAATAAGTCGATTGCGGAACAAGTATAAGATACATCGTCGGTCGGCTCCTTTTATCTTTGAGGGAATGCAATCCCGAGAGCTTTGCTTGTCGAATGTTTTGAAAAAAAAAATTTTTTTACGTTTACTTTTAAACAATTTTATTTATTTTTTAAAGAGAACTTGCCGATGCCGCTGGATGCTTTTCTTCTTACTCGGCAAATCGCGTCATGACCTGCTATCCAGAGTTTGCTCTCGCGGCGCTCGCCTGGAACGTCAATTAAAACTAATTGTTCGGCTTAATTTCTTTTTTAATTCCCCTCGTCGTTCTCATCCCCTTGTCGCGAGCATAACACCGACCGACGCCTTCGCGCTTCGCTACAGAGCGAATGACCCAGTTTTGCAACAATTTGCCACCGTCCTCACTGCCATACTACTGTATACATATATTTATTTATATAAATACCCTTTTTAGTATATTTGTATATAAACAAGATCTGAAATAATCGTGTCGACACGTTATACGCGACCCAGTGGTATAATTAAAGCTTGATTTTTGCAAATTCTCTCTGTTACCTAAATATAATATGTTTGCATTGGGATATAGAGTCTCTCGAATGTTTAATAACTTTACCGGAATAACATTTCTCGTATTGCTGTAATAACATAAATCGTAAAAATAATAAGATTTCTGTTTTATTTTTTAGAAACAAAAGAATTTTCGTATATCTGAAGAAATATAAAAATAATTAATAATTTAATCTTTGAGTAAATTCATCCGCGCTTTGTATCAATAAAGATGAAAATAATTAATGAGAGAGAGAGAGAGAGAGATATGATTAATTTTTTTAAACATATTTTGAGCTGTTAGCATTTATAAAATGACCTGAAATATTATTTGAAAAAAATTATTATTACTTTAAATTCATTAAATTTTTATTTATTATAGACAATGAAAGTTAGTTTAAAATCTAATGATAAACTCAATTAATCCTCATGAAATTAATAATTACCAGAATTTTATTATTAAAATCATTGCCAAACAATTGATAATATTTATTCGTGCGTTATAACAATAAATATGAAAATTATTGATGATATAAATGTTTAAATTTACAACATTTCTTGAGGCAATTTGCAACAAAAATGCACTTTGTTTCATACTTAAAATCTTATCGCTAATACTGGTTTCATTGAATAATTTCCTTCCATTATTGTTACGCAGATAAATCAACGAAAAATTAGTACATTCGTTCATAAAGCTTCACTGATAAAATATTTTATGGTTATATTATTTAAAAATGAAGATTAGTAATCGGAATAAATTATCAATTAATTATGTCGATGATCGATTGTTAAAGAAAAAAAAAAAACATTTTACGTGCATTCTTGCTTTGTATAATGTAGTGCAAAATATTTATTGAATGTGTATCAATTGATCGGCTTTAATAATGATTTCAATTAATCAAACGCTTCGCGCAAAATGTTGCCATGCACGGATGAAACATTTACAGTCGACTATAAAATTTTCACCGTTTTGCAATGCTGGTTCCACTTTTCTGTTTGATTCTCATCTGAATCGTTAAATATATCGTGACTCTGTTATTGTAGCACTTTGTACCGTGTAGTGGAGTGCGATCGAAGGTGAATTGCCGGTGGAATCTGGTAAAAACGTTTTCAAATACACGGTAATCAGAGCGCTGTGTGTTCGATGATCCGTTTGGAGCATTCAGAGCCACCGCAGCTGCAAGAGAGAGAGAGAGAGAGAGAGAGAGAGAGAGAGAGAGAGAACGAAACGAACAATCAAATTCGTCCAATTAGTTTTGATCGTTGGATCATCTCCCTTAAATACTTTCGATAAATTTTGAGTCAACAGAAAATTCGTGCGTTCACCACGAAAAAACATAGAATAAAATTCAATAATCGTTAAAAAAAATCGTAAAAACGAACGAAGATAAAAATTCTTTTGACTGAATTTAATTAAGATCTGTTGTTGTTTGTTTGATTGCAGAAGTAATGAAGAGAGAGGCTGACGCCGGCGCTATGGCAGGTAGCGGGGGGCCTCAGAGTCCCCACAAACGCTATCGTCAAGGCGACGATGAACTTCGACTTCTCATTCCGAGCAAGGTACGTAAATTCGTTGAAATTTTTTTTTTTTTTTTTTTTTTCATTTCATTACAATAATTTGTTCATTTTGGGTCATGGGGAGGATATGACCGATTGCAACGGTCAAAATGCATCTTCATCGGGTAGCTTCGATAAAATGAATAAATAACTCATTCGTCACTGTTTAATAAAATATTTTTAATCAAAACGAACAATCCTAATTTAATAAAAATACTTTTTAGCCTCAAACTTTGCCTTCTTGACATACAATCTGATAGTTACGCTCGGTTGTTAAATTAAATCTGTCGAGGTGTGACATACTCGAATCTATCGATGAACCATCGACGTTGCCTTATTCTCTTTTAGTCGGTAATTCTCCGTCACGAAAGCAATACGACAAACGTGGTTAATTTACCGAAAGTCGGATCACGCTGGAATAAAAGTAAATTGTCCTCTGATACGGTAAAGCGACAACGTCACGTCTGTGCGCTTTCACGATATTCCTGGTAAACTTCGCTGTCGGACAGTCTTACTTGAATCTACCTTCTTCTCCCCTCTACGTTAAAACTTTAACGGGAGTCTCTTTTTATTTCTCTAAAGTGGCTGCTATGTGATTCCTGAAAGTCAGCGAAGACGACAATCCTCAAACAGTGATACGTACACTCTTCGACTCACTAAAACCTCCGACGAGAGTTGAATTGCTCGGGTTCGTAGAGTTTTGAGGAGAGCTCCGCCATTGCCATTGCAATATCGACGCGTAAAGCGTCACGGATCCTTTGCGTCCGTTACTACATCCGGTCATTGTATATGAACGAAGGAGCGAACGAGCGAACGCCTTTCACGGCTAGAACATTGTATCGCTCTTTCCACTCTGGCTACCACTGCTTCCTTCAACGTAACTCGCACCTTCTAGCTTATTTGAACGTTCTGCCTCTCTCTCTTCCACTCTTGTTTCATCCATTGAGGAAAAGCTTGCAGATCTCACGAACCGATTTCCCGGCAAATGCATAAGCAATGTGAAGCACCGCTGTATAAGTTGCTTCAACTCACTCTCCACTTTTCCGTATTTCATATTTTACTCTTCAATAGTATCTTCGGTATCGCGATATCTCGATTTCTCACGCGTGGCTTTCCATTTTTCTTCATTTCTTCATTCATACATCAAAGCGTTGTTTCATCGAAAGTGAATGGTTGAGGAAATCCGGAATTATGACGGTTAGAGTTATTGCAAATGCAAGTTTTTCATTGTTAAAACTAAATACTTTTAGTCGAGTTTTCTCTACCGTCAATGATTGAGGCATTCTATTTATTGAACTTTCATTTAATGTCGATGATTTTACCTTTCGAATCTCCGAATTAAATGGAATAAACGTCCCTCGGATATTCGTCCCATGGAAAATTATTTATTTTTTCTTATAAAATCATTAATTATATTTTTTAAATCTCAAATTAGACTCAAAGAAGACAAAATATTTATAGAGCTTGTCACTTATTCATTAATTTTCTAAATCAATGACAAACTATTTGTATATTTAAAAAATTAATAAAAATATTTAATTGAATGGAAACAGTCGGGGAAATTATACAATTTATTCCCTCGGTTTTAATTTACGGTTGATACATCAACAATTTTTCAATTTCTTTACAACAAAATCATTTAAAATTCGTGGGATACGGCAAGGTATTCTCATTGGTTGAGTTATCAGTTGATTCACGTACTCGAGCATTCACTCGATTAACGCGAGTACTTACAGAGAGAATCAAGTTGTGAATTAAAGTTAGCCATTGGATTAGACCGAAAGAGAAAGAAGAATAAAGATGTAATTAGAATAATTGTGACTGAGAGAACCGACTCTCTTTACATCTTGGTATTAACGTAATCATGAGTTGCTCGTACGTTCTTCAGCTTAACGACTAACATGACTCGTGGAGTATATAATATGGTATAACGAGACCACCATTGTTCCCGGGCACGCGATTCATCGCGGGAAAAACGAGAGAGAAAGGAAAGAAATAGAAAAAAAAGGAATGAAAACTGTGGAATTCACAATGTCGACGTATCGTCGGTAGGGATCGCATACTACAGGCGATTTGTCGTCACCAGTGGAATGCAGAATAAAAAAAAACCTCATTACATACTTAATTTGTTTCTTCGAGATGTACTTACTCCGTCATTGTGATGCCTGGTGGTACTCAAGTCCCTTAATTATTTGCACCGTCATAAAAGTTCATTAATACCGAGCAATCCACTCGTCAATCGATTAAGGAACGTGGAATTTTATTCATTGAATTATATTTTTCATTATCACAATTTTTCATTGTGTCATATGAATTTATTGTCAATAAATGTTCTATTGCGATGCGAGATATGTTGCTCATTTTCATCAGAGAATACACGTTCTTATGAATTTCTTGTGTTGAATCGGAAACTCTCAAAAGTTAAAAATGAATGAAATTGCTCAGCACAAAGCTGCAAGACTTGCTTTTACCAATCAGGGAGCGAACGAAACGTCTTCAAGATTTTATACAATCGAACGATTGATTTTTGACTCAAGTATTTTCACGAAAATGATGTCAACTGACGGAAAAAAGTGATTCGTCAAGCGATTTTAAATGAAGATTCTACACGAAAAATATTATGAAATCGTTTATAAGTAACAAATGAAATGATTTTGTGGAAACAATCTTTAAAAATAAGCCAAGGTCTTACGTTCAATGGTCAAAGAATGTAAATTCATGATGAAAAATGACATCAGCCTTCGAAGGGTCGCAGACATTTCTCTTCTCGTCGCGTGTCCTTGTATAACTCTGGCTGGTTGCGCGGATCAGTGTCTACAGCATAATTCTCGTAGGACAAAACACGGAATATCGTAATAATTTCACAACAAATCGCATCGACATCGACTCTCACGCCTGTGCGGCTTTTAAAAATTAAATATCCAGTGAATGCACCTGGTCTATTTACCTTTCGCGTCGGGATTCAAGGCCGGACATTCGTGATGCCTCATTGATCGTGTATTCAACGGCCTATTCCTCCGGTATTTTTCATCGTTGCGGCATACGATGCAGCTATGTACGCAATTGGCGCAACCTGCCGGGCTGCATCGAGGCATGTGCGAGGTAAGCATCATCCAGTCAGGAGGGGAACGTCGACGGCGAGAGAACCTTACCCGAGCACAACAACGACGGGAGCGGCGACGAGGCGGCCAAGTATCGTTGCAAAAGGCCTCTCGCTTGAATTAACAAGTGGTTTAGGCGAGGCCTCGCGAAGTCCCCCTCAAACCTCTACGAACGACCCACCGGGGGAGCACAGCTTGCCTATCGTCGATAAGGATGCAACAACGCGATGGAACGCGCCGCAATCTCATTGCGTTTATTGTACACGAGCGCAGGTGTCACGTAATTGCCGAGTTTACGTTGACGGAGATTAATTGCCACCGGTTATTCGATATGAAACGCTCGGTAATACCACGAACGATTCTGAGAGGTTTAACGAGCAGCGAATCATTTTATTTTCTTCATTTTTGTTTTTTTTTTTTGTTTTTTTTTTTACTCAAGTGGGAAATGGTAGGAAGAAGGAACGCGAAAAAATAATGAAAACAGGGAAACGCTTCGTCGAAGGGGACGTAGGTGAAAAAGTTGCCAATTCTAGTGAGACTTTTTCGATTTTATCTGTAAGTGATATTGAGACGTTTTGGCAACAAAAGTTTCGACGTATGACTACATTTTTTTTTTACTCACTTTGTACTGATTCTATTGAGAATGAAATAATACATTTTTACCACGTCGTTTTCATAAGACAAACGGTACAATGTTGTTGATCCTTACATCGAATCACGTAACCAGCTGTATCATCTTGACAGCTTAAGGGGGTTATATGTATTCTTCTTTAATCGCTGTCCAATATACCCCAGTAAGTATACTTGGTTGAAACAACAACTTATTCGACCGATTGATTAATTTTGTCCCGAGGAATCAACTCGCGGGCTCTGCGCTGTACGGTCACCTGTCTCAGAGAACATTCGTGGCATTGTCAACTCAGTCGGTCTGTGTTAATTGTCCCCAGAACCAAATTAACTCCGAATAAACGAGACGAAAATACACTTTCATTGAAATAGACGCAAGAGATACCATAGAAATGATCGTATTCACAAATAATAGTCAGAATAGAGATAATAATATTCTACACAAAAAGCGTTTCACTTGGCATCATAATCGGACCTTAACCCGTCAGAATATTTTCTCTCAAACACTTCGCCTTCGGTTATATATATTTTTTAAATGTTTTTACACAACCAAGGGGAATAGAGAGAGAAAGAGAGAGAGAGAGACGGAGGGAGGAGATGTATCAAGCAGGATTTATGAGAGGTACGCATTAGATACGCGCAATTATACCAAATTCATTTTATAATTACGTGCGGCGCTTTATTCGTTTATTAAGCGCTTTGACCGTCGAGTTTACACGGAGCAGTTCACAGGATCATACGAATAGACGCAGAGTTGCGTGTCGTTCCCGTTGACGCTTTAAAGATTTCAAAGAACAGATTAAGATAATTCGAGCTATTGAAAATGTCGTATTTCAAAGAATTTTCATGGAAAAGTTGCGCATTCATCGTGCGTCTTTTGGTCTTTGTAAAAATTTGTAATTACCGTCAAAGTCATCTTCCGTCTTATGGGACTATCAAAGTGTCACGTAATTGCAGAGTTTCAATGCAATTAACCAGCGCATTGCATTTCCTTCTTCCATTGGATGCTTCATCTTGATCCGAGTCAGATGTATTCTTTGAGCGAAGCTGTTGCCTCTCTCTGTTACTCCGTGAAAGAGTTTTTTCATTTTTTTTTTCACCTACGAACCGTATTGGTTTTCAAGGAAAAAAAAAAAATCTCCAGCAATTCTTTCGTAGAAGTCTTAAGACCAGAAGTTTAAAGACGTATAGGAATGAAATGAAAGAAAAAAAAAGAACCGTCTCTCGGTAACTCAGAGGTGTGCGGTAACCGCATAAAGCGTCGCATTCCAGAGTGTCGTATAATTCAGGACGTGCAGCGGCTGTAAGACACGCAGTGGGACGGTATTATGTCACTGGGTGCCCCTTAAGCAACCAATGAAGCGAGAGAACCACGTCCGTCTATGGGTATGTAAGAGTGTACGAAGCTGTACAGTCACTGGCACTCATTTAGTGTCTTACGCACTCAATAATTGCGTCCTAAAATTGTGCGGGGACGTTTAAACTGTTACGAGCCAAAATCCGTTAATCGATATTTAAAAAACTCGTCGAATCTATTGAAATGAATTATTTAAAAACTTATTTTCATTGTACAAACATCCCAAAGGAATTCTTTTAAATTGCCTGAACGAAAATTCGTCAAGAAAAAGGATTTTTCATGCTTTTGTAAAATGTTGTCAAATTAAATTGTTGTCCTTTGAATTTTTTATGAAAGAATATTTTCCGTTTACTCGAATGAGCTTCGAACGCTCATATTTATCTTCAGTAGAGACTGTCGTGTTAAAACTATTGGCCACAAAAATATTCAAGTTTCGCTAATGTCTAATGATAGGTCATTCCTCTTAAATGGCTTATTACTGTGTTATAAACAAGCAAGTTAGTAATATATCAAGGAGAAGAAACGTTTAACCGAGCGAGCGCACAGTCTTGTGCAAGGTCTTTGTACCGCGAGGCAAAACTTTAGCTTACGCTCTTATTACAAACTGTAAATTCTATTGTATGAGTTCAGGCTCGTCTCGCTCATGACTAACAGCTAAACAGTGCGGTATGCCGCATTCGTAAGCTATAAGTGATACGACGGTGGGGTCTTTCGCTTCTCTCTCGTTTTACTATTTGCAAGTGAGGCTCTTTCGACCGAGCAACGTGAGAAACTTGGTGAAACAAACATGAAACGCGTCATTCCTGATTAGCTGACGAACGACTCATGACACTGCGCCCAAGAAATACCAAGAATATTGGAAAAAAAATGTTGGAACGAGTAATCACGCCATCATCGATGATAAGATAAAGTTTCTTTTTTTAGACTTTACAATCATCCCATGATAATTTATATTTATATCTATAAAAAAAAAATTTACATAAATATTTCTTCAATCTGTTCGGTTGTACTTGTTTATAAATGTTCATGCGATAAATGATAAATCCCGTAAATATTTGTGTCAAGTAACTTAAATATCTACGATTTATTAATTCCGAGGGGCTTAGAATGTATAAAATTATTGGATTTGCGTATAAAAGTTTTTTCAAGAATTCCCTTGGGTGGTGCATTTTTTTATTTATAATATAATTTATCAATTAAATAATTGTTTATTCAAGATTGTTAACCGAAGCTCAAAAAAGTACTGAGATTTTCATGAATATTCGTTTCTGAGTTCTTTTGATTCCCCGAGACTGTATCTGACGTTGGAATTTACGAAATAAATATACATCGGGTAAAAAGTTTTTCAAAAAAAAAAACTAGTCGGATTCACTCAAATATCGATTTTTAATTAATAATTTTTCTTCTCAATTGTAATATATATTTTAATTAGATATTACGAAATTTATCTGCAAGCGAATATTCATGGAAATCAAATAAATACAGAGATTGAAGCCTCAGATTAAATAAACGGTAAATTTATCGATAACTAATTAACGTTCCCTTGTTTTTTTTTCTGTTCCAGGTCGCCGGTTCGATAATCGGCAAAGGCGGACAAAACATCACGAAGCTCCGTAGTCAGGTGAGAGCTTCCGACTAGTGGACGGATTAATATGATAAAAATTAATTTCTATCTAGACACGACTATTGATTACATCGAATATCTCTGTTTCTCTCTATTTTTTATTTCAATTTTTTTTTTTTTAATTATTTTTATCTACATCTCTCAACCTCTTCCATCGTCTCATTCTTCTTTGTTTTATTCATTTATTTATTTATTTAAAATTTTTGTTTCGAATATGCTCTTTTCTTTATCTTATTTTACGTGTCATCGTTTATTGCATCCACCGAATTTTTCGTTCGATTACGATTACTTGACGATATCTACAAACACGTTCGTAAACAGTCAAACAAAGAGGTGTAATGGCCATTCGGCCTCGCTGCGTTGTTTAAAAATAGCAACAGTCCATTAACGATGTAAGACAATAAAAAAAAAAAAAAAAAAAAAGACCGACGAGTCCTTGATAAATCAACGATACCCAAAAAAGAAAAAGAAACTGTCATTAAATTTTCTCGCCACGCAATCTCAGGTGACTTCATAGACGTCAAAAAGAAAATGGCAAGAATTTTGAAAATTTCTTGGAAAAGAAAAGAAAAAAGAAAAATAGGGTGGGCTCACAGAATTACCTACGAAGGTTGGGAAATTTAGTGAAAAATCAGCTGAAAAAAAATGATAATTTCAGCGTTCAGCGAGGATTTAGGAATTGTTACTATTTTTTAAGTTTAAAAAAAAAATTGCTTATAACATATTCGCAAAGCGTTGAAAAAAAAAAAAAAACGTTGGTTGTCTAACTTGGTTGATGGTTTGTGCCCTGGCCCTGCCCCGACCCCGGCGTTGCCCCCCTGGTCTGTGCCCTGGTGTGTCGTTGCCCCGCCGGCGTGTTATCCTGGTCGTTCTCCGCCCTGCCGTAACCGCCCTGCCATGCCGTTCTGTGTGCCGTTACGCCCGATATCTGGAACCTGATCGACGGACCCCGATCTTCACCTCGACCAATCTGAACACGGCACTCTCACGGCAACGACCAAATCGCCTATGGACCTGTCTCCGTGTGTGTGCCCGCCGTGCCAATTCAACAACCCCCGAACCAACAATCGACCAACAATCGACCAACTCCAACCGCCAATGAATCGACCAACCAACAACCACGGCCCGACAGTACAAAGCCTCAATCATTGTACCCGATTGCCCCGGACCCGAACGGTAAATGCCAACACCAAATACTTAATGTCTTTAATTCTCTCTCTTTCTGTCTATTTCTACTACTCTTCACTCTATTTGTCTCTAATTACCGATACGATCATGCAGGAAACCTAATTACTAACTCTTCTGTAACTTACATTGCGTTTAAAAAATTAAAAAATTTTTTTTTTTTTCGTTATTTATTTCACATCTTACACTTCAATCATCTCTTTATGTTTATTTCCTCCATCTCTGTTTATCTCTCTTTCTCTCTTCTTTTCACTTTTGACTATGATCAAAGACAAATTTTGTCCAAAACAACGCGATTTAATGTCTAAAAAAAAAAAATTTATATCAAGTTTATAGAAATATAAATTATATTGTAAAAAAAAAAATTAATTGAAAGCTTTGAGTTTCCTGCGTGCAATTAGTCGCGGGATGAAGCTTAACGCTGGCAAAACCTAAGGATTTGTTTTCCATTTCAATGCAAAGACTTTTGCCTCGGATTTCGTATAATCCACCAAAGGGTTTAACCGGAGAAAAGCGTTCTCTTGTTTCAGTTCAATCCACGAAACTACCCGATTCACGGTATTTATTTGTTCTTCGCCTTTTCCTCGCTCTCTGCATCTCTTTCAATCGTTAACCGTTTTTTTTTTTTAAATTATTTTTATTATTCTCTCTATTACTATCTCCAACCCGTCAGAGACTCGGCGGGCAGACTCGCAGAAAAATAGATAAAAACATTTTTTTTTTTTTAATTAAAATAACCACAACAAAATTCTTATTTATCTCGATATCTTTTTTTTTTTTAATACAACACACGTCACGTCCACCCTGCTGATAATATTGCGATATTTTCTCCACCTATCTCCTTCAGCGAGCCCTGACGATGCCCGATATAGGACAACACGATCGATTCTACCCACTCGATTCCCAACGAATCGTAAAAATCGTCGAAAATTAATTTTTACCAATAATTTTTCAGGTAATGACGATCTTCACATCGAGATTTTTTATATTGGGAGACGTCGTTTTTTTCTCCGTTTTTTATTTTCTTTTTAGCAGAGAGATAGCGCAACTGTTTCACGTTCCAATTCATAATTATAACAAAAAATGAACAAATCATATTTGTCCAATTTCTTCAAGAACAAATTGTCATTTCTGTCTAATTATTGAAGTGAATTTCATGAAATATCTTTGTCGCTTGTTCTTGACTCAAATGACAGCAGTGACAATTAATTGTTTCTTTTTTAAATATTTATTTCATTGGAAAATTATATTCAAACATGAATAATATGTTTGAACCATGTTTTCTCTTCGAAACGAGGTTTCTTCAATTTTTGTAAGAAAATAGAAATAGAATGCATCGATGGAATGAGTGGAAAAAGCACTCGTTCGCTCAATCCAGAATCTTTGGCGGAGCCAGAAGTAGAAAAGAGGGTTAGCTCAAAGACAAGAGCCCGGAAAAACAACTCCCTTCGTCGTTACTCCCTCCCCCCACGAGTTCCCGAAGATACACAGCAGAGCAGCAGCTTCGATATGTCTCTCTCTCTCTCTCTCTCTCTCTCTCTCTCTCTCTCTTTATTTTTTTCTCTCTCTCCCTCTCTCTGTCTATCAGTTCCGTGGATGCGCTCTAGCGACTCTGAGATGCGTGCACAAACCCCTCTCAGATTTCCCGTGAGAGAACGAGAGAATGGTTCGGAGCAAACCTTTTCTTATCTTTACTCCATCTCGTTTGCTCTGTCTCTCGTTATTTTTTTCTCTGAATTCGTTTATTTCACGACTGAGCCACCGACAGATATCGTCGATATTATTTACAATCTTGAGTATAAAAATTCAAATTCATTTTATAATCGCGTTTATTCGTTTCTTAATAATTATTTATATTTTTATTATGACATTGTTACCGGCTGTAAAGTTTTTTTCTAATTTTGTATAATTGCATTTCGATTTATTACAAGTCATGTAATAAAAAAAACAATTAATTATCCATATCAGCAAGATCAATTTTGAGAAAATGAAAGAAAAACAACTCTTGCTGTCATCTTTCAATACTAACATATATATATATATATTCAAAGTCTTGGCTTTCAATTAATATCGAAAAGTCTATCGTAAACGGTTTAACTGATTTATATCTTAGCGATTTTTTTTACTAGGTCAATTGTATTATAATAAAATTGTAATTAATATCATTTTTTGAATTATTGTAACGAATGGAAATATGGACTCTTCGACCTGATTTATACAGACACTTGGCCCTTTTTAAATAGCCTGGGGTTAGTGTAGCCCCTCACGAATTAACGTTCTGATCGTATTAGTGTACGACGCAAAGGGGATGCGAGAGAAGAAGAGATAGAGAAAGGTCGAAAAGGAGCTCGATTAATCATCGGAAAGCGGAAACTCTAATTGATCATCCATAGTAAAGTAGCATACAAGTCAAAGAGGGACCTTCTATCCATCATTGGGATTACTTAATGCGTGTTTAACACCGTCTATCAGCTTAATCTTTAATACAATAATAAACGATAAACTATCGTTATACTTTCCCAGTAATTGAAACGATAAAACGAATTTTAAAATCAAACCAATATAAAAATGTATAGCTGGATAACAAGTTGTTTTTTATTAAGGCAATTCAATTGGATCAACTTTAACCGAACGCAGTAAAATTCATTCAGTTTTATCATAATATTTAAATTCAATTAATTGTAACAATTGCGATTGAAAAGATTTACGAGACGGTAATTCGTAGTTTCAGTTTTTATCATGAGAACTTAAAAAAAAAAAAAAGAAATTATCAATCCGTATGTTTGAAATAAAATTTTTTAGTAAGACGGAAAGTGTATGAATTAATTTTTTAAATTTTCAATTAAACAAATGATAAATGTTTGTTACGTGGGGCTGTCTTCGTTGTTCGAAACAACAATATTCTTCGCAAGTATTTCTTGCATTTCTCATAAGGTACATCGCAGAGACACAATAAGGCGAACAAAGAAGTAAGAAAGATGGAGGAAAAGTGTATCCAGAGAGGAAAACGCACACAGAGATTGAAGATGCGAAAGGAATCGTGTGTATCGTCCCGAGGGATCGTGGGTCTATGGAAGGGGGAGGGGGGAGGGGTGAACAGAGGAAGTGGATAACGCAAAAAGATAGAGATAAGGCTGATTTGTGTCTGCCATCGTTTAAAAAGTTCGCGTTTGTCTTCCCTCCTACTCCACGGTCGTAACTTCGAACTTTTCCAGTTTTTGAGGCAATATTTTTCGTTCCCGTCCTCTTCGACCACCTTCCGACACTCGGAGACCGAACGTTCTACAGTCGGTACATGGAGCGTAACGTACGGGAGCAACAAAACTGTGAAGGAAGGTTGAATAACGACCCTGTGTCGTCGTTGTCGAGTGTTCGTTTCTCCTTTTCATCCCTCTCTGTGTACGTTTTTTGTCTTCTTCTCACTCCCAAAATTCCAGGCTTTTCTCCACAGACCAAAATGAAGGAAAGAGAATGAAACCGTAAAGCACACACGAACGTGTCTTGAATTGAGGATATCGCACAGAGTACATTGTTTTATTTTTATTAATTTATTGTCGTTGGAAATCCTCGTACGTGCCAGAGACGCATAAATCGTCGAATATTTGATAAATAATTCGTAGAATAATGAGATTTTAAGTAACGACAAAAATAATCATTCAGGAATATGATTAATAATCGAAGAAATACAAAAAAAAATGTATTTTATTTTATTGTTTTGTTTTTTTTTGTTTTTTTTTTTCTTAAAATTTTTTTATAACACCTCGAGTCTTTCTGTTTTTAGGGTTCTGACGATCAGCTCGGACTTGGATACAGTTCTACAGGTGGTGAACAAGGTGGTGCCTAATCTTGAGGAGGTATGTGCCTAGATTATCGACAGAAACGATAAATTCTTGTCAATTAAAAGCGATAAATTTCTATAATTCATTAAGGAGTCTGAATCGTCTTTTCAGAACGGCTCGAAGCATGGAAACGATGAGATCGATGTGCGCATGCTCGTTCATCAGAGTCAGGCCGGATGCATTATCGGCAAGGGAGGACTCAAGATCAAGGAACTACGTGAGGTGAGTTTTTCGATTATTGTTTTTCTTTCGGTTCTTTCGATAGCCCTAAACGATATCTGTATCTATATTCGACGACTTCTCGTGGCTCATGGCCAGAATATCCTCGCGATGGTTTTACTCGATCATTAAAATATATTAGCTTGATATATCGTTTGGCGTCCTGTGTGAATTTAAACAAATTGATCAACAGTTCCCAATGAATTAAACACTCGGTCTGAAGCACAAGAAATACGATAGAACACGATACACAAAGTTTAAACGATAAAAATACGTTGTTTTTTTTTTTTTTTTTTTTTTTTTTTTTTTCGTCAAACGTAGAACACGATTACTCTGTTTTTGATTTACAAAATATGCGACGTGGCCGAGTGGCTCGATTACGGTAGACGCGATAATGGGAGACAAAACTTTTGCGGAGAAGCGTGAAGCGTTTAGTCAGAAGCAACAGTAGTTTTCGTTCAATACGTAGCTCGACGTGCAACGTCTGTGTTGCTGCGTACAATTGACAAACACAGAATAAAAACGATAACCATCCAGGATTGCAACTTATTCTTCCCTAAGATTGAAAGCATAGACTACGCGTTTCTTTCTCTGATGTACCCAAATTGTCTGTAAATTTATTAGCCGCGATGCACGATTGAAGCTTCCAATTTCGACGGCTTCTCGCTGTAACTTCGTGGCTTCGATTCGTTTCTCTTCATTCTCATTCTTTCGCCTTTCTATCGATACCGCAAGCTCTTCAGAAACGCAATATGTGATACTCACCATTTCGTTGCTTTTCTCCTTTACCGAGGAAGATCTTGTAACCCCGAGATTTCTACAACGGTATTGTAAATTAGTTTTCTTCTTCTTCTTCTTCTTCTTCTCTCTCTCTCTCTCTCTCTCTTTCATCTTCTCTTTGTAAATTTTAAATCACTGGTACATTGTCGTGAATTTCAATTGAGCGTTTCTGTAACTTCCCAGATTGAATATTGAATTTTGAGTAAGCAATAGTTGCAAGTTTCCAGGATAGTTAACTCGAAGTTTACGGTCCATGGGGTAAACTGGAAACGTTTCTCAAATATCGAGAATTCGTCAAATTTCTAGGAAGATATTTGTCGAGGTTTATTGTGCGATTATTCAATGACAAGTGTTAATAAATCGTTAGAGTTCATCATATTCATCCGATGATTAAACAGTTAATTTTCCAATGTACAAAATTAATTACCTTTCATGAAATTTCATCATTTTTTTCGTTTGATCCTTGAGGAAATTCTGAAAAAAAAATGTTTGACGAATATTTGACAAAAGAATTACGACAAAAAAAAAATAAATCTCTCGCAGAGTCTGGAACATCTTTTGTTTTTGACAATTTCGTCGTTAAAGGATCAAGGGACTACTCTAATTCCTTTCTCTCTGGCATTCCTACGCTCTTATTTCATCTGCTTACAACAATACTTTCACCCAATTTTAAAGAGACATACAGAGATAGAGACAGAGAGAGAGCGAGAGACACAGAGTTCCAGGTACTTGTCATCACACACAATTTAGCGCAAGTTTCAAATTTTCTCCATTCCTCTATAGAACCATAGAGTTGTACTTGTTCGTTACAGAAATACTGTCTCGCTTGAAACTTCTCTGTAGTAGAGTATATTCCCTCTACAAATTCTCTCAGGGTCGTGTACTTTAGGATGGGGGTAGAGGGTTCACGACCTTTTGCGTAAGTTACTCTCCGACGAATAGCGGTGTGCTTGGTTGTACTTGGTAGTACTTGGTCGTACTTGGTCGTCGTAACGTCTACACACAATTGACAATATCCACTGGAAACCGCGAGTACTACATCCGAGCATTCTCCGTGTGTCTCCTCCCATCAATTTCGTACTTGAATACGGATTTCTCGGTTGGCTTCGACATACTCTGTGCGGATATTCGTCGCGCGCGTTGTCTCGTCAAGTTTCGCGCCTGACGAATCTCTACGATTCGCAGTACGGGTCTGTGCCGATCGCAAGAATTCGCAAGACGGATGTAATATAAACAAAGGGAAAGAGGAAACAGAAGTCGGAGGATAGAAACGATGCAAGCCGAAGCAGCAGCCAAAGGGGTTTCGGGAGGAACGAGGCTCCGGGGAAGACGTGGCACCGCCACTCAGCGACGTCGCCGAACCGCTTTATTTCGATTCCCGAGGTCGCATATCACGCCCTCTCGTTTTCTATCTCTCTTTATGTCTCCCATATTCCCTCAATTCTCTCTTGTTTCATCTTTTTCCGTACCGCTGTTGCTGCTTGACTTTATTGATTCACCGCACGACACCGATGGCTTCATACTCTTCTTCCATATTTTCTACTGGCTTCCTCCTGCCCACGTGTCTCATCGAGCAACCACCCAGCCATTCCCAAATGTATTCGGCTCTCATTCCCTCTGTAGACACTCGCGATCGCAACGAAGTACCACGCCGAGCCTACGTTTTCCCCAGGGAAGTCACCTCGATCGAAATCTACTTTTCATGAAAATATATATTTATAAATATGCAAAAAAAAAAAACATCTGTTATCGATCGAGGACTTTTTTTATTCATTCTTTGTAAATGAAAAACAAAAATATTCTATTTCCTCATTATATCTATATTAATGGTGGTCGCTCCTCCCTCTTGTTATTGACATAGCTCTAAACGATTGAAGTTATCAATGTTATACGCAAAATTTGATTAGCTCGTAACGATGCGCCGTACTACAGCTCTGACGCTGCCGCTACGTTAACTCAGAACTACAACTTTACAATAACAAAACTGTAACATATCGTGACTATTCCCCGAATCGTTAACGCATCGCGTAAGAAACTTGAGGCAAATGTCTAATATCACGAACTGTGAACGATGATTAATAAATCGATAATATATTATTTCATATTAATTAAAAATTTTCAAAAATCATGCACTCCCAAGTACGGATTTTGAGTTTGTTACGTTGGTTTTTTTTTTATCAAGTTGCAGAATTTTGTAAGCTCACAATTGCAATACAATTAAATTTTTGAGTTTTTTTTTTTTTTTTTTTTTCTCGATAACTCAGCGCCGTTAATTAAATCAGACGATCGTTCGTGACTTTGATACGAATTTTATTCGACAAATGAAATTCAAGATTTCAATTCCATTGAATTATTATTTATTGTATTTTTCAAGTACACTCGAGTGAAATAAAAAATTATGAAAAATTATGTACAGTCAGTTCGACAATAACACTGATTAGATATGAATCGTAACAAAAAAATATTAATAATAGAAATAGGAATAACGTTAAAAAGAGGAAAAAAAATAGAATCTACACTTTCCAAGGCGGAAGACAGTTGGTTGCCAACTCGGCGAGAGACGTCAGTCGTCGAGTTGTTCCCGTTTCGACATGCGCACATACTGCAAAATTCACGAAAGCTGGCGTCGTTATCGTTTCGCCCTAGCACCATCAACTCGCTCGTTTTTCGCTTCTCTTGCATTGTTCCGAATCACGCCATCTCTAATTACATTCTCGTAAACCGAGTCACTCCGGTTGAACAATATTTTCCTCGATTGTTAGCAACCACTGCGACAGCTGTGCAAAGCACAAACAATTCTCTTCGTCTTTA
The DNA here is from genome assembly GCA_963942595.1 of Cylloceria caligata. Taxonomy (NCBI): domain Eukaryota; kingdom Metazoa; phylum Arthropoda; class Insecta; order Hymenoptera; family Ichneumonidae; genus Cylloceria; species Cylloceria caligata. The sequence goes on along the minus strand of OZ012705.1, from coordinate 78,114,279 downwards.
TCACAATGTTGTGACAAATTCACCCAATTTACTTGGAACCATACAATCCACTATGCCTCTCGCTTAATTCAAACGACGGTTCGACAGAATGTATTTTTATTTTAAAAACCTTTTGGCATAAACTTTTTTTTTTTTTTTTTTTTTTTTTCAACACTAGTTTCTTTCGTAAAATAAAATAAATTGTAATATTAATCCAAGTAAATATTTCGTAATATCGATAACAACTTTTTGTTTCGATGTTTGTATTAATTAGTTATTCAATTAGGTAAATTTAGCAACATTTTCTTTAAAGTTTAACGTAAAAGTAACAAAAAAAAATTAATTTCAGATATGAAATCATTCACAAGTATTTAAAGTAAAATATTAAACATTTTACTTAGAAATACAAGTTAATTAGAAAATGTAATTTCATCCAAATTGAACTTACCGATGTAAGCTTTAACGAAAAGCGAGATACATTCGCTAAAACCATCGTCTGCTTTCTGCTTGTGCATCAGAGACGAAGATTCTCCGTGAAGAGAAAGGTAACGATGAGAAAAACATAAAAATGAAATATTCAAGAGTTTCGAAGACGCAAGTAAAACGCTTGTATTCGTTGGATAGAATGTTTGTGAGGTGGAGTGCCGAGTTGAGATGAGAAACACGGAAAGATCTTTCTTTTGGGTCAGAGAGCATGACGGAAGGCGTTAGTATAATACCCCAAAAGAGGGCATCTTCCTCTTCCATAGATCTCTCAGTTCGTCGTTTCCCTCGGATATTCGACCGTCTCTCTTGCCATACTTCCTCTGGGATTCCTCCTTGTTCTGGTTCTTCAGGAGCTGGTGGCACGAATCCTTAGACTTCTCGACACCGCTCGAGTTCTTTTATTTTTTTTCAGCTTCCTCCTCGCTTTCTTCAACTCGCCAAGTATTTCTTAATGGCCTTTGGTATACTCTCGTGCGATTTCTTCGTTGTCCACCGACGAAGAAGCAGCGAGAAGCAAAGAGAGAAGCGAGTCGTTACTCGACGAAATACCAGACTTGAAGTTGGAATCTCCGTTTGCCATTTCTCGGCCTAGATTCCTCGTGACTTTTGCCTTCGTATTTTTCCATCAGCCACTTCGCTCCTCTTCTCTTGCCAAATTTTGTTTCAACGCTAACTGCAGTCGTACTCGCGTTAACTTGTTTTACATTTTATCGAAACGTAAGATACGAGACTTTGAGAATCCATCCTTGTAACAATGCACAAACAAATCCGATCTTTAAGTTATATTTCTTTCGAGTTGATTTTCATCATACAGTAACGGGAATTTTCTTTCATATTTGAATATCAAAGAGACTGAAGAAACGCTGTCGATTGTAAATTATATTTATTATTTTCTAATCACTAAATTATACAATTTCCTTTTATTATTGTCAACTCTTCGTGTACGAAGATCTCACGTAGTGGGAAGCCGGAAAGGATTTCGGTGAAAGTATCGCGTATGCCCATACGTTGAATCGGTAAAAATTGCTGTGTTTGTATTTAATTGATATTCACTTTCCGTTTCAACAATTTCATTATTTTCTCTGATATTCCAAAGATAGAAATTGAATTTTTCGGTAACACAGTCCAACCGCGAGGTTGTTATTACAATACGAAATATAAATTTCATTTTTCTGAATATTCTCGATACCGGATGTCGAGGTCCACATGACGTTTTGCCATTTTTCGTTGGCATTGTTCGTGCCGGATGGACAGTCGTGTTCTTAGTTACCGTGAACAAGGAAAAAAAAAAGAACAGCGACATATGCCGCTTACGTTCCGCCCTCGCCACCGCAGAAGCCCGATTATTACGCGTACACGCAACCCGGAATTAGCGCTTGTGCAATTTTTTTTTATCTCTTTTTTAATATTCATAACACCGGAACTGACCAGTCACTACCTCCTCGGAAACATTACGTCCCAGGTGATTCGACGTAAAAGAAAAAAAAAATAATAAATGAAAATAAAATGTAATAAACGTACAAAATTTCAATAGCTGCACTACGACATCCTGTCGACTGTGCTACAACATCAGTTACACGTTTTTTTCCTTCATATTTTAAGCACACACACACACACATCCCTCCCAATTGCGGTTAACACTTTTGACGTAATTAAAAAGCTCAAACGCTGGAGAATATTTTGCGAACTGTTTCAATGTGTCGTACACGCAACCAGCAATTACTTTTGAGATTATCGAGCCGGAACCCTTCAATGAAATCATGGGAATCGCAATTAAAAATAAAACATATTTACTATTTTATTATTTGCATTATAATTTAAGAAAATATTTATTTTGTGATAGATAGATCGATCGTTTTTGAAACCGAGTAAATGCTTCTACTGTAATCAAATTACTTTGCGAAGCACTGTCGGAGTACCGCTCTTGTCGCGAAAACAACGCATAAAACAACGAGGTACTGTAAAAAAAAAAAAAAAAAAAAAAAAAAACCCCTCCACCGAAAGGGAAGTAAAAACAAGCCGACGCGCCCATTATATTTCAATTAGCCCGAGTGGAGTTTCGTAAGCGCCACGAAACCTCGCCGGACACGAATACACTCTCAACCCCTTGGCCGTACTCTTACTCGAATAAATAGGTTCGCACATACGTACATCGACATATATATACACATACAATCACCCGTATACAGAATCTATGGTCGAAGTTGGTTCATTGGAAGAGAGACGGTGTTTGTTTCGCAGTGTTCGCGAGGGTATTCCCTCCGAGATGGTTGAGCAACACAACGTGGTCAGGTTTTATTCTGCACCCTTCGAAAATACCGTGGGTTGAAAGTCGATGACGAAGGGAAGAAGCCGTTCGAGTTCGAAGAGCCGAGGGACGTAGGGAATGGCGAAAAGATATAGAAGAAGAGCCATTGGAATTGAACCGAGAGCCGGTTCACCATCAGCGTTGATGGTCGAGGGCTAGAGAAGGGAGTGAGAAACCTTCGGCTTCCGGCTACCCGTAAAATCCGGTTAAAGTTTGTTTGTGTGCGTTCGTAAGAACGTCCTCGCATTCAATCTCTTGAGCCTCGCAACGAGGACTCTTATACCTCGTTTATTACGGGAATTACTACTTTTTCGGACAGTTTTTTTTTTTTTTTTTTTTTTTTTTTTTTTTTTTTTTTTTTTTTTTTTTTTTTTTTTTTTATAAATGAATTTTCCAAACAACAATGAAATAAACGTAAAATTGCAAAAAAAAGAAGAAATACAAACGAAATTTAACGTAGAATACATTGTGTCGTATATTGCCTACAGGGCATTTCACATCAAATTTCAAATGAAATTCATATATTGTAACGGTAATCATAAAATCACGAATAAAATTCGACAGAGAATTACCTGTAAGACGCAAGCCCTGTATGGCATTGAAATTTCAATAGCAATCGAACCTCTGGTCGTTCACCGAACGAAGGAATCGCCCTTTGTATGCGAAGCAATGTTTTCTGTTGGCGCGTAAGATGTTTCCTAAACGTAAGGTCTTAAGTTCTCGATGCTCAGTGTTTATGACATACGAGCATCGATCGGTGAATTTGAAAGTTTCGAAGGGCTGACGCCCTCTTCTCCCTCTCACTTCCTTCTTCTTCCGCGTACTTGTTGGTTCTGGGACTACTTTCGTCGAAGCTTCAAATTAATTCGGTGGGAAGTGGCGGAGAAGGGAGTGTGGGTTCAAGTCCGCACGGGATAATTACGAGCACGCGACATGCTCGCTTTTGTTGCTTGTGTCCTCGAGCGTTGCGTTTCAACTCCCACATACGTCTCGCTTCTGTCATATATATTCACGCACGTGTTTACCGCGTATCACGCACGCGGTCCTCGCGCTACCCTCCTTTGCCACGAAAAGGGTGGGCAGAGGGAGATGGCGATACAGGAAAAAGAGATATTCGAGGGCGACAACACTGAACGCACAGGGTTAGAGAGGAAAATTGTATCAAACCACTCTTGTTTGTCACTGTATGCCATACTCGACGTAACAAACTGAATAGCGACAACTTCAAAAAAAAAAGACAAACTAGAGCATAATGAAAAAAAAAAAAAAAACAATACGAGCTTGTGTCATTGTTGGTCAAACGCAAGTGTAATTCTCCATCTCGGTCTGTGTTCACAATATCAATTATCGCTCTCGCGATAAAAGAGCAATTCGAGCTTTGGTAGACAATTGTTACTAGAAAATAATAATAATAATAATACCATTCTGTCTTATTCCTGCGTGCAAACATTGTATGATCTTCGCGTTACATTAACTCAACATAAATATCTACCGTACATCGATAAACATTTGTGCATTTATACAGCTTTGGACGTAGAAAAATTTGTTTTTTTTAAATATTTATCACAAAATTATTCGACAGGATGTAAAATTGATAAAATAAAAAATAAAAAAATAAATTGCTGTTTCACGTATAATAAGCAATCACAAATTAACTCACAGTGTTAAAGATTTTCAAGATTTTTTTATTAAACGTCAGGACAAAACGATCTTTTCGATGTTACTCGTAATACGAAAAGAGATAAATGAACTTGAAATTATTCGCAATACAACACGTTTGTTTCCGCGATAAAGTTTTACACCGAATTCACGATTCGATGGAGTGAAGATAAACCTTTTTCTCGTAGCTTGATAAGACTCAACGATTTTTATTTACATTCTCATTTGATATACCACCTAAGTTTTGGATTTCTCGATCGTTCGAACTCTCCTGTTCTCTTTTATCTCAATAAAATGGCCGTGACGAGGTACGCGTGAAAGTGGGATGAGGGAGAGTTGCGGTGTACACCGGTGGCGAGTACGTTATTACCGTAGTGCGGATTGCACTACGGTGCAACGTGCAGTGCAGTAGTCTAGCTCTCTAAGTCGAGTTAGCCTCCCGGAACAGGTCGTGAGGACGCGGATCAATATCGACAGCCATTGCTAAACACGCAGCGCGCGGTTCGCGTCTCTGTACTATACGTACATACACAGATATGTAGTTATATATAGTACAGTATATAATATAAAGCGTTTTCTCGACTATTCTCTCGTTCTCCAGCGTCTGAATATATGGCGAACCATATACGGTGAGTCTGGAAGCCCCCCGTTCTTATTTAGAGCCCGGGAAATAATAGGAGGAAAGGTAGACTGCAGGAATTTCACCAAAAGTTATTTATTTTTACCGCAGCTATGAATATTAATAAATTGAATAATTTCTTCTAGTTTCAGCTGTGTCGTGACGTTAACTTGTAGATAATATTTTTCTTACATACGAAATTTTAATAGTCATTAATCGACTCAAACCCATGAAAAAATCCTATCCCCTCTTCCTTTTCACAGCAAAAGTTATCCGAAAATATATTTTCTCGTATATTTCACAATTTACCGATGAAGTGACTTGTAGCAAAAGAATCGAATATTGAATTTAAAAAAATTTACTGCTCGTTCCAAATCCCAAAGTTATAAAATAATATAATTTTTATGGAAGATCAATGAATAATTTTTTAAAAAGTTAACACAATTTTACATTGAAATGAATATTATTTAGGTGATTTTTTAATAATCTGTATTGAAACAAAGCCTAACAATTTAAATTCAGGAAAACTGACAGGCACGAAAACGTTAATAATTCAGGCGGTACGAAGGAATGCAAAGGTGCATCAAAATGATCCGGTAAAAGTTTCAGATGGTTTAGGTTTTTTCCATGAGCCCACACCTGCCTAGACCTAAACTCTTTTTTTTTTTTTTCCTACTTAGGGCCCAGTATTTTGTTATCTTTTAAAATCAGCTTCTTAGTTGGTTGCAAAGTTTGTCGTTGAAAAAAAAAATATACACAACCAATTCCAAATAACTCTGAATTAAAACGAGTTGATGTGACGAGTGAGGGAGGCGACGAAGTTTCCTTCGACGACATGTGTTGCTATGGGGGTTCGTGGTTGCTGCTGCTGCTGCTGCTGCTGCTGGACTCGTTCGTTCGGCTGGGCTCACGCAACCCGAACAGGTGTTACGCGCCAGGTAACGGACGCTACGAGACAGCTGCCACGCCAGGTGTAGCCAAAGAAGGAGGAACCCGGGCTTACACGCTTTCGACTTACTCTCCTGGCTCTCAACGAGACGCTCGAAAACAGCAGCGCGCAGTACAGCGAAGAGTCGGAGAGTTCTCCAGTAAGACGCCGTTTTTATAAAGTTATCAAACGATAAATATAGCACACGGGACGTTGGTATACGAGATCTCAAAGTTCATATGTTTCGGAGCACCGTTCCATTGCGTGTCCTGTTTGGTGAAAATAGCAGTCGAACGGTCGACTTTCCTCGATTCGCGTATTCAACCGTGGGAAACTTTGCGGCGGCAGCGGCGGCGGAAGGGGGGAGAAAAAAAATATCTCGTTTAAACGAGGGTGGAGTCCAATAGCTGCGGTTATCCTCCGAGCATGTAACTTTAGTTTAATGTATTAAAAAAAAAAAAAGAGAGAGATAAGAAAAAAACGAAGTAAAAGAAGGAAGAAAGGGAAAAACGCGTGGAGAGAGCCAGAGCGGGTACAGTTTCCAGTTGGCCAACGGAAATCTGGGAGGAGCTGAGAATTTCTCGTTGTTCGGTTGACCTAGGATCTCCGGGGTGAATTCACCCCTATTACCACCGGTGAACCCTGGATTCAAGGCCACTGGGAGCCTTTTCTAGCTGCTTTACGTTTTGTTAATTCCGTTCCAGCGTCGTCGTTACTTTCCTCTTTACAAACTTCACCTTGTACGCTCGATGAAAGAACAGGCCAAGCGTAAATTCACAACATTCAATAGAAAAAACAAAGATTTTTACTGAAATTTCTTTATGTTATTATTACATTATCATTTTCCGCTTCTGCTTTTATATTATTTCAATTGAATTATTTATATTTCAATTTAATTTATTTTCTTCTGCATACGTTACGCTTCGAAATACTTTTTTTCCCCTTATTTTTCTAGTCAACTCCCTTAAGACGATAGATAAAAAAGAATTTCTTATTTCTTTCCTTTTGATATTTAACAATTGGCTGTCCAGCCTGATGGCAAAAAAGAAATTACAAGTTTACACGGTGGCGCCATTTCTGACACGGACCGGAAGTGAACGGAGTAGCGGGAGAACAGCGTTGAGGAGAGTGGAGAGCTTCGAGCGCGCCTTTTCACCCCCACGAAGGAGTCCACGGGGTTGAAACACCGAGGCAGGATCGGCTGGTACCTCAGTTCACAATCGACAGCCCAAGTGAGCGGTTCGTTCGGTTTCTCTCTGCTGTTTTCTACGTCTGATCCCCTCCGCTTGCTTCGACACCGGAAGTAGTGGAGAGTTGCGTTAAAAAAAAAAGAAACGAAAAGTCTCAGCCGGTCTTCAGTTTTCACTCGGGAGTAGAGCACGCGTCCTGGCTGAGGGTAGAGATCCTCGGAACTCAGTTGACATCGGACCATTCGAGAGAACGGTTCGCTCTCTACCTTTGCAAAACTCTCTCGCGATATTAAATCAAATCGTTGACTAATTTAAATATTAAATGTCTTCCGTTGTATTCGATATTTGATTAACTTGCAATAACGGCTTTCAATTAATTTAATTGAGAATAAATTGAGATTACACAGCCAGGATTATCAAACGGTTCGTTAAACTCGCGGTCTTTATCGCCGTCTCTTCGAATAAAATTTTTCTTTTTATTTCCATTCGACGGAGATGTTTTTCAAGTTCGATTTAACGAACCGCGATGGGTGTAGCGCGAGTGAAATTGGAGGCTATCGGTGCTGCCGGTTCACCTTGAAGACTCAACAGCCAAACCGAGTTCTTAGCAATTTCCACGAGGGGTGAGTTTTCCGGATAATTGATATCGGCTTTCCTTATCTTTACGAGAGTTTCGATGAAAACTTTATTTCAAGTTCTACCGGAGTTACCGTCTCGTTGCTCACGATTGATAGCGGAAGTTTCTGTTCGGCCAATGATTTAACAAGGGCTTTATTACGTGCAGGAGAACAAATAAATAATAATAATGATAACATAGTGCTAACAAGATAACATTAACACTATAACTATCGGTTACACTGGTTTTACCCTTGTAAAACCAGTCATTTTTACTGGTCCGGTAGTTCTAGTGTTAACGACTTATTGCAGTAATAACAACATCATTTTGTGCGATTCGAATAAATCTTAAATTTCTACTTAAATCAGGCGCCGGTTTAACTAGATATCGAGTACTTAAATTGTAAAAATTGGGTTAAGAAAGAAGTCTGCTCGGAGACTCAACCACCCTTCATCGTATTTGCAATTCCACGTACAATCACTAACTTAACGTTCCTTAGCGCAGTTTCAATTTAAAAAAAATATATATATCTTAACCCCTTACAAAAATAAATCTACGAATATAAACGTAGTCGACTCTGTCGGTAATTTTCTTTATTAAACTATTTTTTATACAAACGAAATAGATTTTTCTTATCGGTATATAGCAAAAGCACTGACATTGCTTATCTCCATGTCCCAAGAGTAATAGCTAAGAAAACATTCCTCGACGCACAACATAGCAGCGTTGTCTTTGGTGCCTTTCCTTTTTGCATTCCCCTCTTTAAACTCTGTTTATTAAAAAGCTTTTAGCGATATTAGCTCTGCAGGATGAAGAGTCGTCGACAGAGCGAAGGGAGACAGTCGGAGAGAGGGAATCACCGGGCGATGCTTCTCGGGACGCTGTCGTCGTACCGAAACTTTTACTTCAACTTCACTGTTGCCCTGCGCCAAGACTGTTGCAGCCTCGGTCCAGACGAAGAATTATCACCAGGATTAAACTTTCTCTTCTTCAGTCTGTTTGTACTAGCGAGTATCCGAGTGTACTTCCGTTTTGCACACTCTTCGAGATCGATTATCTCGCTTTACCAATATCGTCTGGTGATTCTGTAAATTACCAAGGAAAGTGAAGAATTAATGGGGAGTAGTCGTTGAAACTTTTGGATAACAAGCATTCAAGATCTCCTGTTCATCTTCCATTATTTCTCAGCTTGGCCTCTTTGATTCTTCCTCAATTTCTCGTTTTTGCACTGTTTCACATTGATATATAAAAGTTTATTGAATTATTTTAATTGCTGTATCTTAATTAGCGATATCGAGAAGTTTCGCAAGTGCCTCTCGTTATTTCGCAATTTATTCATTAATCGAATCGAGTTGGATTCTTCGATTCGTGAAAACTTGGAATTGGCTTGAAAAAAAAAAAAAAAGAGGAAAAAAAATTGTGTTTTTTGTCTTTCATCGAGTTACTTTAATACTGGTGTTGGAACAAAAGCTCGCTGTGATAACTGTTTAAGGGCCACTAACAAGCTCACTGGGATTCTATCGAGACTCAATGTCGTTTGTGTCCTTTTATTTACGTCTTTTCTCGATAATTTCTCCTCGTCTTTATTTTTTCCATCGTTCCTGGCAATTTTTGTAAAAGAAAAACCGATGTAATGATCCAAAGGACTTTAGTGCAGCTATCAAAGAAGATCATATTTGAAAAATATCCCTTTGAAGCTTCTACGATATAAGCTTTTGGAATTAAATTTCATTTTCAATAATAATATTTATCAATCGTCTTTGTTGAAACGATTACATCGCTTGCGAAGGGAATATCAATGAGACTGTCGGGCCTGTTGAAGCTTATTCCGCAGTCGTTCAGGGACCCTTGACTGACGTTAATTAAATGCCTGTGATTAATTTAATCATTTAGTACGCTCGAGCTACTCACTTTCTCAAACGAGTTTGCTTTGCTGCTTGTATCAGTGAAATTACCTCTCGCTCTCGACTCCCATTTCGTTAGTCGTACGGAGTTCGAGAGACGGTGAGCTTTCCAGCATTCTGTAGACACGTGTTGCCTCGGGAGACCACATATGCTTCCTGTGAAACGCGCCAACTGCTCATCCTCCTTCTCTCTGTCTTTCTCGTAACCTACCTGCGACTAACTCGCTTCGGTTTGCGCCCACTTCCGGTCACCGTCCCTTTTGAAACCACAAGTTCAATCGTTCAATCTTGGAATTCGTTTTAAATCCGATCGTCGACGTTGAACCATCGTTGAACCTCGACAGAATATTTTCCTGATTTTTATTGAATCCCGAACCTCGACTTTGTCTCCGTAAATCGTCGTGTTTTTTTTCCACATAAAATCAAAAATCTGTTTCGAAGCAAAATCTTTTGACTGATTGGAATAATAATTTACTTTTTTTCTTTCTTATCGCATATTAATAATTTCTGTGCAATGAATGATTATAAAAAGGTGAAAAAATTATTAAGATGATCACTAAATTAAAATAATTGTTGAATTATCATTAAACAAGGTTTCGAATTAAATCTTTCGTCGATAGGTCAAGTGTTTGAAACTTTATGGCATTTGGAATAGATAAAATGATCTCTAAACATTCCAATTCTCGCAATTATCGAGATATCGGACTAAAAGTTTTAACACGAATGGACTAACAATGAACAATTACCGGTGTAGAATTTGACGAGAATCGTTCGGATGATTAAAATGTTGCAAGAATTTGAATTTTAATAAGAATCCAACGAATGAACATCGATTGTTTTACTTCCGAGAGATAACTTTGGGATTAGTTCAAGATTCTACTTTGCAGACTTTTAATTATATTATAAAATAAATATTTTTTGTAATTAATTAAAGACAATTTCAATTTGATATTTCTGGCTCTGTTCCGATGAAAATTCTGTCTTGATCGTAATTTTCAATTGTCCAATCTCGATTTTTGATCCCCGAAACGGCACTTGACTGTTATGTATAGATCGAATCTCGAGTGTTGTACGTAGATTGCATCAGTTTTCTATACGTGATTAATGCAATTGCAGCGAAATCCGCGTACATCTTGAAACACAATATTCCACATTTCTCTCAGCCGGTTATTCGGAAATTCGTGTTTCGCTAGTCTCTCACGTTATTAAATTTTCACGCTCCAGTTGTCTCGCTCAAATCGTCGTATCTCGTGCCTCCCCGGCACTTCATCCTTCTCTCATTCGCGTCCAATTAATAATTAGCGAGATGCTCTAGCCGCTTTAAAAAAATTCCCTATGCCTTCTTGGATAATGAATTTTACTCTCCTGCGAGGAGAACCGCGACGATTTCAAGAAGAAAAAAAACGTCAAAAGTGTGATAATAGAAATGCTGTAGGAATCGCAAATGGCAAAACACATGTGTGCAACGAGTACGAGTTATCACTCAAGAGAGAGACAGAGAGAGAAACTAACAGGGAATTAAGTTTCCGGTAACGATATCGACGAGACTGACATTATAGATATAATTAATTGGATTCACTACCCGAAGCTGATTCAAGTGCGAGTCGTTGTAGCGAAACTTTCATCGAATATCAGATAAGAATAAAATATAATTGACAAATCAAAATATACGAAGGAAAAATCGTAAAATTAAATGGAAACTTTCAACTCTTGCTTTACTGAATTATTTGAATGTCAAACGGATTACCACTGGAGATAATATTTCGTAAAGTATGTATCTCGTTGAACGAAATACAATTTATATCGATTAATTTAAGACAGTCTCAGTCGAGAAAAATCTGTTGCAGCTATAATTATCATCAATTTTAGTCGCAGCATTAAGCGATAAATCGTAAATATTAATATATTTCAAATAGTTTTCGCTCGTTGCTTAATAATTTTTATGATATTCATGCGTCAAGGGATAAAGGTGAAGTGAAAAATCCATCACATAAAAAAAAAAAAGAATACAACAACGTTTTATTTATCAATAAATTGTGTATATTGATGCGAGAAAAAAAAACTTAATTATGTTAAATCTATGGAAATATCGATCGAAATGCTCGTGAGATTTGGGTGGTCGGAAAATTTTCTGAGACTCTCATTGCGTCGTTGAATATCCACAAATTTATTCATAAGCTTGCGACGAGGGAAGGCGAGAGCATAGTGAAAGAGGACGAAGTGGAGATGGAGGACGAGGTGAAGGAAGAGGAAGAAGAAGAAGAAGAGAAGAGAAGAGCGAGGATTCGAGAGAAAAGGAGAGTCGATGCGCACCGCTAAGCGGGAGAACACGTCACAGCACCCGAGGTTCTCGGGGTTTTCTTCGAGCTCGTCAAACCAGCGACGTCACGCTCATTCTCCAAGAAATTTGTAGTAATTTTAATCGCAGGGAACGAGAGATTATACACTACCGCATATTCCCCCGTAATTGCGACGGTTCGCTCGTCAAATCACCGGGAGTTCAGAGATCCGTATCGCTGATCCATTCAATCACGTAATTATGGCTTCGTGTCGACGCTCTCGATTAATTATTCGTGCAGAGGAATGTATCATGGAAGCACAAAAAAAAATGGTTTTCTTTTTGTTTTTAAACATTCTTAATCGGAATGATACGATTTCGATGGTTTCCTTATTTTTCTTTCTTTTTAAAGGTTCCACGGTGATTGAGTAGATTTTGGAGCAAAAGTCCTCGCTCTAAATAAGGTTTAATGGTGATCGAATATCGTCGATATCCAATATTATTGGAAGTACAATACTGCTAGGAGAATTGCTATGACGCCGCAAACTAGCATGAAGAACGGTATACCAGGTCCCTTGAGGTACTTCTCGGGCTGGTTTCCGCCACTACCGGCGATCCAACCCTTTCGTGGTTTAGTGTTTGTCATCTCGGACTTGACAATCTCACCCACGAGGTACTTGTCCATTAACTCAAAGGCGTCGACCGAGTGACCGACGTCATCGAAGTCCTCGGAGGCGTCCTTACTCGCGTGGTCGAGGAGCACCTCCTCGCCGCCCGGATGTTCGTTCAGGAAGGACGTTACGTCAAAGACTTTGTCGTGGATTATTATCTTCGTGCTCTTTTTGTCGCCATTCTGAACTTCAGCCCTCGTGAATTTCTTCAGAGACATTATTTTAATTTTCCTCCTTTTTGTTTTGTTAATTTGTTCGGCAACCTGAAAGATAACGTGAATTGTAATGAGTTTATTTAAGCGTTGGACTAACGACGTTAACGGGAATTCTCTGCTTCGGGCTTATCTTTTTTTTTGTTTACACATTTATTTGGTTAGATAAAATGACATCGATAATTAAAATGTAATGAGCTCGTGAAGCGACGAGATAGACGCGTTGAGGAAATTTTTTATGTTGCGATTGTCGTTAACAAGTACAACTGTCGACTGCTTGTTAGTTTTATGTGCTTGTCACGATTTTTTTTTTGTGTTTTACGAAGGACAGTAAGAACGATGGCTTCTAAACGACTCTGCAAATTATAAACTCGTCGTTATCGTCGACGATATCGTCCGTCCTCGTTTCATCCTTAACACCTTGGACAGTATTGACACCATGCGGCGTCGATACACCATAGGCTTTGACAAAATTCCAACGCCGAAGGAGTTGTAAATGGTATATCATAAGTAAATTGAATATTTATTCAAAACATTGCGTCTAAGCTGCGAACTAATGTTTACACGATTCGGTTCTGATGATTAAACAATTAATTCGATTGAACAACCAATGAGAAACGATGACATTTTTGATCAAAGTGTTAAATGTCTTTCCACAATCTGAGTTCGAACCGGTAACACTTACAATTCCAGCGTCGTTTGAGAATATTTTTTACATCGTCTTAGGCTGAACCATCTGTCTCTGTTTGAAAAAATTCGCCTCACCATATTTTCTTCTGTCTCTCTCGTTTGACTTTTTTAAGTGCAAGAGAGACAGAACTAATCTTCTTATCGCAAATTTTTCCGTCACGGATTATCTGTCAGATAAAAGACGAAAACGGTTCTCTCCAGAATTGTTAGACGGAGGATACTGCTTTCGTCATTCATTCGACAGATCAACCGTGATAGAAAAATTCGTATTACAGTTTTTCTTACCGACCGAGTATAATCACATCACTTTAAGACGATGTGAAACATGTATAGGTGCAAGAGAAACACTGAGAATATATTTCACGTCGTCTTAAAGATGATGGGCGCAGCCCCTCAGTCGGTAATATAATCTATAATGTAAAGAGTAAAACGGTAAACTGCGTCTCGAAATTTAACAGATTAACGCTCTCGGTTTTTACCCGCAAGATTGATCGTGGCAGAGATATTTCTGGATGGATAAATTCGGCTATCACTCGCACGTATGCCGACACGAGAAATACAAACGACCTGTAGCAAATAATCGGGAGATTAAGAGCCGTTGACAATTGAGATGGAACTGGAGAGAATAACAAAAATGTTTATCACATCGACTTAAGAAAGAAACAACGGAGAGCGTAATAGCTATCCATAGAAAATTGCGCTCGATAATTCATCGATCACCTACAGAAAATCCTGCAGTATCGACCGAACCTCGGTAAATTTCATAAAATAATATCGAACGTTTCAATTCAAGGCACCGACTGATACAACTTTTGTTTTTCTCTGTAAGTGCGAGTGATTATAGCCCCGATCGTAGCGATTATAGCCACATTGCATGGCGAGAGTCAGGTTCGAGCAAAATCGAGCAAGAACTCTGGTAAATTTAGTGACGTGGCAATATCGGACGCCATTGCGGTATCTTTCTCAGCGTCTCAGTCGAGTCATGCACGATCGTTACACCGTCAAATCTACAATACATGCACATAGAGCTCCACACTGTATCAAAAAATTGCGCAATATCAGCTCGTTGCGATAAGTCTCCACAGTGATTCTCTACTGCTTCGACTAAAACTTGGTGTTTTTTTTTTTTTTTTTTTTCTTCATTGAGATAGAATATAAATGACTAATTTTGCATGCAAAAATGTCGTTAGCAAGAATCAAACTCTTTAACGACTATTGCTTAACTGATTCCAATAATGGTTAATGATACGCCATTTGAATTCTTGACTATTATAATTTTTTCTACACTCCGGAAGTTACATAACTCCATGAACACGTGGGCGTTAATATTTTACAAAAAATATTCCGCGTTGTATTAGTCATAAACTCGATTCGTATAAACAAATAAATTTGTTTTTTAAAAAAAATAATAATATTAAACAGTCGCGATTCTCTCGATCGTACGCAATCGATTATCAACTATTTTCATCCCAAAGTGAATTTCATAAATAAATGTCGACGAAGTTATGAATTTATGGATCGGCTTGATATCGTCGAGGACAAACGAGAATTGCTTGAATTAATTTTCTCGAATTTCTTTATCCGTCCGCAACTCATCGCACAAACACAGAAGACACCGGTGCTTATCACGCGCGTCTACTCACCGTCGAACACGAAATATCTATCTATTTTTTTCTTTGATTTTCCACGAGAAAAATCTATCGGGCTTTTATTTATAAATATTATTTATTTAGATCGTTATTCTTGCTTCCGAGTCGCGTCACCAAAGCACGCCTATCGACTACTGCCACCGCAAACGTAGCGTTGGATATATTTATCCTGCTCGAATCTCTTCGGCCTTGTCCCCCACCGTGCCTATCGTCGTTTACGTTCAGCAATGGCGCAACGGTTTCATACGGCTCACGAACCTCTGTAGATTTGCTACAGTATGCGTTACATCCTTGACGATTCTCTCGTACATAAGAAGTGGACTGCTCTTCGTTTACGTTTATGTGACTCGGACTTCCTCCGAACGAGGAAGACCACGGCTGATTGACTCCTTGACCTTAGTATTTATTTTAATATTGAATAATAATTTATCAGGGAAATCATAAATACTTTTTTTTTTTTTTTTTTTTTCTTTCACAATTCGATGATTCTTGATTGTATTGTTGCGAGCCACTTGGAATACTTTTGTTTTTCAACCTTATTGTTTGTCTACTGACAAATTTTTCGGTTCGAAAAGTTAAGAGATTTAGAAATATTTGTTTATCAATAATATTTGGGATGTAAAGTGAAAATGTTGTATTTGTTAGTAACGATGGTTAATCAATTTATATCTCAACGACAAGTGATACGAAGTGGTGACAAATTAATAAGAATTTGTACTGATACCAAGACGATGTGACAATATTAATTGTGACATTCGATTGAAATTTCGTAACAGAAAATGTCTTGTGAAAAATTTCACAGGAAAAATGCAACTTTACGTTCCTTAAAAAAAGCTCGACACTCGATTGACGTGTGTTTGAAACGATTTTTAAACCATTCGAAATGTTTTAATAAATATTTTCAATGTTGTAAATAATCTTTGGAGCGAAATTGTCAATCAAATTATTTACATAAATATCGAAAATTTAATTAAATATTAGTAGAAAAGTAATGATTTTTTAATTTATATCATAAAAATACTTACAATATATAAATTTGAACATAACTTCACTTCTCGAATGAACAATTTTATAACAATGAAAATAATATTAGGAAAAGTGACAACGCTGTCACTAATTTCGTAATATTTTTCTAATTATTTTCAATGCACATTGGTCATTAACTGTCGCATCGAGCGTTACATTCTTCTAGAAAGGAAGTGTCGGATGGTAAATAGTTTCCAAATCGGTGGACATCGAATTATGTGAGTGGAAAGTGAATGAGCGATTAAATGTACACGCTCCGACTGAAAACAATCGGTGGGTTCGTTGCTTGTGAATACAATCATCGACTTAAAATTAGTTTCATTCGCTGCAGTGACCGTGACTAGAAAATTAATTGATTAATCAGGGAAGGGGTCGAATTGTTTTAATGATAAAAAATAGACTTATCATTGACACATTATCTTGTTGCATCTTATCTACAGCTATACGTCTAAATGACGGTGATAAATTCTCATTCCGATTTTGAGCTAATCGTAATCAGTTTCGCTTCACCCACTTATT
This sequence comes from Cylloceria caligata, assembly GCA_963942595.1. Taxonomy (NCBI): domain Eukaryota; kingdom Metazoa; phylum Arthropoda; class Insecta; order Hymenoptera; family Ichneumonidae; genus Cylloceria; species Cylloceria caligata. Next base: position 78,097,545 of record OZ012705.1, on the reverse strand, counting down.
TACATGTTTAAGCGGATGCGATACCTCAATTCTAACATTAGCTATTTCTCTCTTCCCCGGCTTAAAGCGCCACGGGGTTCTGTCTCTCTCTCTCTCTCTCTCTCTCTCTCTCTCTCTCTCTCTCTCTCTCTCTCTCTCTCTCTCTCTCTCGTTCTCCTACATGTTTTGTCTCCTCTTAATCAGTTTGATAACGAATCAAGATCCAAAGGTCGAAGATTATTTGACATTTGGAAATAAATCGTAGTAAAGGTGTTTTGTAACAAAGAAACGAATGGTAGAATTATAAATGTGTATGTTACTCCGTTTCTGTCGGCACGTAACGAGGTCTCTTCGTCTATCAACAATTATTTTTTTGCTTCAAGTAGAATCTTTGGGTTATTGCAGTGTCATCTTTGTACTATAGAGTTGCAACGTGAGGTCGCGTTAAGTGCCGTTCGTCGATGCACTTGTACGATATAGGAAATTTCGTTAAACGCCACGAATTTTTGCATCGACGAAAGAAGAAAAAAAAATGATCTGGTAATTCGCTTAAAGCTGAAGGAATATCGATCGGAGCGATAAAAAATATTTCTTTTAACTGGTGAATCGTGAACGAGATTGGTGAGAATAACAATCATTGCAGACTCGTGGAATACTGTCAATTCTTATTACAAATTCTTGACTTTACGAGCTGTTATTATCGGGAGAATAGAGCACTCGGGTGCCTGTCATCGTGCAATCTTTTTTCAATATTATTAACGAGATAAAACAGACAACACTGAAGAATCTTCGTCTTTTGTGATGCATTAAGCTGTAATGTGCATTAACGCACATGCACAGGCTCCGGTTCGTTGACAAGTTGAAGACGGTCGAGATTATAAAAGAGATTATTGACTAATTATTTATTTCAATCAAACACACCATATGTAATTTATTTTTTAATTAATCAAAGAAAGAGATTAATTCACATTAGATAAAGAACAATGAAAGACTGTGTACGAAGTAAGAAATAGTATTGTGCACGAACGAGAACTGATTGAATCGTGTTTAAATCGGTGGTGTCGTGTATCTCGATTTCAACAGGTTAAACTTAATATCGTTCGAAAACTCATCAACGAGACAGTCAAACTCTCAACTCGGCCCCGCTCTTTTGCTCTTCTTGAGGTACGAGATGAGAGGATAGATGTTGCGTCTCGAATTCTCATCTCTACCTTATTTCGACCCTCGGGGCGACTCGTTTAATTTCACTGGAAAGACGAATAACGGTAGAGAGGAAGAGAGGAAGAGTGAGAAGTAAACAGGAGACGGGGGAATGAAATGCAGTAAAGGGGGAATGTCATCTAGCTTCCGGGGGCTCGTCGTACTCGCTAGAAACCTTTGCTTTGCCTTCTTCCGTCTGCTCGATTTCTCGTTACTCAAGAGTCGCGACGAATAACGTCTCTGGGAAATCATCCGAAAGCTCGATCTTTGCGCTATCAGTCGTCTCAACGATTAATTGAAAATTTATAACATCTTAATAAAATCGAGCAATTGAAAAATGTCAATGTACAAAAATGATTATTTTTCTTTCATTAAATAATACAATTCGCATTGACTTTTATATTATTTAAGAAAACGAAGATTTGTTTCGTTACAGATTAACCGTGATGCAAATCAAACGAAACGAGTGCGATGGGTACAGCTTACAACAGTATAACGCGTTAAACTGAAAGTCGCAATTCGTATTGACTTTTATATTATTTAAGAAAACGAAGATTTGTTTCGTTACATATTTACCGTGATGCAAATCAAACGAAACGAGTGCGATGGGTACAGCTTACAACAGAATAACGCGTTGAACTGAAATTCGCAGAGTCACGGTGACGCGACATTCCGACAGGATACCAACGTGTTGAACAGAGAGGTTTATATATCTCCGTCGTTTGTCTTTGTACACTCCGACGTCGGCGTTAATCTCAAAGTAATACAATGAGTATCGTGCTGACCGTAAGCAACTATCGTGTCCAACAATATCGCGGGCAAGTCCGACGAGGGTTTAACGTCTCTCAACCAATATCAGAGTCAAATACTCTGTCTGAAATACTAGAATTCTTACAAAAAAACGATCATTCGAAACGATGTATTTGATGAAGCGGTGAAAAAATTCGTAATCTGTCAACATATTATTTTATTTATTTTTCACATAATTAAAAAAATAAATAAATATAAATACAAAAATAATTATTGTCTTTTTTTTGTTTTTGTTTTTAATTTCTCTTAGTATCATGAATCGTCGCGTAATCTAGATTATTCGAGGAATAATAAATAGGCTGCAAGGCCGTAAACGAATGCACCGAGAACTAGTATAATCGGTAGATAAGGCGAGCTAGTTTTCTTGGGTCCTCCTTGATATACCCAGTCGTCGTCGTCGACTGTAGGCTCGCGAGTCTTAGCACCCTTACGGCCACCACTGCCGGACAATTTGCCCGTAACTTTGCCGATCTTGAGGGTTTCTCGCAGCTGTATCGCCTCTTCCGTGTGACCGATCTCGTCGAAACAAATCGTACCGTCCTGACCTGCGAGATTGATGAGCACCTCCTCACCGCCCGGATGCTTTGTCAGAAAATCAGTCAGATCGTATACTCCGCCGTGTATCGTCATCCACAGGTCATTCTCTGTGTTGTGTTCAGACACTTCGTCCGCCGAGTAAACCTTCGCCATCTTAAAATAATAAAATACATTTATATCGATTTATTAATCTAATTATTTGATATATTCCGTGAATTAAATTTATTCTTTATTTCTGGTTCACCGAATCCCCGTTATTTTCATATAAAAACCTTAAAAACCTTCTTTCTGAAATACGCTGAGAGTTTTCCACGGGTATTGCAGTCCGTTACAAGCAGAATTTCATCGATTCTTCGTCGTCCATTGCTCGCCGCACGATTTGCAATTTAATTTCTACATTGATGATCTGTTTTGTTTTGTTCTTGTTTGTTTGTTTGTGTTTGTGTGTGTTTTTTTTTTTTTTTTTTTTTTTTAAATTACAAAAAAGAACGTTTGAACCAATGATTTTTTTTTTCTTTCTCAAACGAAAGACACCGCGAGGTAATTAAAAAATTGGTTCCTTAAAATATTTTTAAAAAATGTTATCTTACAGAGAACACGAGGGAATATTTGTGGTAAAATCACTTTAATTATTACACATTTTAATGGGTAATGTTAATTAAACGATTCTCGTTGAATTCTTCGAAGCAACGAGACGCGAAAAACTCGGTAGATAGCTTCAATCGAATTCAGAGATTCTATTGTCACTGATGTCCTAGTTTTGTTGCTTATCCTTACGATATTACGTTATACACACTTTTGTCTGATAGAACGATGCTTGTAGTGTATCGAAAACGAGATAACGCTGTAACGCGCCAAGGCTACTTGAACTTCTTACGAGTGTGCGAACTTGTTTCTCAACTCGTTTTTATGTTGTATAAAGAGTAAACTCAATGCAGCCTACACTGTACCTTTGATATGTAACGTTCTCTCCTATACAGCCGGTTTCCCTAGCAATATCCGCTTCGTCTCTGTGTACTTTCGCTCGGGTGCACTGTCTCCGGTATCTTCCTCGGACTATACCGATTCCGAAGTTCCAATATCTGCAACTTTTTCTCGATATCTTCTTTTATATATTTTTTTTCTTTAGCACAGGCACTCGATGAATTGCTTTGCTTTTTTTTTTTTTTTTTGTTGATTTTTTGAGACACGACCACGTCCGGACACGATCGACTGCGACTGAGAGAGAATTCAGTTTCAGCGACGATCGTGGGCCTTGCTTTGGGAGCCGCGCGATTTTCATGAAAATTCATTGAACCTCGAACGACTTTTGTACTTTTGTGCTCCGACTCTTCACGTGGAATCCCATTTGCACAGAATGGTCATGACGCGTTAGTACTTGGAATTTCTTTTAAATTTTTTTCTTTCTTCACACGCTTCGGTCTCGTCGGTCTGCACATTTACCAACGAGATCCGATGAGCGTTTGATTCAATTATTACGGCGCTCTTTTTAATTTTTTTTTTTCATCTCACTGCGACGTATCGTATTCTGAAACTTAACTAACGACCGAATGACATATAACGAGAGTAATTACACGAAAATTTATTACACGCTTTTAATAAAATTTGTTTACAAAAAGGCAATTTATAAAATGTTTCATCAAATTTATTTAACAAATTATTGTAAAAGAAATTATTTTTCAAATAAATTTGTCGTCTAAAAAATATTAAATTTCTATAATTATTTACATGAAATTTCACCAAACCTTGAGAGCTAGATTCATAATTTTTAAAGTCTCGATGTATTCACTCTCGTTAATTTTTCACTCTCCTCCCTCTCTCTCTCGATTTCTCTCTTTAAGGGATTGCGTAAAAATCAAGGATCTTTTAATTATACAAATCAAAGCACAACCGCATTAAGGCATAGTCCGTACGGTTGTTCGATTTGTATCTCCGAACGCTGTATCTCTCGCTGTATATCCTCGTGCGACAAGATTCTGTAATTCATTTTAATCGAGAAACCTGCATCGAACATCGCGTTCAGCGGTAAACAATCCACTTGATTATATTTTTTTAGCGGAAGTGTTACCATCACAAATGATAATCCAGATTACATGACTGTCTAGATACTTCTGTGCTGAAAGAATGAAATTTGTTTTTATAATACGATTCAGAAGTTTATCATTACGAAGAGATGCAATGTTTATCTATTTTTCGTGTAAGCGTAGCCAACTTTTAACTTTACAAAAACTCGAATTTGGCTGATTAGCCATAATAGGATATGTAAAAAATAAAAAATTCGTATTAACCTTGATCATTTAATACTAAACGAAGAAAAAAAAAAACAATTTTTAGGATGAAAAGATTGAGTCGTGACGTAAGATTCCGAGGGTCATTAGCTGATGTGTTCAAAGAGTCAAAGATAACATCAACTCGGATAAATCTTTTTTAAAAAAATTCTATAACTTGCAACATGAAATTACCAATTGGTTTATTGTCTTAGATCAATATTTTCCAATGTATTGCTAGTTTTATCTTAAATAAATTTTTTCGATTGAGTAGAGAGTGAGTGGCTGACGACATTACTCGAGAGTCGTTGATATTCTCATATTCCAGTTTTCAATGAATTAATTTTTGATAAAGTAAACGTTTACGAGAAAAGTAAGCATCGGATTTGTATTTGTTATTAAAAATACAAATATTCAAAGTAATTCGATAAATCTGCAGTTGGATTTATTTCAAACGCATGTTTCATTATCTATTTCGAGTCGTTACACCCTTAATATATTTTATTTTGAACTATTTATTTAATGCAGAGAAACGGTGAGGAGCGGTCGAATACTAAATTGCCAATTGCTATGAACTATTTTTGGGAGCTGACGCTCCATGGATTTTTATGAGATTCTCTTCTTTGGTTCCAATATCAAGTATTTTGTGACATTTTGTACGGTTAGAAAGGCTTGTATGATACCAAAGCATAAATTTCAAGATATACGTGAGCGTGTTTTGCGTGTGACACTACGTTAAGTTTAAAATGTCAGGTTAAAAGAAATTTTTGGTTAACAAAAATCTGTGATATCGATAAGATACTTGAGCTAAACTGTAAAAGAGTTGAGAATAAAGTTTCCGGTACTCTCGACTCAAAGTACGTTGAACGAACTAACCAGAGGTCTCGGCTAAGCGGTTGCGAACACGCTAACCAACGATATAGGGTCGGGGGGGGGGGTGACTACCAACCCCAGGAATAAATTGACCACAGCTACTTTTCGTTGCTTGTCTCACAACGGTTTTGCGATCAGGTAGAACGATAAATGAGTTGGATTGCAGGGGAATCAGAGTGAACGGCTACTGAACGCGAGTCAGGACCAAGTGTTTGTCACCAGGATTGGTGAAAAAGCAAGTGGGATCGTTGCCTCGAGGTTGTAATGAAATTATACGGAGAAGTCGTCGAGTATTGTGCACGAAAGTTGTCGCAAAATGTTAATTAAAAATAAAAGAAAGCTCTTGATATTTTCTTACGAATGAAACTAAATGCATTTTGGTATTTTTGTGATTACAGAAAACTGGGGCGAGGATCAAGATTTACTCCAACTGCTGTCCTCACAGTACCGATCGCGTCATTAGCATCTGCGGTAAACCTGCAACGTGCATGGAATGCATCAGGGAACTTGTCGCGACTATAAAAACTGTGAGTATTAAACTTTTTGAGGGAAACACAAGTTTTAAAAAATTATTAAACATTTGTTAATAAATTACACGACAAATAATTATTTCCACTTGTTGATTTATGTCGAGAGCAGAAAAAATTTAATCAATTTCCGTTTGTTTCCAATGAAAGAACTCTGCACTCTCTTCTGAACGAATATTTAAGACGTTTTATGGATAAGCCATAGGAAAATTGTCATGAAATAATAACTCGCCACACGCGCGACAGCCATACGCGCAGGAGAGATTTAAGAATTTTTCCAATGCGAATTTCTCCGCCACGATTGATCTTTTGGATAAAATAGAAGAACGGTAAACTGTAGAATTGTGAGACGTAGTTTATCCTTTTCCTTTATCACTCGAAAAATCAATTGTTGCAGAGAAATTAGTAACAGAATGTTACTTATCGATCGATGGGTCTTAAGGTTATTCGTGAGAATTTTTTCAATTTTTTAAATATTGAAAATTCAGCTTATTAATTTTTTTGTTTTTTTTTTGTTTTTTTTTTGTTTTTTTTGTTTTTTTTGTTTTTTTTTGTTTTTTTTTTTTGTTTTTTTACAAACTACCGATTGCCAACACATTATAACAGAAACTTGTTTTGGCGCAAATATTCTTAAACAATCACTTAAATTGAAATTCTAATGTAAAAAATGATAAAATTTCTATTGTGAGAAAGGAAACAAAATTTTCAAATAGTTTGTAATGTTAGATAAATTAGAAAATTTTTTTATTGATAATTTATAACTTTCTTATCTATCGGATCATAATTTTCCATTAATTTTGTCTAAGATTGTGATTTTTCAAAACTAATGATGTATTCTCGATTTTAATACCTGCAGTCGCCTCTGAAGGGTGTCAACAATCCTTACGATCCCCACAACTATGATGACTTTTATGCCGAGGAGTACGGTGGCTACGGCAGCGGCGAGGGTCAGGGTAAACCGGGAGGGTTTGGCGGCCCGGGTGGTCGTGGTAGCGGCGGTAATGCCGGAGGCGGAGGAGGCGGTGGTATGCAACCGCGTCGAGACACTCGGGGTGGAGGACCGCCGGACATGAACAGAGCATTCGCACCCCCGCCAAGGGGTGGACCGCGAGGAGGAGGTGGCATGTCGGGACCGCCTGATCGTGGATACGGTGGTAACGCTCGCGGTGGAAACGGGGGCGGCGGGGGCGGTGGTGGTGGTGGCGGTGGCGGTGGCAACTACGACGGCGGAAGAAGTGGCGGAGGTTACGCCGGTAACAGAGGAGGGCCATCATCTTACGGAGGCGTTAATTTCAATGGTGAGTACGGGAAATTTGTAATCGCGTAGCGTATTCTCCGGTGAACCATCGAAGCGCCGAAGACATCGATTTGTAGTCAATGAGAAAAGAAAACTGGCGTTTCACACTTGTTGCGGGGAAAAAAGATTTTTAAATGCAACAACATGCTCTGCGTAGCTGATATAGTCGAAAATTTAACAGAAATTAATTAGATCCTTTCTGATTTTCAGATAACGGATGGGGAATGCAAGGTAACGCTCCAAACGGTCTCGGAGGTGGTGGAAATTCAGGAATGGGCGGTCCATCCCTCGGTGGCAACAATCAAGGCAATCAGGGAAATAT